>CM046813.1:11556315-11846290 GCA_025617385.1 Murraya koenigii | reverse complement strand
AAATAACCCTCTAAATTTATTTCTTTCAAAACCAGCCAAAATAAACTAGAATCACGAAAATACCCTTTCAATGAAAATGTCTTTAAGGTCCAGAAAAATCAAAAAAATACAAAATGGATAAATATATTGTAGAAATTAATGAACTAAATAAACAAATGTTATTACATATTAAAACAATAATAGAAGAAATTAAACTCCTAAAAATTGAAGTTTATGAAATAAAAATAAGATTAGGAAAGAAATCAACATTCCTAGAAGCACAAAAAGAATTAAAAGAATCAATTAGACATAAAGATAAAATATAATTTGGAGAAATAGTCAAAGGATCATTTGATGAAAGAATGAGAATTACGACTATGCCAGAAATACTAAGAAAAGAAGAAGAATTTCAAAAACAGTTACAAGAAACAATAAAAAGATCAAAAAATAAAGAGAAAGCGATATCAAACAAAAGGAATAAAAATTGATGAACCTAAAGAATCAAGCTCAAGTAGTGAGTAATAAATGGATAATTTAGAAGAACAATTTGATAAATTATCATTAGAAGATTTAGACCTAGAAACACTAGAATTTAATGTAAATATGAATGTTGGAGCACCACCTACTGAACCAAGTATAAAACCTGAAGACCCTCATATATTCGTCACTGATAAAGGTGTAAGGGCACATAATCAAGTATTAGCATCTAAAAAACCATATTATAAAATGTATCCAGAAGAATACATACCTGAATATAAAACTGAAAATGAACCTATAAACCTATGGGAAGTAAATTAGATATAGATTGTAGAAAAGACCCAAGTAAAACATTAACAAGTTGGTCGAATGATATGAAAATAATGTTCATATTTAATAAACAGAATAATGATTGGGATGCACAAAATACGGAAGAAAAATTTGATTTATGGATAGAATTATTAATAATGAGCTTTACTGGTAATGTACAAAATTGGTGGGATGGAATAACTGATGAAATAAAAACTTTAATAAGATTAGCAACTAAACAAGAACTTAGAAAAGGAATTAGTGAAGGATTAGATAAATTCACAAACTATATAAGAGATGAATTTTTATGAGAAAATTGGGAAGATCGTAAACAACAAGAAATACAAAAGGAAAAACTTTTAGCAAGACAACATTTAATGAATCTACAAATATGCAATTTATGCAATATAAAAAACTATACATGTGAATTTCAGAAATATTATTATAAACAATTTTACATTAATGATGATCAAACAATATATTATGATATGTATATGAACAAATTACTATCATCATGGAATATTTATTTCATTAAAAAATGGAATGCATACAGATCAACAGAAATAGGAAAATTAATACCAAATATATTAGGATCTAGAGTAGAATTTGTCATAAGAAAATTAAAGGATATATGTATAGAAAGACAATTATATAAAAAAAAAAAAATGCCATGATGATTTGTTGTGATCAAGTAGATGCACCAAATCAATGGGGATATAAACTACCATACTATAAAAAACATAGAAAACGTAAGCAAGGATATAAAGGTAAAAATAAAAATAAAAGAAGATATAAAAAACACTACAGAAAATATTGGAAAAATAAAAAATTTAAAAGAAAACCTTATAGGAGGTACTATAGAAGAAAATATAATGAAAAAATTAAAAAAGACCATAAAGAATGTAAATGCTGGAATTGCGGACAAAAAAGACATATAAGCTCAGAATGTAAACAGAAAAAAGTCAGAATAGCAGAACTAGAGTATCAAGAAATAAAACCAGACCTAGAATTATTATCTGATACTGAAAATATAAATTGTTTCAATATAGAAATATATGGAAGTTATAGTGATACAGAATCTATTAATACAACTTCTTTAGAAGAAACAACAGAATCTGATGAGTCAGAATCAGAATTCTGAAATAGAAAATATAGAAGACATAGAAATAGAAAACGAAATAGAACAACAAGAAAATAGAGATGAATATTAGTTAACTGTACAATTAAATCAGAAAAAATTAAAAGAAATATCAAAGATATCTTTAAATTTAAGAAATCCAGATAACACAGTTTTGAAGAATATACAACAATTCTTTAAAAGAAAAAACATAATCATTCATGAATATCAAGAACAAGAAAAAGCTATAGATATAACATAAAGTAGAGGAAATATTAAATTAAGCTTATTAAATTCTAGAGGCATAGAAGTCACTTTAAATAAAATCAAAAGTAATAAAATTAGAGATAAAATACAATATGTATACCTAGGTGGAATACAGATATTAGTAAAATTCTTATTTAGAGAAGGAATAAATTCACCTATAATATTAAGTTTACATGACCAAAGATTTATAGACCCTGAATTAGCACATTTAGGAACTATAGAAGGAAATTTATGTTATAAAAAATTTCTATTTACATGTTACCCTAGATATTGTGTACATATAAAAGATAAAAATATAAATGATACACTCAGTTTACATTTTGAATTAAAGAAAAAAGATATAATGAAACCTGGAAACAAAATAATGACATTTTATTATTCTGCTTTATATTCTTTCTGTAATAGTAATTATGGAGAAATATATAGTAATAAACCATATATAGAAATAGGAAAAGATTTTCAGGAATTAGGAAAAAGTATAGAACCAATATTACAAATCCCTAATTTACCTATAACCTATAATCTCAATATAAAAGATGACAAACCTGAATTAGAAGAAGATACTAAAAACCAAATGATACCAATACACTTTGGTAATAAACAACTTCTTAAAGGAATCAAATTAAAAGAAAAACAACCTAAATATAATACATACAAAGATATATTAATACCTGATAATACATCTGATGGAAGTTTAGTGATAATAGGAAAATATTTTAATGGAATAGAATTTATAGAAGGTCCAAAAATATTAATAGATACATGTTCAAGTCATAATCATATAAATATCCTTAAAAATAAAGGATTAGCAGAATACACCACAACAGGTGAATATAAGTACAAAGATTTCGATGGAAACCTAAGAATATGCACAAAAGAAGTAATTATACCAACATATTTAGGAAGATTGTTATTTAGAATACCATGTTTTATAGACTCAAGATTTGCTCAAAATGAAATATATGATATAATATTATGAATGAGTTTCTTAAAACACATAAATTATAATATTACTTCTGAAGGAATATATATAAAAATGGATAGTGAAACAACAGAATTTTGTCCCAAAATAGCAATGTGGCAAACTGGATAAATGAATACTATAAAATTCCCTTTAGGTACTTATATAGAATTAACCTTCCCTGAAACAAATATAACTACATGTGCAATAATAGATACATGAAGTGAAATTACATTAGGAAAAGCATTTTTAGTTAAAGAGTGGAATAAATTTTCAGGTTCGGGAATAAAACTTATAGGAATTACAAATACACAAGCATCTTTAGTATTTTATAAATCACAAGTTCCAATTATTCTTGGAAATAAAATTATCTTATTAAAACATATTATTCAATACAATACTTTAAAACAAGACTTACTCTTAGGAAATGATTTCCTTAGTCAATTCCAAAGTTATCAACAGACTTTATATAATATAAACCTTAAGACACCATGTGGCCATATCCTTCGACTACCTCGTATATTTAAACCATACAGAGTCGCCGCTGAACGTGTTGATTATACTTATAAGATCTTTTTTGATAAACAACAATTACAAAATAATTTGATCTCTATAGATGAAATTAAGAAACAATTACAAGAAGTCTATCATGAGAATCCTGTAGCTTTATGGAATCCTAAAAATCTAAGAGCTAAGATAGAGTTAATAGAACTCGTAACCATTAGAATCAGACCAATGGTATATACTCAAGAAGATATAACAGAATTTAAAATACAATTAAAAGAATTATTAAATTTAAACCTAATACGACAAAGTTTTAGTCCTCATTCTAGTCCAACCTTTATGGTAATGAAACATAGTGAACAAGTGAGAGGAAAAGGTAGAATGATTATAAATTATAAAGAATTAAATAAATATACCAAGTTTGATGGATACTTCTTACCAAAGAAAGAAGTATTAATAAATTTAGTCAAAGGAAATACATATTATTCTAAATTTGATTGTAAATCAGGATTTTGGCAAATAAAAATGGAAGAAGATAGTATAAAATATACAGCTTTTAGTACAACTCAAGGCCATTATGAATGGTTGGTAATGTCATTTGGATTAAAAAATGCACCACAAATATATCAAAGAAGAATGGATGATTTATTAAGAAATAAAACATACTTAATAGTTTATGTAGACGATATTTTAATCAGTTCAAAAACATACAAAGAACATATTGAACATTTAAAAGATTTTGCACAAACGTGTAAAGAAAAAGGAATAGTATTAAGTGAGAAAAAAGCAAAAATATGTCAAAATGAAATAGAATTCTTAGGAATGATACTCAATAATACAAGAATAAAATTACAATCTCATATAAGTGAAAAAATTAAACAATTTTCTGATAAATTAGAAAACGAAAAACAAATACAAAAATTCTTAGGATGCTTAAACTATGCAGAAGGATTTATAAATAATTTAGCCAAGAAAAGAAATCTTTTACAAAAGCTGTTAAAGAAAAATAATCTTCAAGGATGGAAAGAAGAACATACACAAACAGTTAAACAATTAAAAGAAGAATGTAAAAATTTACCTAAACTAAGATTACCAGAACCAACAGATAATCTCATTTTACAAACAGATGCCAGTGATTTATACTGGGCAGCAATGAAATATGTAGATACACAAGTGGAACACTAAATTCAGCAGAACAAAATTATACAACCCATGAAAAAGAATTAATTTCAATATTAAAAGGAATTAAAAAAATTTTTCATTATTTTTAATTGCTAAAGAATTTACCATAGAAACTGATAATACTCAAGTTAAATCCTTAATCTTTAATAAATTACCAAATGAACCTCAGTACAGAAGAATTCATAGATGGCAAGTATTTTTATCTTTATATACTTTTAAAGTCAATTATATCAAAGGATCTGACAATTATCTTGCAGATTTTTTATCCAGGAACATAGAATTTGCTGAAGAACCATAAATAATGGAGGAAGAAATCTCCAAAATAAATTCTGAAATAAATCGGCTGAAAGCTGATGCTACTGAAGCCCTAGACGCCATAGACTGTCTAAGGGAAATATTTGAAACACATAATGATGGAGTAGATAGACTGATTTCTTCTTGGAACAGTCTGATTAGTAGACTCCAAATAAATCCAATAAATGCTGGAAGCAGCAGTGGACCCGTTCCACAGGATCCTATCAGTGATCCAATAAATCTGGAATCTCTCAAGGATTCAATAAATCGGACTCTATCAGAGGTCTAATAAAACAGGATTCATTCAACGATCCAATAAATTCAGATCCAATCAGCAATCCAATAGTTCAGAAAAATGAAACGATTACCATCTGTGCAACAGGAGAAGACAATAAAAGAACTGTCAACATAAGTCCCTTTGTATCAGAAGATGATAATCACCCTTTAAATCCAAAAGAAGAAGATTATAAACAGATAACCACCTGGATATACTCCATTTGTTCATATAAAAACACCATCCATAAATCACCAGGGAAAAATGTCTATCCAAGAATGATAGCAATAAAGGATGCAGATCCAGTCCTTGTTGGAAAAGTAGCAAGGTATGGATTTCTTGATATGATATACCCTGACATAAACTATGGGTGCACGGAAGCAGGCACGTGGCTCACTATGACCGGGACCTAGTATCACTATATTGACCTGACCTGTAGACACATACCACCCAAGAACTAGCCCTCCAGGCTGACAAAGAGGATGAACAGTATTTTGTAGGTTGGACTTCGATAGTGACTTTAGGTTTAATCGTTCTGATGCACAGGATCCTTTTTTCAAAGGCAAGTGCAGAGCATACTTGGAAGAGTATGAACAGACGATATGATAATCTTTTTTGGAAACCTAAGTTGTTCTAGAGAAGAGAAAGAGGAAACTTAAGCCATGAATATTTGAAAAGATTTCTTTATTTCAAACGTTGGTTCTTTTTGTTCTGGTCATTTTCTATAACTGAGAATAAACTCTCAATTTATAGGAGAGGTTACAAGCTAACAAACAAAGAAGACAGGACAGGACCCCTGTCATTCTTTTTAACAGTGAAAGCGACATGATAAAACAACACGATGAAAGAGAAAGATAGGACAGGACCCCTATCTTCTCTGAAAAGTAAAGTCAACATTATACAGCTGGATTCAAGTCCAAGATAGACAACACCACGAAAGTCTAAAATGGACAATATGACAAAAGTCTAAAAGTGACAACATAAAGAAAGTCAAAAACAGACAAAACACACTGACTGACAGGTAAATGGGGAAATCACTGCAGAAATCACGCTTGTCTTATTCAAAGTGACTTTTTCAGAAACTGTGGGATGGTGAGAGGTTGTCAACATCGCTATCAACTTCATCCATGAGGTGGTAACTGGTGGATGGTGATGGAGGGAGACCTGAGAGAGTTGGATAGGTCTCTGGTGGAGAATGATCCACGTGCTGTGAGGGTTCTGGTGGAAGCTCAACAGTGTAGGAGCATGAGCCTGTGGCAGTAGGTGGTTGGCAGGGTTGGACACACGTGGAGTTGATGAACAACTCGGGCTGTATGGACTCCAGGGAAGCAAAGTCTTCGTCAGGATCCTGTGAATCCTGAAACATGACGTGAGTGTAGTCTGGCCTAGCATCTTTGAGGAGGATGCCTTTGGTGGAGCCGTCTTGAGACTGGAAGGGGATAAGATCATGCTTTGGTCCGAGGGATGTGTGCTGGATGTCCTGTGGCTCATCAGAAATGTTGTTGAGTTCAAGCAGGAAGTTTTTAAGCTCACGGAGAACAGTAGGATCATGTTGGAGAGGAAATGGATCAGGGAAAGATCGCCATAAGTATGCCTGATCTTGAGTCCAGAAACTGTTAGTGGCTGGATGTTGGAAGTAGGGACGGTGAATGATGAAAACAGCATGGATGTCTCGTTTGCTGAATTCAGGGAGGAACAGGTAAGGAGGATTGTCAATCATTTGTTGAAGTTCTCGTCTCCACCAGGGGAGAGGAGAAAACCACTCTAAGAGAGTCCAAATGAGGGAGGACGATGACTCAGGGTCAAGAAGACACTGTAAAGTAGGG
Source organism: Murraya koenigii (assembly GCA_025617385.1). Taxonomy (NCBI): domain Eukaryota; kingdom Viridiplantae; phylum Streptophyta; class Magnoliopsida; order Sapindales; family Rutaceae; genus Murraya; species Murraya koenigii. The sequence continues at coordinate 11,839,100 of CM046813.1, read as the reverse complement.
AATACGGGTATGACTAACTTGGTAGCATACAGGAGAGAAAGACACCAAACATACCATAACTCATCCTAACAGTCGAGTAAGTACAGGAACAATGAATCTAATTTCGTCCTTAGGGCCAGTAGCCTGCATCCCTTGGTTTTCAGCCAATATACAAAAAACCTAAAGCACCAAAGAACCATAAATAAAGAGACAACTTTCGCCACATAACACCTAATTAAGTCGCCGATCCGTCGGCTTTTTGTTTGAAGATGAACAGTGGTTTTTAGGGATCTCTATATCTCAGTACTCAATTGAGAAGTCATTATACTGAAATCTTAACAAGGCAAGTATAGGGTGTATTCATCTATAATAAAGATGCACTATTTGTAATAGAAATCTATCTTCAGGATTACTTTGAGTTTATTTTGTTTTTTTCAAGCTCTGGAACAAATATAGACGAAGCTCTATTTATAAAGAGCTTCATAAGTAACTTAGGAGACAAAATAATGTGGTAGGACAGGACCCCTAGCCACGTGATTCCAAAAAAAAAAAACTTTAATAAAGGTAATGTAAGAGATAGGACCCCTCACTACAAGACAAGGACGACTTTATTTAAAGCAAACTCACTAAACAAAAGAAAAAGAAAAAGTAAAGGCACACATATTACAAACTTTTAGAAAAGTTGGAGAGTCGATTTCAAGGGCTGGACAGATGGGCAACATCACTATCGACCTTATTGAACATGCGGTATTCTATGGATGTTGGTGAATAGCAGTGAACTCGGTTGATAGTATCATCTAGAGGATGCTCAACTATGTAGGTGGAAGATCCTGTTGTTGTTAGAGGATGACATGACTGGGTGAAGACATGGGTAAAGTCTTTGTAGGGATCTTGGGAATCCTCGAACATGACATTGGTATAGTCAGGATGTTCTTCTTTGAATAGAATGCCGCCTAAAGTTTCTCCTGTGGAAGGCACTGTGAGGAGTTCATGCTATGGACCAATAGAAGTGTGTTGTAAATTTGTGGGTATTGGAGGAACATGGTTTAGTTCTAAAAGGAACTATTGGAGTTCTTGGATGGTGGTTGGGTCATGCTAGAGAGGGAATGAATGGGAAGAGTTTTTTATTCATAAGCACGGTCTTGGGTCCAGAATAGTTTGGTTGCCAGATGTTGGAAATAGGGTCTATGAATGATAAAGACCATTGTGAACTGGATGATTCGATGGAGCCACTTCCTATCTGCAAGAAAGCATTGCATATGCTGCATGAAGAAGATGCTCTACCCAGGAGACCTAAGAATCCTTCACCACCAATCAGATCGTCCTTGATGATGTCTTCTCAAGGATCATATCAAGACCTTGGAGAAACGAACAGATTCTCAATCCAAGGTTGTCACCAAACCTTATGTCTCCTCACCGATAACTCCATTTGGCCAAATAGAAGAACCCAGACCATTCGAAGCTGTTCTGAACTGGCAAACCCAGAATGCCAGGGTACAAAAATTTGAGGGAGGTAAAATCGGTCAGAAATTAGTTGGATTTGTCGTCGAAAGAGAATCAGCCATGACTGGATTATTGAGGAGAGTTTTAGAGAATCCATACCAAGGTTGATGTTTTTGCCACACAAGTTAAACAAACTTCATCCAAGGTAGACTCCATTGCTGCCCAGCTTGAAAGGATATATGCTGACATAAAAAGAAGAGTTGTTCAACTTGACCATAATCTCATATATATGATCTAGAGCCATATCTAGGGTCCTGAGTTCAACCAGAAAGAAGCAGAGATCAAAAAGCTTAAAATAGAACTTACTAGAATTAATGCAGAGAAACAACAACCTTTGCTAACCAAGTCCCCTCCTTTACCTTTTCAACCTTCAACGTTCAGTACGTTCCAACCTTTTTATACACCTTCTACACAGAAAACCATAATACAATATGTTAAACATTTTGGCCTCACCGATACACTATATCAAACACCAATTCAGACACGGCCTAAAAACCCTTAAATAAAATCTTACAAACCTATAACGAGTTCTCATGCTCCTTCTCCATCACCAATCACTGAATTTCCTCACCAATACTCATCCTAGGCCAGTTTCCTTGTACAAGTTCTTTCAGCATCATCTAATTATGATCAGTCTGTATACTCTTCAGTAGACTTATAGGCAACAGGAAAAAAAAAAAAACTAAATCTCAATCAGAATCAGAACAGCAGACTTTTTCTAATTTAGAATCTGAATTCCCAGATATCTGTAGGCTACTCATGGCCTCCATTTGATGATCCTACAAAGGGTCCCCCTTTTGTTGATGAACCAAAAGATGAAGATTCAAATGTTGAGGATCAACTCTGAAGATCTTCACACTATAGTTCAAAATCAGCAAGCAACAATTGGTTTACTTTTGATGATGTCTAGATGCTTCAAGGTTCTCTGAGAATTCAGTTCCAGATTTACAGACAAAACATCTGGAACTTTTGTGACTGCGGGTCTGAGAGTGGGTTCTGTGTTTGGATCTTCTGGCAGGATAAGATTTGTAATGATGCTTCTTCTTGGTAGGGCAGACACATGTCTTGTCATCGTTGCACTTGATGGCAAGATTGGGTTTTTTGCATGCTTTCTGAAAAGGATGTTTGTTCTTCAGGAGTTCTGTAAAGAATTCCTTCTGTTCACATAGCTTTTCAAGACTGCCAATGGCTAGCTGATATAGCTTGCCGAGAGAGAGATTGTCGATGGCAAGTTGACTGGCTGTAAGCTGCCTTTGCATCTCTGGATGTCCAATTCCTAGAGGTGTCTACAACTCTAGGCCTCATTTGTAATCAATTTCTCTAGCTTGCAGGGAGTATATGGAGATGAAATGTTGTTCTTTACAACAAAAAATCTAGATTATCACTATAAGGGAATGTCTGTCCTTTTCTATGAGTTCGATGGTTTTAATAATCTAACATTAAAACACGTTTTTATAGCTTCTCTTCCAAAAGAACTACAACTAGAACTTCAAAGGTATAAATGTCAATCATCTTAACGTAGCTGATATGTCTCTTGGTAAGCTTGCAATTAACTATCTTGCACAATTATGTAAGCAAAAGGAATTTCTCAAAGATCTGATGAAAAACAAGTAGTCATTCAAAGCAGCTTGCAAGAAACCATATCTCAAGATCAAGTATAAATTAGACAAGGATTCCACTTGACCAAATTCAAATCATCCTGTTCTAAGCATTGGAAGTCTCTTATAGGTTTTTTAAGAAGAAGGATCCATCCTGAATGCACTGAACAAAATATTCTAGATGTAAAAAATATGGATATTTTGTAAGAGATTGTCCCAACAAGTCAGCCAAAGCAGTTCTCTAATCCAACATCTTAAAAGGCATCTTTACTTTCAGACTCAGATGATGTCGAGTATGTATTCACTGAACAACAAGCTCATGATGAAGATGAGGTTGATGATGATACTATTTCAGTCATAAATACTGTTCAAACAGCTTCTCCTACCAGCTGTTTGATTCATTGATACTGGTTCTTAAGAAAGTATAGTTTTATCCTAAGTATTTCAAAGCTGCAAATGAAGAATATTTTAATACTTCCCTCATTATTGATCTACTGATTCATTTCGATCAGCCACCGAAATTAAGTTAAAAAATATGTTCAGACGTTCAGCCTCCTTCTGATCTCAAGTTAGCCCAAGAAGAATGTGCACAACAATTATCTCAGGAATTGATTGAGCCTACAACATCAAATTGGACTTGCCAAGCCTTTTATGTTGAAAAGAGGTCTGAGATGGTTCGAAGAAAGAAGAGGCTAGTAATCGATTACAAGCCCCTTAGCTGCTTTTAGCGGATGATAAGTTTCTATGCTGAAGAATCAATCATTGTTCATTCAGGTATTTTCAAAGTTTGATCTTAAATCAGGTTTCTGGCAACTTGGCATTCAGCCTGATAAACAATACAAAATAAGTTTCAGCATTTTTAATGCCAATGGACAGTCATACCATTTAGTCTGAAGGTGGCACTATCACTTTTTTAGAAAGCAATTACTCGAATCTTTGAGCCTATCCTCATGACATCTTGCTGTTTTCTAAAGATCACGATGCACACAAGGGATTACTTCCCATGTTTCAAGCTCGTGATAAGTATGGCGTTATGCTATCAGCAAAAAAAAGCATCCTAGACAGCACTACTGTTGAATTTCTTGGAATGATTCCAAAGGATGGAAAATATCAGCCTAGGCCTCACATCGCCCAAGAATTATTTGAACTTTCCAAATTAATAATTGTCCAGAAAGTAACTACAACAGTTTCTCAGCATTATCAATTATCTCTGTGATTTCCTCCCACATGTAGCGAACCACATTAGCCAACTTTTATTGATGCTAAAGAAGACTATCCCACCATGGGTGATGAGATTATGCATAAGGATGGCACAAGCACGTGGAGTAAGGCATATTCAGATCCTATACAAATGTGCAGTTCCAGTTTTGCTAGTTCCTAAGAAAGATGGAACATGGAGTATGTGCGTTGACAGCCGAGCCATCAACAACATAACGGTAAAGTATCGACATCCCATTCCTAGGTTAGATTATATACTTGATGAATTGCATGGTTCTTGTGTATTTTCTAAAATTGATCTAAAAAGTGGATATCATCAAATTAAAATGAAAAAAGGAGATGAGTGGAAAACTGCCTTTAAAACAAAATATAGTTTGTATGAATGGTTAGTTATGCCTTTTGGTTTGACTAATGCTCCGAGTACTTTTATGAGACTTTGTTTATAAGAAAAACTTGGATGATCATGCAACACATTTTAAATATGTTTTAGATGTACGTAGGAAAGAAAAGTTATTTGCTAATAAAGAAAAGTTATTTGCTAATTTCAAGAAATATACCTTTTGCACCGATAAACTTGTGTTTCTAGGATTTGTTGTAAGTGCACATGATATACAACTAGATGAAAAGAAGGTACGTGCAATCCTTGAATGGCCGAGTCCTACAAGTGTAAGTAACATGAGAAGCTTCCATGGACTTACTAGCTTCTATCAGCGGTTTGTGAAAGACTTTAGTACATTGGCCGCACCGCTTACTGAAGTAATCAAGAAAAACATTGGATTCAAGTGAGGAGAAGAACAAGAGAAGGATTTAACCAAAGCCCCTTTATTATCCTTGCCTAACATTAGCAAAACGTTTGAAACTGAATGTGATGCTTCAGGCATTGGCATAGGAGCTGTTCTTATGCAAAAGAGACGACTAATTGCTTATTTCAGTGAGAAATTAAGTGGAGCAGCCTTAAAATATCCTACTTACGATAAAGAGCTATATGCGTTAGTTTGAACATTGCAAACATGGCAACACTACATATGGCCTAAGGAGTTTGTAATTCACACTGACCATGAATCTTTAAAACACCTTAAAGGCCAACACGCTGGGTGGAATTCATAGAGACGTTTTCATACGTCATTCGTTACAAGCAAGGTAAGGAAAACATAGTTGTAGATGCGCTTTCACGTAGGTATGCCTTAATCTCAGCATTTGATGATGTAACGTAGCAATTTTAGCAATGGTTACTTGTTCAGCACCTTGGATCTAGACCTGAACTTTTAAAGTTGTTGGAACATTGGGATCATGAAGGGAAAGGTTAAAATTTGGGTAAAAGGTGAGAAGTACATTGCCGGCTTGAAGAGTGGTCAAGATCGTACCAATTACAGCATGTTCGTACTTCTTAAACCTGGTGTCAAGCAAGGCACCGGTAAGCCTTTCCGGCCATGAAGGGTAAGAATAAGGCCAACTGCGCCTATGTGAATATGGGTGAAACCTTCTTTTTTCCAGTTAGAAATGAACTTAGGAGGAATTTCAAGAGTGACATATTATTCTGCAGAAGTGGATTGAAGATGATATTGATCTAGAGAGGAAGACTAAACATACTCCTTATGATTGGGTCTATCACACTTTTTTTAACAAGAGGAAGACTCTGGAATATACGAATATTCTACTAGGTTTTCTATCTTAGAGGACAAGTGCTTGGTGCAGGATTTAGGAAGAGTGAGGGTAGAAGAAAGAAAAACAGGAGCGAGAAGTTATAAAGGTTCCTATTATCAACGACATCCTTCTTTTCAGCAAAAATAAGGCGTGACATCAAGCTTTGCTTTCCCAATTTTTAAAGATAGTGGCGGAGCATGGAATCATGTTGTCGGCAAAAAAGAGTGTCTTGGGACAGTCTTCAATCAACTTTCTCGGAATGAATATTACAAATGGACAATATCAGCTGAGACCACACATTGCCTAAGAGTTACTTCACTTTCCTGATGAGAATTTTTCTAGAAAGCAGATCCAGCAATTTCTCGGAATCGTGAATTATCTTTAGGACTTTATTCCAAAGGTCTCAATCCATATCAGTCAGTTGTCACACATGCTAAAGAAAACAGCCCCACCATGGGGTCTGGTGAACTGGCAAACCCAGAATGCCAGGGTGCAGCATCAAGCTTTGGAAAGAATTGATGCAAAGGTAGACCTTGTAGCCAATCAAATTCGAGCCAACTCAACAAAAGTCGACAACCTGTCTTCTCAAGATCTAGAACTATTCTAAGTCAGTTATGATCCCAAACGATCATCTGGTTCAATAACGCCACAACCAAAGCTACACATCCAGGGATGACTCCCTCAGATCTTAAGCTAACCCAAGAAGAATGCAATCAACTCATGGCCCAAGGTCTTATTGAGCCCACAACCTTAGAATGGGCTACCGACAGATGGCCAGCGCATCCTTCAGACAGACGCAAGTGATAAATTCTAGGGTGCGATCCTACTCGAAAGACGTGGTGACTCAGAAAGATTTTGTGGTCACGCAAGCGGACAATTCAAAGAATCAGAAAAGCATTACCACGTGATCTACAAAGAAAAGAGATCAAAAATCCTCTACTCGAGGAGTGTCCAGAGGAGTGAGGAGGAAGACTCAGTATTAAGAAGACACTATAGTGTAAAGTAGACTGGAATGACAAGCTTTGTAGCGTAGAGTACGGTGAGACACCATACATACCAAAACTCATCTTCTGAGAGGACTCTGGTTCAAGACAGCTAACGGCTAACTAATAAAGTTTACCAAGAGACAGGTTTGCTATATCAAGCTGGCTTGCTATAAGCTGTTATGTGGCATTGTTAAACCAGATGATTGTAGACTAAACTACGCTTTATGGCTCAGCCTATGGAAGAACCTTCTTCCTCGACGACCCCTATTGTCGAAGAAGTAGATTCGGACACAGCTCGTTCTCCTTCCAGAGAACCTCCTTCTGCTCAAGCCTCCAAACCCAGCAATGACCCATGGTTCACATTCGATGACATTCCTAAACCTAAATGGCAAATAAGGTTTGAGGAATTGTCTGCATGGCTAGATGTCCATATGCTTAAGGCAACTGCAGTTCTTTCAGATACAGGATATTCCTACAGCTCTTGGGATTATATCTCAGAGAGCCTACAGTTGCAAATGAGTTAGCCAGAAAAGAATTTTTTCAGATGAAATGTTGTTCACTCCAACGGAAAGACTTGGATAGGGAAAGCAGAGCTTGATGTGATGCCTTATCTTTGGTGAAAATTAGGATGTCGTCGATAATAGGTTAATCGTTATGAACCAAATCTAGTATAGAGAAAAACCTTTATAGTCATGGAATCTTCCTCAACTCCTAGCTCTTCGTCTCAACCTCTTGCTCCTGTTTCCCTTTCTTCTACCCTCACTCTTCCTAAATCTTACACCAAGCACTTGTCCTCTAAGATAGAAAACCTAGTAGAATATTCGTATATGCCCTTAAAACCCTAATTAAACGTGATAAACCCAGTCCTAGGGAGTATGTTCAGTCTTCCTCTCTAGATTAATATCATTTTCAATCCACTTCTACAGAACAATACGTCACTCTCGAAATTCCTCCTGAGTTTGTTGCCAACAAGAAAACAGAAGGTTTCACCCATATTCACATAGGCACAGTTCGCCTTATTCTTACTCTTCATGGCCGGAAAGGCTTACCAGTCATAGCCAGACTTAAGGAGTACCAACATGCTGTAATTGGTAGGATCTTGACCACTCTCTAAGCTGACAGTGTACTTCTCACCTTTTACCCAAATTTTAACCTTTCCCTTCATGATCCCAATGTTCTGACAACTTTAAAAGTGCAAGTCTCTCCAAGGTGCTGAACAATTAACCACTACTAAAGTTGTTACGTTACATCATCAAATGGTGTATCGTTTGCAAAACCATGCTATGGATCTTCCAACCATTGTCCAAATCCCAAAACAGATACAGAGTCCTCACCAACCATTGTCCAAATCCCAAAACAGATAACCAAAAATGAACTCACAAAGCTCATGCCTCTTGAATGGATAACCAATTACGAGCTTTATCACCAAAATTCCCAGCTTATCCAGACATTTGATGCTCTATTTCATAAACATCCTGACGGCACAGTCAGTATGCGTTTCGAAGAGCCATCCACAGAAGCTCCTAGAGTCTCATTCTCTTACAGTGCAATGATCCATCCTATCTCCACAATTCTAGAAGATCTGCTGATCCACAGCTTCACATCTGAAGGCACACTAATATATCCTGTAATAATAGATGGCCACTTCCTTTGGGATGCACCAGGTAGTCCCATGTGTGATCCAGATTGTCCCTGTCGGGATGAATCAAATTCTGATATTGATGCAAACCATAGAGTATTCTTCCACCGAATCATCCTGATTCAATGGAACCACTTCCCATCTACAAGAAAAATGCTCTACCGAAGAGACCAAAGAATCCTTCACCACCGATCAGATCCTCCTTGATGATGTTTTCTCAAGGATCTTGGATCAATTTCCTCCACTTGAGAAACAGACAGATCCACAGACTAAGGTTGTTGCTCGACCTTATGTTTCCTCACCGATCATTCCATCAAGCCAACTTGAAGAACCCAGACAGTTCGAAGCCCTAAACCCTAAACCCTATAAAGGTAGACCTTGTAGCCAATCAAGTTGACAACCCAACAAAAGTCGACAGCCAGAATAGCTCAGCTAGATGCAGATCTGATGCAGATGCTCAGAGATTGAGTCTATGGTCCTGAGTTTAACTAAAAGAAGCTGAGATCAGGAGATTGAAAGAAGAATTGGCATAGATAGATCAACAACCGTCTTTATTTGGTCCATCCTCTCAATTACCATATCCTGCATTATTCTATAACACTGATCTATGGTCAATTCTTTGGCCTTTCTCATCTCTCCTGGAGACAACCAGAACCAGCACTAGTACCTCCACTAAGAAAACCAAAAACCAGATCTCCTTCACAGACACAACCACAACCACCACAAAGAACCCATACAGGAGTCTCATTCAGAGCCTTTTCAACCTTACCACTAGTACTCTTTACAGCAAATACCTATACAGAGTTATCATGACTCTATGTCAACAGATTCTTCAGGCTCATCCTTGGAACCTGAACAGTATACTCCATCTGAATCTTCTAGTTCAATCCAAGAAACAAAATTTTATGTAATAGATTCAGAACAAGAAATGGCAGACGTATCCAAGATTTTTATGGCACAACCTACAGCACAGCTCGTTCTCCTCCCAAAGAACCTCCTCCTGCTCAGGCCTCTAAACCCAACAATGGCTCATGGTTCACATTCGATGACATTCCTGGCAAACAAGGTTTAAGGAATTGTCTGCGTGGCTAGATGTCCAGATGCTTAAGTCAGGTGCTCAGTTATCAATGGTCCTTAAAGAATTCAGTTCGAAATTCACTGGTTCTTTATAGCTTTGGTTTCAAAGCTTAGGACAATACAGGCAACTACAGTTCATTCATATACTAGATATTTTTACACCTCTTGGGATTATCTATGAGCAATATCTCGGAGAGCCTACAGTTGCAAATGAGTTAGCCAGAAAAGAATTTTTTCAGATGAAATGTTGTTCACTCTAACTGAAAGACTTGTTTTACCAGTTGAATGGCTTCAATGATCTAAATCTGAAGCACATCTTTGTAGCTTCTCTTCCAATGGAATAGCATCCAGAAATACAATGGCAGCTTACAGCAAGCTAGCTTGATGTAGCAAACCTGTCTCTTGGTAAACTTTACAAGTTAGCAGGTAGCTGTCTTGAAAAACTATGTGAACAAAAAGAATTCTTCACTGATTTTTTGAAGAACAAACATCCTTTTCAAAAAGCCTTATCTTGCCATCAAATGCAACGATGATAAAGAACTAAAGAAACACCATTACAAAACTTACCCATAAAAAGAACTAAACACAGAACCCACTCTCGACCTAAAAAACCCTACCAAAAAGAAACACCATTACAAAACTTACAAATTCAAAAGAACTAAACACAGAACCCACTCTCAACCTAAAATCCCCTACCATTTCTTCAAGAAGAAATATCCTTCCCAGGCCAGCAAACACAAAAGTACCAGAAGATAGATCACTATGTAAGGATTTGTCCTAATAAGCCAGCCCAGGCTGTTCGACTTATTCACCATTTGGTGTCTACACAGATGCTGTTAGATACAGAAGATGTTGAGTCTATATTTTCAGAACATAATACTTCCGATGATGACACAACAAGGTTTAGGGTTTAGGGTGCATCTCTGTTATCAATACAGTTCAGTAGGTGCCTCCGCCAACAATTCCATCATTGAAAATACACTTAGTCCCATCAAAGTTCAAAAAACTAGTTCTAGTAATTGGTTTTATCGATACGGGATCACAGAGATCTATGCTTTACCTTGCTATTCTTCTTGCTTCAACATTGGAAAAGCATATTGAATTGTTCAAAGCAGCCAATGGAGAACTATTTCAGACACTTTAATCACCAAGAAACCAATCGGTATACAATTCTTTCTAAATTGTGTGATTTGGACCAAAGTCATTGGTTCAACCCTTCCTGACAAAGACCTGCTCATTGGTTTCAATCTCCTACACTTGGTCAAAAAACTTCAGATTATTGTCACAGGTATTAGGTATAAACATAGTCAGCTAGAACTAAAATGTCTCTTACCATATCAAGGATTTCGCAAAAAAGTTTTTATTTCGTTTCTTTATTAATATTCATCATCTCTAAAGACGTGGTGACTCATAAGCGTATTGTGATCACGCTAGTGGCCAATTCAAGGAGTCAGAAAAGTAATACCACGTGATCTACAAGGAGATTCTTGCAGTGAAATACGGTATTCCAAAATTTGAATTTCACCTAATTGGACATCACTTTCTTGTCCAATTAGATAATTTTGCTTTTCTAAATATCCTCAATTTCTGTCATACTCATCATTTACCTTATGGCCTCTCTTCCCCAAGTATAAACATATATTCTTACCCTATACTGATACACTAAAAATACACTCTCTTGAACACATAGCCACAGACTATGAACAGTTTAAACAACAACTACTTCCCTATTGTCCTGAAAGTTATAGTCAGTTCCAACACCAAAGTCCACTGTAGAAAAAACCAGATTTCTTTGTGAAGCTTAAAAGAATGAAGATATCAACCTGACCAAAGCCACACATCCAGGGATGACTCCCTCGATCTTAAGCCTAAAAATAATGCAATAAACTCATGGCCCAAGGTCTTATTGAGTCCACAACCTCAGAATAGGCTTGCCAAGCATTCTATGTGGAAAAGAGATCAGAAATCCTTCAAGGAAAGAAAAGGCTCATGATTGATTATCAGCCGCTCAACACTTTTCCTAAGGGATGACAAGTTTTATCTCCCAAAGATCTAATCTCTGTTCGTCCATCTCAAAGATGCTAAGGTCTTCTCCAAGTTTGACCTCAAAGCCGGGTTTTGGCAACTCAGTATCCATCCGGATGAACGGTCCAAGACTACATTCTGTATTCCAAATGCCCATTATCAATGGACGGTCATGCCCTTCTCAAAGTTGCTCTATAAATCTTTCAAAAAGCAATGACGAGAATCTTTGAACCAATCCTCTCACATGCTTTGATTTACATCGACGACATCCTGCTTTTTATCAAAGATAAGGCATCACATCAAGCATTCCTGCGCACGTAGGCCTACACAGCCTGCGCGTTGTGGCTTGGTTGCCATAAAATGCTGCCTTCCTTTGTAGGCACTTTGCTGGCGCTACGCTATCACGCTACAACTAGCAGCCCCCTTTGGCTATTTCTATCTATTATTGCTCTACAATCCCACTTTTTAAAGATAGTGGCGGAGCATAGAATCATGTTGTCGGCAAAAAAGAGTGTCTTGGAACAGTCTTCAATCGACTTTCTTGTGATGATTATTGCAAATGGACAATATCAGCCGGGACCACACATTGCCCAAGAGTTACTTCACTTTCTTGATGAGAACCTTTCTAAAACGCAGATCTAGCAATTTCTCGGAATCGTGAATTATCTTCGGGACTTTATTCCAAATGTCTCAATCCATACTAGTCAGCTGTCACACATGCTAAAGAAAACAGCCCCACCATGGGGTCCAAATGAGACAACGACTGTCCAACAATTCAAAACTTGTGGCCCAGAAGCCACCTCCTCTCCGGATACTGACTGACGGCTAGCGTATCCTTCAGACTGATGCCAGCAATGAGTTATGGGGTGCAATCTTACTCGAGTGACCCTAGAGGGCTATATCTTTGGGCGGTATGTTTCCGTTGGTCTGTATATCAGCTGGACACCTGATGTGCAAGATCTAGAACTGTTCTAAATCAGTTCTGATCCCAAAGCGGTACGTTTCCGTGCTCTTCCCTGGTTCTCCCAATTATGATAGACATGATTTTACCTCCGTCTATATCATTCATCACCCATATTATCCTTTTGGTCAGACTCTATGGTGTATAATGGTTAATCGTTTTGGTTCACAAGATCCTTTATTCAAAGGCGCGAGTGTAGAGCATACTTGGATGAGTATGAACAGATGATATGATAATCTTGGTCTCTAAGTTTGACCTCAAAACTGGGTTTTAACAACTCGATATCCATCTGGATGAATGGTCCAAGACTGCATTCTGTATTCCAAATGCCCATTATCAATGGACAGTCATGCCCTTCGAACTCAAAGTTACTCCTGTTTCTGAGCATGTTAACTTAGATGGAAAGAAAAAGGCTGAAATTATTAAGCAGATACATGAAACAGCGAAGCTCAACATCAAATAAAGAACTGAGCGATATGCTAAACAAGCTAACAAAGGGCGACATAAGCTAGTGTTTGAACCCGGCGATTGGGTGTGGTTACATATGCGCAAGGAACGATTTCCAGAATAAAGGAAATCCAAGTTGCTATCTCGAGGGGATGGACCTTTCCCAGTCTTGGAACGGATTAACGACAATGCATACAAGCTGGATTTGCTGGGTAAGTACAATGTAAGTGCTACAATTAATGTTTCTGATTTAAGTCCTCTTGACGTAGGTGAAGATTTGAGGACAAATCCTCTTCAAGAGGAGGGGAAAGATGAGATTATGCATAAGGATGGCACAAGCACGTAGAGCCTCTTGAGCAGCCGAGATATTGAACAACGAACATTTTCTTCTTTTTTTTTCTCACCTGAGATGAGAGGGAAGGTCGATTTGACTAGAATCTTGGACCGGATCTTTCATCCTACACCGGTTAATGAAGCGATGGGAGACGTTTTAAGGCATATTCAGATCCTATACAAGTTCCTATCAGACCCGTCACAAGAGCTCATGCAAAGAAATTCAAAGAAACACTTAATGGGCCTTGGAATCAATCCAATTCATGGAGGCCCATTGGAGGAAGCTCATAACAATGCATGATTCAAGTTCTTGAATTTTATGAGCAATCAAATCTATGAAATTGACGCATTAAGGATGAAAGATATGCCGCTATCTTTTTAGATAGTGTTTTCATTTTTAAAAAAAGGTAACAAATTAGTTATTTTGATTTTTATTTAGTCATTTAGAATTCTTTCCGTTTTATTAGATTAAGATCCTGATTTATTAAGGATTCTTTCCTTCTTTTTTTTTATTAGATTAGGATCTGATTTATTTAGGATTATTTTCTTATTTTAATTGGATTAGGATTTCATGCAATTTACTTGAGAATATAATTCTCTTTACTTCTTAAATGAACTCTTGAACTTACTGGATTTTTCGTGGCATTCAACCCTTAACTTATCAATCAGACCATCCATAGCTGATTGTGGCTCTTGCTTCATTAAGCAACAGATCGCGGTTCCAAGGGTAGTTGTATAAGGTAAATGCATGTGTTTATACCAAATACCCGTAGCAGTGATTTGGAGCTTTTTGACCAGGAGTAGGACATCAAAACTAATGAGCAGGTCTTTGTCAGGAAGGGTTGAACCAATTATACAATTCGGAAAGAACTGTATACCTATTGGCTTTCAATAAGAGAGGAAGAAGATGTTTTTTATGTAATTTACTTGAGAGTATTATTCTCTTTAGTTCTTAAATGAACTCTTTAAACTTATCGGATTTTTCATGGCGTTCAACCCTTGACTTATTAATCAAACCATCCATAGTTGATTATGGCATTCTCACATACAAGGTTCTTGCTTCATTCAGCAACTGGTTGCAGTTTCATTCAATTCCTAAAATTAAAAACGATCTTGCAGCCTAATTTGATTAGGGTCTCGTCAGTTTTGGGTGGGGTTCATATTATAATACACACACATCACCAAAATGCTCATAATGATGCCTAATCCAAGAACAGACGAAGCTTCTACCTCTAACACACCACCTGGACCACCTTTTGTCAAAGGAACAAAAGAGTAACACATTTCTCATACTCTAACTCCATAAGCTACTCCAAAAGCTTCCAATGGTGCATGGTTTACTTTTGATAATATCCCTCGGGATAAATGCCTGGTAAGATTTCAGGAGTTCACAGCCTGGATTGATGTACATATGTTACGAGAGAATGCAACTACTCAATCAGTCTTAAAGGAATTCAATTCTCGTTTCATTGGATCTCTTCGAGATTAGTTTGATAGTCTTGGTGAATACAGACAGTTACAGTTCATCCAATTCCCTGAAGCTTATACAACTTTGGGAATTATTTCTGAACATTTTTTGGAAGAATCTACAGCAGCACTAGAATTTGCAAGAAAAGATTATTTGGTAATAAAATGTTGTTCCCTACAGATCAAAGATCTTGATTTAAATTATGAACACATGTCAGCTCTTTTCTATAAGCTCAATGGATTCAATGATCCCACACTCAAATATGTTTTTGTTGCCTCACTCCTAAATGAACTTCATCTAGAGATACAAAGACAGCTTAATGTTCATCATTTGGACATTGCAAATCTTTCTCTTGGAAAACTTTAACAACTCGCAGTCAATTATCTAAAAAGACTGTGTGAACAGAAAGAGTTTTTCCAGGATCTCATAGACAATCGCCAACCCTTCTAAAGTGCCAGTAAAAACCCTACTTATAGCTAAAATGTAAGGATAAAAAACATTGTGATTGCTACCAAGAAAAAGCCTCACTACTAAAAAAATAAGTTTTAAACCAAGACGTTTTCACAAACATTCTTCTCGATCTAAAAAGCCTTACCAATTTTTTAGAAAGAAAGACCCTTCAGATTGGCTAAGATCTCAAGCAAAAATCAATTGTTGTTTTATTTTGCTGGAATTGTCTAAATAAAACTACAAAAGCTGTTCGTCTTCTACAACATTTTCAGCACACTTCTAATAAAGTCGATGATGTTGAGTTATTCTACTCAGAACAGGATGCTTATGATAAGCATACTGTTTTTCTTCTTGAAGACACATATCATGATACTCATCTAAAATCCAAGTTTGACAAACCTATTTATGTCATTGGGTTTATTGATACAGGAGCACAGAAGAGAATGATGAATCCTTCTATCTTTCCTTCTTACTTATGGGAAAACCATATAGAACATTTTAGAGCAGTTGATGGATAATCGGTTCAGACAAAGAACTTCCCAATTGCCACAAACACATGGAATAAGGCATATTCAGATTCTATGCAAGTTCTCGTCGAACCCTTCACAAAAGCTCGTGCAAAGAATTTCAAATAAGCACTTAATGGATTGATTCAAGGAACTTGGGATCAATCCAATCCATAGAGGCCTATTGAAGGAATCTCACAAGATATTTAGACAAAAAAAGGCATGATTCAAGCTCTTGAATTTGATGAGCAATTAAATCCATGAAATCGACGCATTAAGGATGAAAGATATTCCACTATCTTTTTATATAGTGTTTCTATTTTTAAAAGAGGCAACAAATCAGTTATTTTGATTTTACTTAGTCATTTAAGATACTTTTCTTTTTTTGTTAGATTATGATTATGATTTATTAAGGATTCTTTCCTTTTTATTAGATTAGATTATGATTTATTTATGATTCTTTTCTTATTTTAATTCGATTAGAATTTATTTCCGATTAGGATTTCTTGTAACACATATATATATTCGCATTCAATAAAAGAAAAAAAATAAGTTTTTCATGTAATTTACTTGAGAGTATAATTCTGTTTAGTTCTTAAACGAGCTCTTCGAACTTATCAGATTTTCCGGGGCGTTCAACCCTTGACTTATCAATCAAACCATCCATAGCTGATCGTGGTATCTTCACATACCAAGGTTCTTGCTTCATTAAGCAACGGGTCGCGGTTTCATTCAATTCCTGAAATTAAAAACGATCTTGGAGTCTAATTTAATTAGAGTCTCGTCCGTTCTTGGCGGGGTTCGTATCAAAGCAAAGGTTCTAATTAGGTTTTTGCCTATCCATATTTAGATTTCATGTCCTGTTTATTTCAATTCAAATATATATATATATATATATATATATATATATATATATATATATATATATATATATCATGAACAGTGTCTTTTGAACAGTATTTAGGATTTCTTAATTTTTCATCCTAGTGATTTATTTCCTTCAATTCGAATATTTTACCAATTCCTTACTAAATTCCTTCAATTTTCAGTTATTTAGTGTTTAAAAAAAAAGCAAAGCAAAAAAAAAAATCTTTCAATTTCCATTATTAGTGTCTTATAGAATCCAAGCCTAATTTTTCATTGTGTGAATTTTTTTGCCTAAAATATTATTATTTTGTGCTTCCAAAACTTAGAAGAGAGAGACACAAAGATTATATAGATTCCAGCAGTAATTCACAAAGATTATAAGAGATTTAGGTTTTTTAAGGGCGAGAACACAACGAACACATATTTTAGGCAAAAAAATATTGGTTTGATTAGTTTTATAAGAACTAAGAGGGAATTATTACAAGTGGAAAAAGTCAAGAGAGTGTGAGCGTATTAAAGGATAACAGCCAATAAATTTGAGTGAAACACGAGTAGAATTGAGTGAATCATTCTCTTAAGTGAAATACGTAAGGGAGGGAAGTGAGGTTCTTTACACATTATTTCTAATCTCTTTTTACAGATTTCAACTATTTCAAATTCAACCCCTGATAATGGAGATGAGACGGCTAATGAGGCTTGAATTAGAGCAAATACATGAGCGTTTAGATCAAGCAAAGAACGCTCATGCACGGTGACCGCAACGCATTCCACAAGCACATAGAAGAGAGAGAGTTCCAACTAGAGCAGAGGTTGATGACTTTTACGGGGATGAGTATGGTGAATGGAGGATTTAATAGGTAATCATAAAAGAGCTAGGCATCAAGATGATGGTGTAAGTGGCATAAAGATGAAATTTCTATCTTTTCAAGGAAAATATTATCCTGAAGCATACCTTTAATAGGATATTAAGTGTTTTAAATGTCATGACCAGTGAATGTGTGAATAAGAGAGTTATGGTATTACAAGATAATTGTGAGATTGTAACCGATGATGAGGTAGAAGATAATGAGCCATTAGAGGATGTTGAAGATGAAAAGTATGCAGTTCCAGATGAACTAACTTTAGTAGCAAGTAAAAGAAGATGAAGTAGTGCAACGGGAAAACATCTTTCATACTAGGTGCTATATTCAGGAAAAAGTATATGGTATGATTATTGATGGGGGGAAGTTGTACCAATGTTGCTAGTACTATCATGGTGGAGAAGTTAGGGCTTCCAACTCTTAAGTATCCACAGCCATACAAACTGCAATAGTTGAATGACAATGGCGAGGTGAAAGTGAACAAACAAGTACTAGTGTCTTTTAAGATCAGTAAATATGAAGATAAAGTACTATATGATGTAGTACTAATGCAAGCTGGACACTTATTACTTGGACGTCCTTTGCAATTCGACAGACACGTGAAGCATAATGGTTTTATCAATAAGTACTCATTTGAGTTTAATCAACGCAAGATCATTATTACTCCATGAACACCAAAATAGGTTTATAAAGACCAAGTAAGCTTCCAAAGATAGAGCGAGTGAAAGAAAAAGAAAAAGAAAGAGAGTGAAAATCAGAGAGAAAAAGAAAATTGAGGCAATTGAGAGAAAATTAGAGAGAAAATAAAAGAATTTTTATGTAAGAGCAAGTGAGATAAAAAGAGCACTGTTTTCAAATCAGCCAATGATTGTACTTCTGTATAACGAGCTTAATCTTATCTTGCCTAGTTCTATTGTTTCTCTTTTACAGGATTATGAGGATGTCTTTCCTGAGGAAAACACTATATGGATTACCTGCAATCTGAGGGATCGAGCATCAGATTGATTTCGTGCTTGGTAAAACCATTCCAAACTAATCAGCCTATAGGAGTTACCCGGAAGAAACAAAAGAGCTTCAAAGACAAGTTAATGAGTTGATGGAAAAAAGGCACGTGAGAGAAATTATGAATCCATGTGTAGTTCCAGTTTTGCCAGCTCCTAAAAAAGATGGGACATAGCAGATGTGCGGTGACTGCGAGCCATCAACAATATAACGGTAAAGTATCGACATCTCCTTCCTAGGCTAGATGATATGCTTGATGAATGAAAAAGAAGATGAGTGGAAAACTGCCTTTAAAACAAAATATGGTTATATGAATAGTTAGTTATGCCTTTTGGTTTAACTAATGCTCCGAGTACTCTTATGAGACTTATAAATCATATTTTGTGGACTTTTATTAGCAAGTTTATTGTTGTTTATTTTGATAATATTATCATATATAGCAAAATCTTGGATGATCATGCAACACATTTGAAATCTATTTTAGATGTACTTAAAAAGGAAAAGTTATTTGCTAATTTGAAGAAATGTACCTTTTGCACCGATAGACTTGTGTTTCTAGGATTTTTTGTAAGTACACAAGGTATACAGGTTGATGAAGAGAGGGTACGTACAATCCAAAAATGGTCGATTTCTATAAGTGTAAGTAACGTGAGAAGCTTCTACAGACTTGCTAGCTTCTATCGGTAGTTTGTGAAAGACTTTAGTACATTGGCTGCACTGCTTATGAAGTAATCAAGAAAAACATTGGATTCAAATGGGGAGAAAAACAAGAGAAGGCATTCCAAATAATCAAAGAAAAACTAACCAAAGCCCTTTTATTATCTTTGGATAATTTAACAAAACATTTGAAATTATGGTTTTAATCCTTTAACTCCATTACCTGTTTCTGAGTGTGTTAACTTAAATGGAAAGAAAAAGGCAGAAATTGTTAAGCAAATAGATGAAACGGTGAAGCTCAACATCGAACGAAAAACTGAGCAATATGCTAAACAAGCCAATAAATGGCGACACAAGCTAGTCTTTGAACCTGTCGATTAGGTGTAGTCATATATATGCAAAGAAAGATTTCTAGAACAAAGGAAATCTAAGTTTTTATCTCTAGGGGATGAACCTTTTCAAGTCTTAGAACGGATCAACGACAATGCATACAAACTGGATTTGCCTAATGAGTACAATGTATGTGCTATAATTAATGCTTCTAATTTAAGTCCTTTTGACGTAAGTGAAGATTTGAAGACAAATCCTTTTCAAGAGGAGGAGAATAATGAGATTATGGATAAAGCTGGCACAAGCACGTGGAATAAGGCATATATTCAAAGCCTATGCAAGTTCATATTAGACCCGTCACAAGAGGTCGTGTAAAGAAATTCAAAGAAGTACGTAATAGGCTTATTCAAGCAACTTGGGATTAATCCAATTTATGGAGGCCTATTGAAGAAATCTCACAAGATATTCAAACTATATGAGCAATCAAATCTATGAAATCGGCACATTAAGGATGAAAGATATTCCACTATCTTTTTAGATAATGTTTTCATTTTTAAAAGAAGCAATAAATCAGCTATTTTGATTTTATTTAGTCATTTAAGATACTTTCCTTTTTTTATTAGATTAAAATCCTGATTTATTAAGGATTCTTTCCTTTTTATTATATTAGATTCTGATTTATTTAGGATTCTTTTCTTATTTCAATTGGATCAGGATTTGTTTCCTATTAAGATTTCTTGTAACATATATATATATAGCCGCATTCAATAAGAGAAAAAGAAGAAGTTTTTCATGCAATTTACTTGAGAGTATAATTCTCTTTAATTCTTAAACGAACTCTTTGAACTTATTGAATTTTCCGTGGCGCTCAACCATTGACTTATGAACCAAACCATTCATAGCTGATTATGGCGTCGTCACATACCAAGGTTATTAAGAAACGGGCCATGGTTTTATTTAATTCCTGCAATTAGAAACGATCTTGGAGTCTAATTTGATTAGAGTCTCGTTAGTTCTTGGTAGGGTTCGTATCAACAGCCACTAGAGTTTATTACAAGGGGATGTTCAAATTTTATATAGATATTCTACGTCTGTATACACTTGCAAATACCTCTCCATCAAATATAAGCTTTAGCAACTCACAGTCATTTTACCCATCCTATTCCACTCTAGAAAAATCAAAGCTTCTTTGTTAAACTCCCATTTAAACTCAATGAAGATGTCAACCCCACCAAAGCCACATATCCTGGTGTGATATCTATAGATCTTAAACTGGCCTAACAATAATGCTCCAACCTATTACAACAAGACTTAATTGAGATTGGGCTTGTTAGGCATTCTATATTGAAAAACATTCTGAAATTGTTCGAGGGAAAAAGAGACTGGTTATTGATTACTAGCCAGTTAATTGCTTTTTGAAAGATAACAAATTTTCCTTACCCAAATCCATGTTTATCCACTTGAAAGATGCTTTGGTCTTTTCGAAATTTAACCTTAAAGCAGGCTTTTAGCAATTAGGAATAGCCCTGCCACAAAGCTGCCTTTTATATTCCTAATGCTCACCCATTTGGCTTAAAAGTCGTCTATCACTATTCTTTTCTCCATGACCACTAGACACCAAAGGCATCCTTGGGGTTATCTTATAGTTCTTACGGGGTGGAGACGATGGGCTCAATCAGTAGATTTTCTTTTCTTTCATCTCATTTCGCTCAAAGTTGAAGGGAGGTAGTGCATCAAGCTGTTCGCAAGGGCCAACTTGATCCTCTTTTCTAGGGATCCTAGATGACGGAATCCTAAGAGAGTCACCGATTTCAACTATCATCTGCTACCTCTTTTATGTTCTTGATAACCTATCTTTATCTCAGTAGAGTCTACCAATTCAAGTACAAGATACTATCATTACAATCTGGACAATTAGACATTCGACCCATAATCGCAACGATCCAATTGAAAGAGTAGAGCTCTACCAACTAAGTTATACCCATGCCAATAACATACATAAAGGAGTCGAACGCTTTGTCTATTCTTTTACTTTTCCTTGATGTAGATAGGTCATCCTTTATTTGAAATGGAGACCTTACTCATGAAGTAAATCATCGCATCTGCTATCCAATTAATTTGAAAAGAGTCAATAGATTCCTTTTCGAGAGCAATTCATCCTTCCCAAATGCAGCATATAGCTTTCAGTTCTACTACACTCTCCAAGTGTGCTTGTCTCCTCTTCTTCCTTATCAAGACATATATTTGTAAAATAACTCCGATGAGAAGAAAAAAGAAGGCGATAATCATTGTCAAAGAACTAAACAAAACTAGTAGATATATTAAGAGAGATTTTTGTTTTACTGCATGTGGAGTATAATTCAAGGTACACAAATCGAGCTTGTGTATTTGTTTCTTGATTCAACTTATATCTTTCTTGATTTTAATGCTTTTATTAAATTAAATTTAGAGAGCTTATTATATGTTATTTGATGGGAAAAGATTAAGTAAAGAGCTTATTTTAATTAGCAATTAAGTAAAACAAGCTCTTTACTTAATCTCTTTGCTAAGTAAGGAAAGATCAAGATAATTAAACTTGTAATTATTTTAGAGTTGGTTTTTTTTTTTCAAAAGATAAATGATAATTCTAAATATTGACTTTATTAGGTTATACGAGACATGTACTAAGGTTGAGAATTAGATTTGGACATAAAGATTGATTCTTGAAAGGCTGGTCAGATTTCCAAATTAGGCATACAATATAAAAAAGATTTTGGAGCTAGTTTGACACATGGACCTATTTCCTTGGATAAAAACCTATTCTTATAAGTAAAAGGAGTTCAAATATAAAGATTAAGACAGCAACTCTATATAAAGCCAACAAGTTAAACACCTTAAAGGGAGAGAACAAACGTGAACAATCAATTCCAAATAAGAGAATATCATAACGAAGAGATAAGTAGGCGAATTGGGGAGAAGAATTAGCTGCTATAGCTATAATTCAATCAATATGTCTTTCTTTCTCTTGTCTTTTGATAGTTGTCTTTAAAGTATTTAATATTAAATAATTTAGACATATGTGAATAATCTTTGATATTAAATAATTTAGACATATGTGAATAATTTAGACATATTTGATATTAAATAATTTAGACATATGTGAATAATCTTTTTATTAGTTAGGGCTGATTTCAAAAACCCTAGACATGAATTTTTATTAATAAAATTTCAAAATCAAAATTTCTCATCTGTCTTTAGAAAATTTTATAATTATTGATTTTGGTCAAGAATTACTATCTTTTTTGTTTAGATTACCAACTAGATGAATTTGATAGTGATTTGATTGCTAATTTTTTTTTTTTTATCTATAATCATCAAAGAACTAAATAACATTAGCAGATTGTGATCAATGATTATAAGATATTTTCTTTTGAATGCATGTGAAACATAATTCAAGTTAGATAAACCAAGCTTGTGTGCTTTGTTTCTTGATTCAATTTATATTTTTTATTGATTTTAATGCTTTCACTAAATTTAAGTAAATATCTTATTTTACGTAAGAGCTAAGTAAGGATAGATCAAGATAATTAAGTCTGTAATTATCTTAAATTATTGTTTTCGAAAGAAAGTAAATGATGATTAAGATAATTGACCTAAAATCTATAATTTAATGGTGTGGAGAATAATTCCTTAATCGAATTTCGCTAATATATAAACCTCTTAAAACCTTTTTTTGCAATTTCAAAATTTCTACTTTAATTTCTTTAATTTAATTTACATAGCAAATCAATTTCAAACCTCACCTCCCCCCCCCCCCACCCCTTTTTTCTTTTATGTGCTAGTTCATTACTGTGCCTTTAGCAGAGCTAAAAATTTTGAATTAATTTTGTTAAATCTAAATATGATTTTTAATTCAATTTTTCTTGTTGGTCAATTTTGGTTTTTATTTTTTTTATTTTGTATTAAAAACTTGTTAATTGAAAATAATGTTATGAGGGGATGACACTTGCTTACTGCTATACTCAACAACTATGATATTTAATTTAAGATTTAAGTGATAAACTTTATAGCAATACCAAAATGATTTTATCGGAGACTTAAAAATCCAGTGGAGTTTCCTAAGGCTATCGTAGAGCTCCGTACAGGTGATAATGGATCATTTTTACTTGGCGAATCCTTTAATATCTAATAGGAAATATGGCAATCCTCCCACCAGTCCTCTTATTTATTTATTTATTTATTTTACTGTTTTGCCCTTTTTTTTAATAAAATCAATTTTTTTTTATCATTTTGCCCTCATTATTACGTCAATTCATAAAAACATTTTAGATGAACATTTTGGTTATTTTACTTCTTAGTACATTATTTTTGCATCAATCCACATCTTCCCATTAGCTTAACCAAATTTAACAACAATCACTTACCATTTTATCATTAATTTTTTTACCAAGTACTTTGTACCATATATTTGTAATAAAAATTTTTTTTTTTAGGAAAAAAGAAAAAAACAACAAGTTATAATATAAATCTATAAAAACAAATAGTAATTTAGTAAGCAATACAATTTTTCTTAAAAATTTTCTTTAAATAACTCTTGTTACGTAAAATTAGACATAATAAAAATTCCAAGAGAATAGGAGCCTTGAGAGATTTTTACATTTGAGAAAGTATGAGAAAAATTTTATATCCAATATCTTATTTAGGAGGAGATGAAAATTATGTAAAATTTTCATTCCTCCCCATTTCTCCTTTTATTTTTATTTTTTCTAAAAATTTTAGTAAAAATAATATTATATATTTAAGTAACAAATATCATACTTTTATTGATGATTTATTATGTTTCACTTTTGTAACGGACATACTGTCGTTTTTATGAATGTGTTCAAATTTGAAGATATACTTTTACTTAATTTGATAGATTATCTTGTAATATTAATCATACTAACTTAATTTGATGAAATAATTTTAATTTCTTAAATTTTATTTGATGAATTTATGTTATTAATATAATTTTATACTATTATTTTAATATAATTAAATAAAATTCAAAAAATAAAAATATCAGCTATTTAGATCACCCTCTTCCTTTAAAGAATTACGATCGAAACAAAGAGACTCATAAACAAAATATTGATAATGGATACGAGATACGGATCCCTCCCTTCCCACTTTCATCCCTACACAAAACTACAAATTAAATAAAAATAACAAAACTAATGTAATATACAATAAGAAATACAAATTTCGTTGACTCCGCGAGACAAAAGAACAACTGGGAAGAAGTTCAATACTAAAAATAAAAATAAAAGTAGTTTAAGAAATAAACAAACAAATATGACCTTCTCGCATTTAATTTGTTTCTCTAATGGTGCAACACAACAAATGAATAAATGATTGAAGAAAACGAAAACGAAACGCTGCTGCAATTGCAAAAGCAAAACTGAAACTGAATGGAAATCCAAGATCCACAATCGGAATCGAAACCCAAATCCGATTCCAGTCCAAATGCCTCATCATCATCATCGTGCACGTCTGAAAATGTGGCAGGGTCATCATCAATATCGCCGTTCATTCGAAATGGGTCCCACCACCACAGGAGGGCCCATTCGGAGGTGAATTTTCGTTTTCCCGAAGAGATGACGAGGATGATGATGACGACGACGGATCCGATTGGCGGCGGCGGCGGCGGGTCCTCAACTGGTAGCCTGGAAAAGATCGGCTTCGAAGACGACTTGTTTTCCACCTATATTAACGTCGATAAGTTAACGGGAGGTAACGGAGACGGTGGTAATAACGGGAACGGTAACGGAGGAGGAGGAAACAGTGCGGATCAGAAGGCCGTCACGACGTCTTCGTCTAAGGGAAGACAAAATAATGGGCATAGGCATAGTAAGTCCATGGACGGAGGATATGCCCAGATAATGGAAGCTAAAAAGGCAATGCCTTCCGATAAATTAGCTGAGCTCTGGAACATTGATCCTAAACGAGCCAAAAGGTTTGTTTATTTATTTATTTTAACATTTTGAAATGCAAATAATTAACAAATGTGAGATTTGTTTGTTAAAAATAATTTGATAGGATATTGGCGAATCGACAGTCAGCTGCTCGTTCAAAAGAGAGAAAGGCTCGATACATATTAGAACTTGAACGCAAAGTGCTGTCACTTCAAACTGAAGCTACAACTCTTTCCGCCCAACTAACATTATTTCAGGTTAACTAATTATATTTTGTTAAGAATATTTTTTTTTATTTTAGTTAGCAAATTAAGGTTTTAATTCGCATGGTTACAGATATCTGATTACTTGTTCCATCTTGTTTTGTTAGAGAGATACGGTGTGGTTGGGTTCTGAAAATACAGAGCTTAAGCTTAGGTTACAAGTGATGGAGCAAAAAGCTCAGTTGCGCGATGGGAAGAATCTCACTTATGTTATAATCTTCTTGTTTAGATAGTAAAGGTTATTTTAAAGTACGGTCATTTTTGGATACTGGGTTTGCTATCAATTGATATCTTAAAAGGATCCAGTATCAAAATGTGGCATTATTTTTTTTTCCGGTCATTCATGAAAATTTGTAGTTGAGTGCTAATTTTGTTTGAATGAACTAATAAATCTTAGTCAGTTGGTTAATCGATATCATGCAGCACTAAATGAAGCATTGAAGAAGGAAGTTGAGAGGCTGAAGATTGCTACTGGGGAAATGGTGGGTGGTTCAGAGTCTTTTAATATGGGAATGCATACCATACCATACAACCCGACAAATCCTTTTCCGGTTTCGCAACAACCAGGGCCATCTGCTGGCCACCAGAACATACAGATACCGCCATTGAGTCACTCCCAATCAAACCAGGGGATACACCATCCACAACTAGCAAATTCTCAATCTATGTCAGATATTTTTCAGAACAACCAACTGGGTAGATTACAGGACCTTGACATCAGTAGTAAAAGACCAACTTTTGTGAAATCTGAAGATCCCTCCATTTCTGCTAGTGAAAGTAGCACCACATTTTGACCAACCCGGTTGTGTTAACTTACTAATCCTTGGCCTGCATGTGCGGTAGATTGTTAATAGACTGACATGAGTCATTTAGAAAAGGTACCTCAT
Source organism: Murraya koenigii (assembly GCA_025617385.1). Taxonomy (NCBI): domain Eukaryota; kingdom Viridiplantae; phylum Streptophyta; class Magnoliopsida; order Sapindales; family Rutaceae; genus Murraya; species Murraya koenigii. Next base: position 11,812,467 of record CM046813.1, on the reverse strand, counting down.
ATTTATTCTGTTATTTATTTCATTTGTGTTGTGGGTGGGGATCAGTTTTTGATTGTTTATTATTGTGAAATAGAGAGCTCCCTCAGGTTTTGATACCTTTGTGTTCAAATGATTGCTTTTTTAGAATTTGTCTTTGCTAATTGAAGGGTCATTCCTAGTTAGATGTACCATAAAGCCAGCCTATTTCTTTGTATCCTATCACATCTGATACTGTATAAACTTTCGTTTAATCCTAATTTGATTGTGTGTGCATTTGTCAACCTGCTTTTCATAGAAAACTCGCATTTGAAATTTACAGGTCGTTATTTTTACTTTCTGAACTTTATCATGGCCGGTGAATTCATTTGTACACGCCTATACGTTTTTTAATGTGTGCTTCAAATCCTTGTACTATATTGTTTAATATTTTATCAATTTGGCAGTATACTTCAATCATGTTGCGTCGATAATGCCGCTACTCATTCCAACAGTTGTTTTAATATGCTAGGGGACGAAAGATCTTGTGCTCATAGTCAATGACAAAAGGAAGAAAAGTAGAAAAACAGTAAATTAGAAGTTGGAATTCAACAATTTTCTTTCTTTTTTTTTTGTCTAACCCTCATTTGGTACTTGTAACATGTAATATTTATTCTATTAGGTAATTTTAATAAATGATTATTAATATTATAATGAATTATCAAGAAATTGAAAGGGATTATGCGAATACTGGGTGCTTTTTTAAATTCTGCCCATAAATATAAGAGTTTTGGCGTTCGAACTACAATTGAGAATGTTTTGAAAAGATGATATAATCGTAGTTTTTTTTTTTTTTTTTTTATGATTAGCTTGGGAAGGACCTAGGCCCCAACTTTGTCCATAAATCATACGTTTGGGTAGGACTTTGGGTTCTACTGTTCAGAAAGGATCATTCTCTTTCTCCCACCATTTTTATTTTCGAAAAATCTTAAATACTTCAACAACATTACTTTTTTCCCAGCATGTCGTTTTCTAGCATTATCCGGTACAACTTCTCCTTTGTGGTTATCTAATTGGGAGACTATTCACTATATGTCTTTTCTTTCTCTTCTCCTTTTTGGGTTTTAATTAAGAATTATGATTCTCTTTTTCCTCCTTTCTTCTTATCATTTTAATAGTGAAAAAAAAAACTGATTTGATCATCAACATCAAAAATACAAAACTCAGTCTTAGTCACTTATTAAGTAAGGAGAGAAATTAGAGATGAATGTGAAACTTCGTATCATTCTTCAGTTTCTCACATCATATATACTCATTTATTTTCACTCCAACAAATTTAGTCTATTTAAATTTACACAACTCTATTCATATTGTTAAATATCATTTCATATGAAATTATTGTTAAAACAATAATTATTAATATTCTAATAGTTGATTCTCATTTGTTGTGACTTATAGATAAAATTAATATTTTACCATCCATTGGATGAATAATATGTTAGTTGAAACTCAATTGTTAGAATTCTTATTATTACTTTTTTTAAATCATGATATTATTAATTAGGATTATATTATTCATTTTTTCTCGTTATTAATTCGAAACACATCCCAGTCTTATATTAAAGACAATATGGTATAACCTTAATAAATTAATAGTATTAGAAGCAAGAAAAATTCATTAATTAAGCTAATGTCAACTAATTGACTTTTAAATTTATATGTTGACCCAAATCAAGACTTGAAAAATATATTATTTAATTAAAATTTTAATTTATGGAAATCATATTGTATGTCCATAAAGAATAAATAAAGAAAGGACATTCTCTTTGCACGCATAAATATCATATAAGTTTACAACACACAACAGAAGTTCATTTTATTAGAACGACATATACAATAATGTAAAATGCAAAATGCCAATAAAATAACTTGGCTTTATTTAAGAGTAGCAAAAGATATTATTCGGACGCTAAGCCTAGAGTAGCAGCTTCGCTCTCTTTATAGACTTCATTTGTGAGTTATCAATAAGCCACATACCCCGTCCAGACTGCAGACTTAGTTGACCCTGCAGTATAATCAAACTCAAGAAATAAAAATTAGTAGCTCGAGATCTTTCTGCTAGCTTTTTATAATATTTTGATGGTAATTATTGAATATATATATATATATATATATATATATATATATATATATATATAATAATAATAATAATAATAATAATAATAATTCTTTAATTAGGATAATTTATTTTAATAAAGTGAAAATATCACTTATAAATAAAAAAAATACAATTTTAGCTCACTAACAAATAAAAAACATAATTTTTAAATATTATAATCTGTAATTTTTTATAATTTAGTAATATATTCACCTTGTGAAAGTCAAAATATTTTCGCTACAGAACAACTTTATAATTTAATTTTAGCATATATAAATACATGCGTGCTAGAGAAGATTATAAAATGCTAAGTGTAACTAATCAGCTCGAAAAGGGATCAAAATTCAAAACAATGAATAAGAAAACAAGTAATAACAAGCTAGCCAGGATTAGAAGAATTAAGGACGTACTTAGAGCAATCAAGATCATGTGTAAGTTTATAAGGACATTTACTCCCACATATGTCAGGAAGAGTGTTAACACGATCATAGTCGAGACCAGGGATCTTAGCAGCGCCTTCCTTCACACAATTACATTGGGTCCTTCTATCTTCTGTTGTTTTTGAAGCAGCATTCAAAGCTCTAATGCCATCACAACAAGCTGGCGGAACAGTCCCACCAAATACGCCATAGCTGATGCATGGTGTCAGCCAGATTGTCACTTGCTCACATGTTATTGTTGTTGCTGCATTCAGGGGGCCCGCAGTGGCAGCCAACAATAACAGCAGCGCTGTTGCCTGAGACACCGTTAATGGCACCTTCCGAAATTTTGCAGCCATTATGATTATGGTTTATGCATTGCTTGCTGATCCGGTTGTAGCCTTTATATGGAATACAAAAATGAGGTGGGGTCCGTCGAGAATTTTGGCTGGCACTTTTTTTTCCTACTGGCTGCTGGAAATTTGAGGCTGAGTTTTGGATGTTTCTGCCTGTTGGATTTTCATATGTGGATAAGGATCTGCCTACCTTACAATTGCCGTAAGGCGCAGCTCCGTCACAAATCAGCTGTGCGTTCCATGAGAAGCCCACGCCAGGAACTGACAAAACGAAAATAAACAAGTCATGGAATTTGTCTCTCTCGACGAGAATTTTCAAACGGCTGTTTACGTCCAATTCAACTGTCTTTTATGCTTGCTCGATATCAGACATCAGTTCCGTGAGTGAATTTGATTGTTGACATTAATGAGTATTTATTTTTAACTTATTAGCCACTGGAAGTTCCACGAAGTTACACGGACTAAAATTGATTCAAGATTGAAGGGATTGATTGAAAGAAGCTAATCAACCGGATGACATTACTGCTCTATAATGTTGGGACCATAATTTTTTTTTTGAATTATATACAACTACTGACAATTACAGGAAGGAATAATATTAAATCTCCGTATTATTGTTTTTTTTTGGGACCATAATTAAAAGAGGTATTAATGGATTAATTTATAGAGTGCATCTATAATTCAATAAACATAAATTTAATTAATTAAAATTTCATTATATTTTATCAATCTAATTAATTGAATATGAATTCATCTACTAAATATACATTAAATAAAGCAAAACAATAAATACATTATACTTATCTACTTAATTATGTCTTAAATTACCATAATAGAAATTATTTAAGTTAAGAAATTTTAAGTTTAGAAGAAATTACATCACTGCTAACATCATTGAAAATCTTGCTAATGAGGAAATTAAAGATGATACAATAGCTTTAGAACCCAATTATGTACAAAGAAGCACTCAAATCATTAACAACAATTCATAATTTTTATTAAAATTTGAGAATTTAACCTCGAAACTTCTAGATGCAATAAGAAAAATTATAAAAGAGATCCAATCATATTTAAATAATAATATATTTATGTTGTATTTTATAAAATATCATAGTTAATTATATTTGTTATTTTAGTAAGTTATTAATTTATGATATAAATGAGACCATAGAGTTATATAAGGTTTTTAAGAAAAAAAATATTATCTTATTTATTTTATCGAAATAATTAATTTAGTCTATTATCCCAGGTGGAGTCTAAGTAACACTAAAATTATCATTTTACACTTAAAATGCTGATAATATTAACAACTTTGTCACATTTACAAATCCATAGTCTATCTTATGAATCACCTTTTCTATTTATTTTTATTTTTATCTTTTATTTTTTATTTTTTTAAGAAAATCACTGTATTCATAAAGTTTTGATGTTTGAATTGAAAAACGGACATGAAATTTAGACTTTGGAAACCTTTAGGAGAATTACTAGATTTTATCATATCATATTAACTCTTAAATACTACATTAATGATTGTAAAAGACAGAAATCACATCATATGTCTAAGCTCACATGCAACCCATTACACAAGATTCAACACGTATTAATTTATTAGCCCAACCACCTTAACAGAAGGTCCAATAGACGGAAATTTCTGTTAGATTTATCATAAGAACTCGTGATAACAAATTCAAAAAAGTGTTTAATAAACTGATTCAAGCAATTTGGGATCAATTAAATTCATGGAAGTCTGTTAAAAGAATTTCACAAAATATTCAGACTAGTAAATGTATGATTTAAGTTCTTGAATTTTTTGAACAACTAAATCCATGAAATCAGTGCATTATGGATGAAAGATATGCCACTATCTCTTCAGATAGTATTTTCATTTTTAAAAAAGATAACAAATTAACTATTTCCATTTTATTTAGTTATAAGAGATAATAAATCAGCTATTTCCATTTTATTTAGTCATTTAAGATTCTTTCATTTTTATTAGATTAACATTCTGATTTGTTTATGATTTTTTCCTTATTTGTTTCAGATTGAATTCATGGAAGTCTGTTAAAGGAATCTCACAAAATATTCAGACTAGTAAATGTGTGATTTAAGTTCTTGAATTTTTTGAACAACTAAATCCATGAAATCAGTGCATTATGGATGAAAGATATGCCACTATCTCTTCAGATAGTATTTTCATTTTTAAAAAAGATAACAAATTAACTATTTCCATTTTATTTAGTTATAAGAGATAATAAATCAGCTATTTCCATTTTATTTAGTCATTTAAGATTCTTTCATTTTTATTAGATTAACATTCTGATTTGTTTATGATTTTTTCCTTATTTGTTTCAGATTGAAATTCTAATTTTGATTTTAAATTAGGATTTTAAATCATGATTTATGACAAGAAATATCTAGGACAATTATGGCTGAGATTTCTTGCAACCTATATATATTTGCATTCAATAAAAGAGGGTAAGAAATTTTTCATGCAATTTATTTGAGAGTACAATTCTTTTCAGTTCTTAAATGAACTCTTTGAACTTATCAAATTTTTAGTGGTATTCAATCCTTGACTTATCAATCAGACCATTCATAACTGATTGTGGCGTCCACACATATCAAAGTTCTTGCTTCATTAAGTAACGGGTCGCGGTTCCATTTAATTCTTGAAATTAGAAACGATCTTATAGCTTAATTTGATTAGTGTCTTGTCAGTTCTTGACGATTAAGCTACTAAAAATTCACAAATCTTCTACAAATGCTAGCCAATCAGCGAAAACTTCTAACATTACTTACACTTGTAGGTATTAAATGTTCAACATGTTAATATAAGTTTTTCTATAAATCATAATATTATCAAAGTATATGATACGAACCCTGCCAAGAACTGGCAAGACCCTGATACCTAGTTCTAGACTTTGTGGTAGATGTGTCACCTATAGTTTATATCTCATTACCAATACCTAGTTCATCTTTGACTGATATTTCCATAGATTTTGTATTAGGTTTGCCTAGGTCTAAAAGAGAAAAAGACTCAGTTTTTGTAGTTGTGAATAGATTTTCTAAGATGACATATTTTATTTCATGCTTTAAGACAGATGATACTTCCAATATTGCTGACTCATTCTTTAGAGAGATTTGTGAGGTTACATGGTATACCTAGAACAATAGCTTCTAATAAGGATGCTAAGTTCTTGAGTTATTTTTAAAAGATTTTGTAGGTAAGTTGGGGATTAAGTTGTTGTTTTCAACTACACGTCACCCTCAAATTAATGGTCTAATAAATTTTATAAATTAAACTTTATCTACTTTATTGGACAATTATTAAAAAAAAACATTAAAACTTGGGAGGATTGTTTATCATATGTTAAGTTTTCTTATAATCATTCTATTTATTCTACTAATAAGTGTTCATCATTTCAAATTGTTTAAAAAATAAAATGGCTGAAATTATTAAGTTGAAACGACGAAAGTCAACATTGAGCGAATAACTAAGCAATATGCTAAACAAGCTAACAAAAGGCGATATAAGCAATGAATGATTTTCGTAACAAAGGAAATCCAAGCTGTTACCTTAAAGGGATTGACATTTCCAAGTCTTAGAACGGATTAACGGTAATAAATACAAGCTGGATTTACCTGGTGAGTATTATGTAAGTGTTACTTTTAAAGTTTATGATTTAAGTCATTTTTTATGCAGGTGATGATTTAAGGATAAATCTTTTTTAAGAAGAGGAGAATGATGAAATTGAGGATAAGAATGACACAAACTTGTGAGATAAGGTATATTTAAATTATATTCAAGTTTCTATCGGATCTGTTATAAGAGCTTGTATAAAGAAATTCAAAAAAGCGCTTAATAGGCTGATTCAAGCAACTTAGGATCAATCAAATGCATGGAGGCCTATTAAATGAATCTCATAAGATATTCAAATTAATAAATGGGTGATTCAAACTCTTAAATCTTATAAGCAATCAAATCCATAAAATTGACGCATTAAGTATGAATAATATGCTACTATCTTTTCATATAGTGTTTCTACTTTTGAAAAAGGTAATAAATCAAATACTTCTATATTAATTAGTTATAAGAGGTAACAAATTAGTTATTTTTATTTTATTTAGTCATTTAAGATTTCTAATTTATTTAGTCATTTAAAATTCTTTCTTTTTTATTAGATTAGGATTCTTTCTTTATTTGTTTAGATTAAGAATTTAATTTGATTTTGGATTATAATTTGTTTTCAATTTTAAATCATGATTTACGGCAGAAAATATTTAGAGCAATTATGACTAAGATTTTTTGTAACCTATATATATTCACATTCAATAAGAGAAGAATAAGAAGTTATCATGTAATTTACTTGAAAGTGTAATTCTCTTTAGTTCTTAGATGAACTTTTTGAACTTATCGAATTTTCTGTGGCATTCAAGACTTATCAATCAAACCATCCATAATTGATTGTAGCGTCTTCACATATTAAGATTTTTGTTTCATTAAATAACGAGTCACGATTCAATTCAATTATTGAATTTAGACATAATTTTGAAACCTTATTTGATTAAGATTTTGTCAGTTCTTGATAAGGTTTGGATTACCATATAGTCACTAGGCAATGGTAGCACCAACACTGTAGATAAAAGATGAGGATGCGAAGCACCAACAGATTTATTGCTCCAATACCACTGTTGTTGTCTAATCGCCAACTGAATATACTATTGCTAAATCCACTAGATCTACTGCCGCTTGCTCAATTGTATTATTATATTAAAAAGCTTATAACTTTTCAAGGTTGCTTCTTTAAACTCGGTTGCAATTCTACCTACAACTCTAGGTTTTCAATGTAATTGACCTTTGCTTGATTGATTAATTTGTCAATTTGAGTTCTTTGCATATAAAAGTTGTCAATTTAACTCTTTTAAAAGTTGCATTAACTCAAACCAATTCGTGTTGCCCTTGACTTCTGAACCATAGTTGGCTTATGAAAACATTCATTTAGGATAATTTATATGTTATTTTATTATGTATTAATGAAACTTGTATGATAAGTTATATTGAAATAAGTGATCAATTCTATATTGCAGTTTAGATTCAAACTGCTTTTGGTTTGGTTTAATGATTTAGTGTTCTCTGTAGTATTGTGAGGAAATATTGCAGTAGAAATTGAAGAAATTCATCTAAATACAAATTGATTTTATTTCTTATTATAAGTTCGAGTTAAATTTTAAATGAATTTTTCTCTAATCTAATCAATCTAAAATTTGATCTCACTGACCAAAACTTGATTTTATCCGGGAAATTGCCATTTTTAACCATATTATTTTAGTGATTTTCGTTTTTAACCTTTCTAATTTTTCTTTATTATTTTTAGTCAAAAGTTTGCTGTATGGATTAAAAACCCATGCTGTGTTTATATTAATTTCAAAAATACCATTTATTTTGTCTTTTATTATTATAGTAATTTTCTTTTGAAGTCCTTGAAGTTTTATAATTTTTTATACATTGATTATTCTTCCATCATTTTTACATCTCTGTCCTGTCCTTTCTAATATTTTTATTATTTCTTTGTAAAAATATATTTTTTGTTCTAAATCATAAAAGTCTATAAATTCTAATTCTTCATAATTTTCTTGTTCAATATTTATTAAAGCTCTTTTTTTCTTATTCTAAACTTATTATTTCTTGATTTAAATATTCTATTTATAGATTAACTTTATTTTCCCAATTAAAAACCATTCTTTTTATGGTATAACACATTAATCTGATTCTATTCCAGGCTTCAAATTCTGAGTCATTATTATTATTCATAATGTTTCTGTTTTATACCAATATATCAAAAATTTAATTAATTCATCTATAAATTTCATTCGTTTATTTAATATTATCTCATCATCTTTAGTATTTATATTAAATCTTTCTCTTTGGTCTTGCATTAATTCTAATTCAATATTTCTTATATTATTCTTACTTTTCTTTATTTCTTTTACCAATCTTCTTATTTCTTATAATTGTCTTTCTATACATATATCTTTTAATTTTCTTATGACAAATTCTACTCTAGATCCTAACGTATTTGGTATCAATTTTCCTTATTCTGTTAATCTGCATGAATTCCATTCTTTAATAAAATAAGTATTCCATGGTGATGGTAATTTATTTATATACATATCATAATAAACTGTTTGATCATCATTACTGTAAAATTGTTTATAATAATATTTTTGGAATTCACATGTATAATTTTTTATGTTACATAAATTACATATTTGAAGGTTCATTAAGTGTTGTCTTGCTAAAAGTTTTTCTTTTTGTATTTCTTGTTGTTTGAGATCTTCCTAATTTTCTCCTAAAAATTTTCTTCAGTTATTCCATCCCACCAATTTTATACATTACCAGTAAAACTCATTATTAGTAATTCTATCCATAGATCAAAATTTTCTTTTGTATTATTTGCATCCCAATCATTATTTTGTTTATTAAATAAAAAAATTATTTTCATATCATTTGACTAACTTGTTAATGTTTTATTTGGGTCTTTTCTGCAGTCTATATCTAATTTACTTCCCATAGACTTAATGAGTTCATTTTCAGTTTTATATTCATGTATATATTTTCCTGGATACATTTTATAATAAAGTTTTTTAGATGTTAATATATGATTATATGCTCTTGTCCCTTTATCAGTGAATACTATATCTGGATTTTCGGTTTTTATATTTGGTTCAGTAGGTGGTGCTCCAACATTCATATTTACATCAAATCCTAGTGTTTCTAGGTCTAAATTTTCTAATGATAATTTATCAAATTGTTGTTCTAAATTATCCATTATTCACTACCGTTTGAAGTTGATTCTTTAGGTTAATCAATTCTTATTCATTTTTATTTTATATCAGTTTTTTCTTTATTTTTTGGTGCCTTTTCTTTTGATCTTTTTATTATTTCTTATAATTGTCTTTGATATTCTTCTTCTCTTCTTAATATTTCTGGCATAACAGTAATTCTTATTCTTTCATCAAATGATCCTTTGACTATTTCTCTAAATTGTATTTTTTCTTTATGTCTAATTGATTTTTTTAATTCTTTTTGTGCTTCTAAAATTGTTGATTTCTTTTCTAACTTAGTTTTTATTTCAAAAACTTCAATCTTTAGAAACTTAATTTCTTCTATTATTGTTTTAATATGTATTATCATTTGTTTATTTAATTCGTTAATTTTTGTAATATTTTTATCTATTTTATATTTTTCTAGTTTTTCTGGACTTTATTGATATATTTATGAGGAGGGTGTTTTAATTATTTTAGTATATTTTAGCTAGTTTCTAAAGAAATAAATTTAAAAAATTATTTTCGAAAGTTACAAAAATTTTATAATTATTATTGTAGATTTCTCATTTTATCAACCCCTACCTATATCATAGCCACTCCCGACTCAAAAGTTGAAAACCCAACCCTCGACGTGCTCTAAGTTGCATGAGACGTGGCAATTAAATATTAAATTAAAAAGAAGAAAGGAGTGTCCACAATTTTAATAAAATTATAAAGATTTCAAGTGTTTTAAATTTAAGCACATGCCAAATATTATATATCCCCCTCTACTCTTGTGATTTGTTGTGTCTTTAAAATGTCAGCTGATGATACCTTTTTCGTTTCAACCAGTTTCAGGAGGCTATTGAATTAAAACCCTCTGTAGTAAGGGAACAAGAAGAAGAAGGTAAAAGAATGGGAGGGAATGGGTGCGTTTGGTCGTCGGACGAAATTGTGATCAAATCACCGAACGACAAGAGACTCTATAGAGTGATTGAGCTGGAGAACGGTCTCTGTGCTTTGCTTGTTCATGATCCTGAGATTTATTCCGACGATTCATCTAAAACCCTGGAAAACAACACCGACGAAGACGAGGTGGAATCTTTTGACGAACAAGACGAAGACGACGAAGACGAAGACCAGGAGGAAGATGATGAAAATGAAGCTGAGAAGGAAGTGAAAGGAAAGGGAACTTCTTCACAGACTAAGAAGGTTAGATTAATTAGCTCTTTCATTTTGATTTCTCGAATATAGTTTTTTTATACTTGAAATATTGAATTAGAAAATTTAAACTTCACAGGCAGCGGCTGCAATGTGTGTAGGAATGGGTAGTTTCTGTGATCCTGTGGAGGCTCAAGGCCTAGCTCATTTTCTAGGTTTGTGATTTGGTTTTTTTAATCCAATTGATACTTTGTAATCTATGAGGCGTGTTATGAGTGAGTCTGTTGAGATATTGTTTTATGATTTGCTGCAGAACACATGCTTTTCATGGGGAGTACTGAATTTCCTGATGAAAATGAGGTCTGTTTGTTTATGTCCTCCCACGCCCCCACCCCCCAATATTTTGCCAAACAAAGTAGAAGAAATTAAATCAGTTTCATGAAAAATAGTTGGTTCATATGGCAATACGATGACACTGAAATGATAATAAAAACTTATACTCGTTATGTAATGTAGATTTAGGGTTGATATTGATTTGTGTGTCATAAAATGATTGTACTTGGTCCTACCAATTTGACTCTATTCTTTGCTAGTATGATAGTTACTTGTCCAAGCATGGAGGTTCATCGAATGCGTACACGGAAACTGAGCACACTTGTTATCATTTCGAGGTCAAACAGGAGTTTCTTAAGGGTGCTTTGATGAGGTAAATGCTGATTTCTTCATGCATGTAATTTGATAACCATGGTACTTGAGTTTCTTGATTTTTCTTTCTATATTTGATTTTGTAAAGCAGATTGTGGGTTTCTGTCTTTTCTATTTCTTCTGCCTTCTTGCTTTGACATTGAGTTTTGTTGTTGTCTGCAATCTGCTTTGTCAATTTCATACGATTTAATATATATTCTATGTTGATATTTATGTTACACATACAATTTTATGTGAACATGAAGAACTGCTATTCCTTAAGCAAAAGTGGGTTTTCTAAAGCTTATCTGGAGTTATGTTTTGGTTTAATGTCTCATCCTCTCTGTTGGTCACTACTTCTTGATCATCATTCATGTTTTACCAATACCCATTTTTTATGTTTACCATGATCTTTGGCGTTTTGGTTCTTGTCTAATGAAGATTATGCTTGACATGATTTTTATTGCTGTTGTATTATAAAGTAATAAAGTATTAAAACTCACACTTTTCCATCACGTTTCTTCCGCCCAATTGGTCCATCACAGTTACCTTCGCCCATAACACCTCACTGCATCACCATTTACTATACTCAGTTTACACCGTCACTGCGATCAACCGCATCAACACGCATCATATCATCCAGATCTTCGACACCGCCCATCGATCGAGGATGACGTCACCTCATTCGCTCCGCTTTAGATCACACCAACACATCAACCGGTCACGGCACCTCACATTGATGCACAGCACATTGCCAGTCAATGAATAAAAACGCAGAATCACCTGTTCGCTCTATCCCAACTAGTCTCTCCATATACCATACGAACACAAATCACATTATACGGATCATAGCACCGTCGCAGTGCCGGTCAGTACTTATTTTCCTCCAGCAACAACAGCCTCCATCGACTCACCGATCCACAATAACAACGGATGACATGCGTTCAAACAACACATTCATCCACGCTCCAACGGACACGCAGCTGACGTCAACCACAGCCAGCACGCCTGCACGCTCAGCACGCCTCAGCACCTGCACAGATAGGCTCCTCCACCACCATCACCTTCATCTCATCGCCGACTGCAGCATGCTCTTCGCTCTTCCGACTCAGTCAAATGTCTTCACATTCCATCGTGATTCACTCGCGAACACCTGGCGTTCTAGCTCACCTGGCCATCACCACCACATACTGCAGCGCGACGCACGTCATCCCATCTCCACGCATGGTCCGACCATCAGCCATAGCTACGACCGCCGGCTGACCTCATCCATCTCCAGAACAACATTCACCTCCATCGAACCGCTAACACCGCCAGCGAAGACTACGGCAGCATTTTCGAAGCAGAGTTCACCAAGAGATCCCCGAGACCGAGATCCTCGAGGGACGCTGACGGAAGCAACGACGCAGCGCTGCCTCAACCTCATAAAGGAATCGAGACCGCTCGACTCGTCCTCCGCTGGCCGGCAATCTCATCATTTGCCGATTACTGGACGTAACTGCGTTCTTACGCAGCAGTAGTTGTCTCTGCAAATGATGAGATTGCCGGCCAACGGAGGACGAAGTCAGACGGTCTCAATTCCTTTATGAGGTTGAGGAACGACTGCTCGTCTGTTGCTTCCCGTAAAACGTCCCTCCAAAGGATCTCAGTGTCCTTTTGGGGGGATCTTCTTTTTGAGCTGAACTCCTTCTTCAGAAAAATTGCCGGTCTTCATGAGGTATTTTCTTGAAGCGGCTGGTGATTTGAGCGGTTCAATGGAGGGGTGGAATGTTTTGTTCTTGGAGATGGATAGTAGGTCGAAGAACCGGCAGTTCGTAGTTTCTATGGCCTTTGATAGTTGGACCATAGCATGGAGATGGGGTTGACCAGATGCGTGTAGCTCTTCACACACGAGTATGTAGGTAATGGTGAATTTGGCCAAGGTGAATTTTAAGAACGCCAGGAGGTGTTCCTTAGTGGAATCACAGTTGGGGTACGTAAGGAAGACATTTTTGGCTTTGAATCGGAAAGGAGCTGAAGAGGAAGCCATAGGTGCCACGTCAGCAGTGGGAGTGAAGATGGAAGGGTGGTAGTAGTGTGGGTGGGAGGGAGCCCCTATCTATATAATATTACAGGGGCTCCCTTTGAGAGACGTGGCACATTGGCAGCCACGGAACGTGCAGATTTTTGTGGTTGACACATAAAACACGTGTCCCATTTGGGAACGTAGGATTGAATGTGTTTGTTTAGAACGTATGTCATCTGTTGTTTTATTATGGATCCGAGTGAAGATCGAGGATTGGTGGAGGCTGTGTTTGTTTGCTTTTGGAGGGAAAATTAAATTTTGAACCGAAACTTGCACAGCAAGTTTTGTGCTATGATCCCGATTATAAATATGAATTTGTGTTCATTATATGAGTATTATATGGAGAGAGATTTTAGTTGGGATAAAGAGCAGAACAAGGTAATTTTCTGCGTTTTAATTTTTTTTTATTCTATTCAGATAATTAGCAATGTCAGCTTGTGCATCAAATGTGGGAGGTTTGCCCGAGAATTTATTCGGTTTAATGAGTATGTTGAGTGTGAAATATCTAAAAAAAACGGAAGAACAAGAAATGAGGGTGAGGAAACGTCATCCTCAGTCCCCAGTAATTATGGGCGAGTGTCAAGAAAGAATCCTGGATGAGTATAGATGCCGTATTTTGATACGGTTGATACGCAGGTACAGCAGGTGTAAAAACAAGAGTATAGTAAATGGTGAGTACGCGAAGTGGAGGTGTTTATGGGCAGAGGGTAACAACGGTGGAGAGGTTACCAATTTGGGCCGGAAAGAGGAAACGCTCAAAGAGGCCCAAAAGAGAGAAGAAGCCGAGGATTGGGCCGTTAACAAGAGGCCCATCGAGGAGAAGAGGAGGGAAGAATATTCCTGCTGGGTGTAAAGGCCCGTGTAAAACTCACACTCTTGATGTGATTAAGACCATCTATCATGATGGACGAGGTGGTGGTTTGCTGTCTAATATTGATAGGGGTGATGACTTAGGTCAACGTGAGGGTAGGAAAGTAAGAATAACTCACATGATTCTGCGTGGGAAATTATGGCTGGATGTTACTCAGGCGGTGTCACCTGGGTCTAATATAGCTAAAATATGGATTATGAAGGATAGACGGCCAGGGAATGAGATGGTAAACTTCCCTGCTTTGATGGATATGACGGACTCAGAACCACTGAGTGCATTTGTGAAGATGGATTATCGTGATAGGTTTATAACTCTTCACAATATGACAATCGATTTGCATGGTGGTAAAGATTTCAGGGTAGATGAAGTGGATATAGATGAATTAATAGAGGTTAATAGTGATGTATTGTTCAATCATGAAGACGATGGATCTCTTGCTCACACAATCCAAAATGGAATAATATTTTATTGTGCATGCAGTGATCCACGTGCGACAATGATGATGACAGCACAGGCTCGATTGTATTTTTATGATTCTACAACTAATTGAATAAAATATATGTTAATTTTTTCAATTTTGTTGCTCGTTTTTTTTTCAGTATGAATACGGGTGAAGATTTGGTTTTGAGGGATTATCATAGCACAAGTAATATAGAGTACCCTCTTAGTGATGAGTGGCAGCAGATAAAGCTTGCATTCCCTTCTATGAGGGAGATTAGCTGGCATAAGTTACGTGGTCAATGCATGAAAATTGACCATTGTCAAATTAGATATGATCCGCAGGTACCTGCTAATGCAGAAGGCAATGTGTTGGTGGTTGTTCATGATCGTAGAATGGAAAGTGACAAGTCAATGCAAGCTGTTGTATTATTTGGTGCTAGTAGCATGACTCCATACTCCCAATGTTTAAGTTGTATCAACCAAGTCATCTTTTTTTTTTTTTTTTTGCATTTTTTTTTTCATTTTAGTATCAATCCTTAAAAGGTAGCTGTCAAATTCAGCCTTCACAGATTAGGGGATTGGTTGGATGTCTTTTAAGTTGGTCTTTTTGCCTTATCAGATTTTCTCAGTTTTTTATTTCACCCCTTATGAAAGTGGAAGCCATGGAACGAGAGGTTCTTGCTGTAGATTCAGGTTTGTGTTATTCTTACCTAATACTACTGGACCTTTTTTCCCTTCAAAAGATTTCAATTTTAGCTACGTTCATTATTTAGTTCTCATTGCATTGCTGTCATGTTCATTGCTGAATGTTATGTCATAATGTGAACGATATGGATGATAGAATTTAACCAGGCATTGCAAAATGATGCTTGCCGCCTTCAACAACTTCAGTGCCATACATCTCAACTCGGTCATGCTTTTAACAAATTCTTCTGGGGTAAGCTCACCAGTACTTTGTTCTTCTGTATGGACTATGTATTTAACTGTTTATATTGAAATGTTTTTTGGTCTTCATTCAAGGGAATAAAAAGAGTCTGGTTGATGCTATGGAGAAAGGAATTGATTTGCGGGAGCAAATTTTGAAATTGTACATGAACTATTACCAAGGTGGGCTAATGAAGCTAGTTGTCATTGGAGGAGGTACAGTTTTCATTTTCAGTTGCTATACGTTATTTTTTTTATAATGCAGTGCTTTATGCTTAGTTGGGAAGGGACAGAGCTGGCAGTTGGAATTTTTCAATAAGTTGAACTGAATTCGATGTAGTTGAAGAGGTAGTGTTAGCCAATATGGTGTTGGGATGGCATGTCAGTGGTGGTTTGGCAGTGATGGAGATAACTGTTGTGATCATTTAGCGGTAGATATGGTGATGGTAATCATATGCAGTGTAGTAGGAGAGGGGATGGTGTTGCTGGCAGCATGATAGTGCAGTGCAGAAGTGGTGCTAGCCATGAGGTTTTTGATTTCGTGGTGTTGGAGATGTTGATGACAAATGGTTCAAGTTTGGAGGCTTTGAGCTTGTTTGTGGGGGGTTGTGAAGTATTGGTGACAATGCCTCTTCTCTATTTTAAAGCTTTGTCCTCCATTCTTAGTAAATATATTGTTTCTTGTCCTTTGCTTAAAACGGGGTTCAAACCCATTTCTGGTGCTGTGCAGATGATGAAATGTGTCTGAGATTTTGGAGCCATTGGGCTTGTTGATGGAGGTTGTGTAGTAGTGGTGACAACACCTCTTCTCTAATGTAAACCTTTGTCCTCCACTCTCATAGTAGATATATTGTTTAATGTCCTTCGCTTAAGACTGGGGTTCAGAAACATTTCCATTTCACTGTCATAGATTCCACAGGTGAAACTTCCTATTAAGATGAATCACGTTTAAGATGCAGCCCTATAGCTTTACAAGGCATTTAACTTTTAAAATATTTAAACCTCAAACTTTGTTAATCATGGACTTTGTAAAAAAGGAAATTAGGTTCCCTGCCTGTAGCCCTTTGTTAAACATCAAACTTATCGAATGATCGTCTATGATTTTTTGAGTTCTTGTTTTAGTGTCTCTAGGAAATAGTTCTATTACAAATAGTTGGAATTCCCCAATGTGTAATTTTTGTGATTCTCATAGTTTTCCTTTTGTTTTGATTTTGGTTAAAAACTGGAATAAGCATTAGCACACATTGGCACATTTGTTTTAAAATGAACCATCTACTCTAACAAAGGTAATTGTTAATTGATATCCTTTGTCATGCAAGGTTCCAGAGAGAAACTTTGTAATGGATGTTGTGGTCAAATGGGATGGAAATTTGAGGATATTGGTATTTTTAATGAATGTGGTTGTTGTAATATTGCTTGCTATTGCTGCAGAACCTTTGGATACACTTCAGAGTTGGGTTGTGGAATTGTTTGGCAATGTCAGAAAAGGTCCTCAAATAAAACCTCAGTTTACATTGGATGGGACTATTTGGAAAGCTGGTAAACTCTTTAGGCTGGAGGCTGTTAAGGATGTTCATATCCTTGACTTGACATGGACGCTGCCATGCCTTCATCAAGAATATTTGAAGAAATCTGAAGATTATTTAGCCCATCTCCTGGGACATGGTAATATATATCATTGCAATTTATATAGGAGTTGTATGCATTTGTATCTCTGTTTCTCTCTATCTGTGAGCCAAAGAAAGAAATGTTGATCTGTTTAGTTCTCAATCTGTTATTGTGATAACTTTTGTTTACTTGCTCTGTAAGCCAATCCATCATTACGTTGATAACTGTGGCACTTTGGTTTCCTTTTTTTGGAAATCCTAATATCCCCTCAGATAAAAGAGATTGTCTTCTTTGAGCATTCTTTTCATTGCAAAGTGTCCTTTTGAATTTAATGTATCAACCATTAAACTCGTTTGGTATTTATTCATGAAAATAAAGTTTTATTTGCTAATGCAGTAATTGTTGCAAGGAAAAAAATTATTTGAATTGTGAAGGATTCAGTTTGCCAACAGTCTCATAAACAAACCAAAAGAAAAAATTAACTTTGCCTACAGTCTGTGTGCATGGTTTAGCTTTCTGGAATAATGTCTGTCCTCATTTTTCTGGCTAGGATGTTTGACACTACCCAAATTTATACGATTTCTATGTTCACCATGTGTTTTTTCATTTAAGTGCACTTCTGAGCACATTATTTATATTTTCAGAGGGCAGAGGAAGCTTGCATTCCTTTCTTAAAGGTAGAGGGTGGGTAACTTCTATTTCCGCTGGTGTTGGCGATGAAGGAATGCACCGATCTTCTATAGCTTATATCTTTGTCATGTCCATGCACCTAACAGATTCTGGATTGGAAAAGGTACTTATCTTGTCTCCCATATCAAGGTTATCTTCTCTTTGTTGTACATAACAACTGAAACTGACTGGAAAATGCTTAGGAAGCTTTGTTAGTTTAGCAATTTTAACAACATAGATGATAATTTAGGCTTACACAAATTTCTGGATGAGGATCATTCAGTTACTTTTTGGCATGTTTGATCAGTTATGACTTTGCTATTTGTAAAAGGTATTGTGTGTTCATCTAGATTGCTTGAGAATTAGTGTAGCAGAAAGCAAGTGCAGGGCTTTCTAATTTTTAATACTCTGTTGCTACTGTGTGGCAAATTCGACCTGCTATGTTCTTAGGGCTTTGTTCTTTTTGGTGGCATAGTTGCCCTTCTATCTGACTCTCTGACTACTAGAATATATGTTTAAAAGCAACTATGTGGATTTAGATTCAATGTTATTATTCTTCTTCTATTAGAATGCTACAATGTTGTTGCTTATTTTCCATATGAATTCACTTATTTTGCAGATCTTTGACATCATTGGCTTTGTTTATCAATGCATTAAACTATTGCGCCAAGTTTCTCCCCAAGAATGGATATTTAAGGAACTCCAGGACATTGGGAACATGGAATTTAGATTTGCAGAGGAGAAACCTCAGGATGATTATGCTGCAGAACTTGCAGGTTCACTTTATTGACTATTAGCTTGTCTAATTCTTATGGTGCTACTTCTGAATTAAGGTGTTACTAGTTTGCTTATTTGATTACTTATGTGTATATATGCTGTGTTTATTAAGACTCATTCAATTGGCCTTTAGAATTTTTTGTAGCCAATATACTTTTATAATATCAACTGACTACTTCTGTTGATCTAGAAATCTTATTGAGTTTCTTGTGCCAAATGCAAATTTTGCTGGTTGTCCCACTGAGAATTTATTAGAAGTGATAAAATGCTTCGGCATCATTATTGGTCTCAGAGTCACCATGGAAAAATCCAATGAAGAAGGGGTATTGAGCTAATTCATTCCTTTGGCGTCTATTGGGCTTCTCCTTTGGAGGATTTTCAAGATTCTTTCCCTTAATTGTCCACTCAACTTGGAAGGCAGCTAGGTTTCTCTTCATAGAGAATCTTGATCGGTCTGGGCTGTTTTCTGTATGCAACAGATAGACTAAAAATTTGTAAACTCCATTTTTTATTTTTTTTATCTATCCACATTCTAATCAGGCTGATTTTGTTTTCTTTTGTGAACACCTGGTCCACTCTAGTTCTTAGCTTCATTTTTATTAACATATTTGAAATGTTTGGCCATGTTGTCATTTAATAAACTTTACAAAAATAGCTAGTAATTATTAGATAACTGTCTACAGTCTAGGGATATGGTATCCTATTCCATGTAAATTTTTACCTGCAAGATCCAGGATCTATTGTTTCTCTCTAATTAACTGTATCTGAAAATTTGTTATGGCAGAGAATTTACTTATTTATCCAGCAGAACATATCATATATGGAGACTACGCGTACAAGGTGTGGGATGAGGAAATGATAAAAGTTTTACTGGGTTTCTTTACGCCAGAAAACATGAGGATTGATGTAGTATCAAAATCCTTCTCTAAGTCACAAGGTAATTGAATAACTAAACTGTTTGTTTCTCTAGATGATAGTATTGCGTGGCTAAACCTTCTTTGGCACTCATGGATTATATTTGATGATCATGCATTCTATCTTCTGATTAAATGAACTGAGTTGTTTTTCTTTTGTTGGAACAATTGAGCTAATCATTCACTTCAATCATGTTTCTGATTCAGATTTCCATTATGAGCCATGGTTTGGTTCATGCTATACTGCAGAAGATATTTCCCCATCTTTGATGGAATTATGGAGGAATCCTCCAGAAATTGATGTGTCTTTACAACTGCCATCCAAGAATGAGTTCATTCCAACTGATTTTTCCATTCAAGCGAATGACATATCTAATGATCTTGTGACTGTCACTTCTCCAACATGCATAATTGATGAACCATTAATTAGATTCTGGTACAAGCTCGATGAGACTTTTAAACTACCCCGTGAAAATACATATTTTCGCATAAATCTGAAGGGAGGATATGATAATGTGAAGAATTGTATTTTAACTGAACTTTTTATTTACCTTCTTAAAGATGAGCTGAACGAGATTATATATCAGGTTGGTCACTTATCTTTTATCGTGAATGAAATTTTGCTTCTGTTTAAATTCTGACTCATCATTTCTCTAATTCTTCAATGATAATAATCTTGTGAGGCCGAACTGGCTAACAGTTGGATATGTTTGATACCCCACGGAAGCCCAAGGTGTTGGGTTGAGTGAGTAAGACCTTTGGATTGAACCGAGAGGTCTGGGGCTCGAACCCCTTACTGGGGATGCTAATGTCCCATATGTTTCCTGACTATCAAGGATATATGGTTTGGTAGAAGTCCCTCGTTTAGACCTCTATGAACATAGATAGGATGAGGGATATTTGGCTATATAAGAGAAAGGAAGGATTTGTAACATTACTTATTTAGGGAAACCAACAAGCATCCTCATAGAAAGATTCCACTATGCACATCCCAGACTTTGTGGTTGGTTAAAGGTACCTGTTTACATGCCTTAAACTTGTGCCTCATCAATCCAACACCATGAGCATAGGGACCTGCAGCATCCATCAATAAATTTTGTGCGCACGTTTCTTCAGTTGAAAGGGATGTTATAAGTTTCTTTTTAATGTGAGTTTTGATTTCATCTACAAAATATTTTGTTTTGGTGGTGTGAAAATTTATTCTGCTATAAATTCATTTACATCCAGCCATCCTGATTTCTTCTGTTAAATTTTTATACATTTTTCCTATGTTCATACAGTAAAATGTTGAGATATTTTTTGTCTCCAGTTTTTTATATCCATACTTTTCTATATTTGACGCCTGGTTTGCCTTATTTCTTCTACTTTCTAACCTTCTTATTCCTCTCAGATTTTATTCATATATGTCATTTGAGGTCACCACATGACAGAAATTACCATTGATTGTCTCCAGGCCAGCATTGCCAAGTTGGAAACTTCTGTATCTATCTTCAGTGACAAGCTGGAACTAAAGGTGTATGGTTTCAATGATAAGCTTCCAGTTCTCTTATCTAAGGTTTTGGCAATAGCCAAATCCTTTCTGCCATCTGATGATCGTTTTAAGGTAGCTATACTATTTCTCCCCTCCCCACTTTCTTCTTTCTTTCCAATTTTTTCATTGTTATTATCTTATTTATATTATTATTATTATTATTATTATTATTTTACATTCTACCATTTTCCCGTTATCTCTTGCTTGCTTTGTTATTTTACCATTTTCTTACTGAGAAAATCCCGGGTTGTTGGTTCTTGTATTCTTATTATCAGTTGACCTGAAGGCTTATCTACTTGAATTCTGGAGACTTTTGTCATGAGTGGTTCTCGTTGAAAATGGTATACTTGCTAGCAAGCAAGTCTGCAGTTTGTTTAGTTTCTTATGCATGATAGATTTAAATCAGACAGGAGCAACTGATTGTTTATAGTTAATACCAGTTACTTAAATATATGTTGGATAAAAATTTGATGCAGCATTAAGTTGGGAGGAGTAGAATTCGTCTGTTTCTTATTTAAGCTTATCTTTGATAAAACTGACTAAGAACTTAACAGGTCATTAAAGAAGATGTGGAGAGGACTTTGAAAAACACCAATATGAAGCCGCTTAGTCATTCATCATACCTGAGACTACAAGTTCTATGTCAGAGTTTCTATGATGTAGATGAGAAGTTATCTATACTACATGGCCTGCCTCTTGCAGATTTGATGGCATTCATTCCTGAGCTTCGTTCACAGGTATGCTAATTACCAAACAAATTAGATTTTCATTTATTTTATTTTTTAAATGGTGCTGTGAATTCTTGATAAATAGAATTATTTCCTTAAACTTGATGGTGTGTGGCTGGCCAGAAGAATGTTCTGAGTGACACACACGCTCACATGCCAATAACTCCCATATTGTCAGGGACCTGTTGCATGTTCACTTTTCCATTTGGCCAATGAAAGCAGCTTTTTTGATCTATTTAATGGGCGATCTATAGAAGCCAAGGGAAAAGGAGAAACAGAAAGGATAGACAACCAAGGGGTTGTTCAAGCTGGCACTGATAGCTTAAACCCTAATTGTGGTTACCCTTAAGAAGGACAAACATTAGTTTTTGGGTATCTTTCAGCCATCAGGGAAAAATAAAATAGGGAACTGACCATCCAATCAATTTAATTCAATTCACCTTACCCAAAAACAGTTTAAATTCATGGATAAATTCTGCTGTTTACTCGAATGAAGACGCTTTAGTTTTTAATCTTGAATTTCTGAAATACCTATGAATTTGTTAGCTGATAAGGGGTGTGTGACGAAAATGTGAAACTACTGCCAGGTGCCTTCTAGTGGCCAAGGGTATCTATCGGGGGTCAAGCCTCAAATTTTGTCAACCTATGATAGATTCCTGTTGAATTACCAGTTCTTAATTAATGCTAATTTGTCATGTTACCTATGATATATGTCAACCTGATTGATTAATTTGTAGTTCTGGTTTCAGTTATTTGTTCATACTTCTTCTGTCTTTGGTGTAAGGCTTTTTCAATTGAGTTCTACCTACTAATGTCTGTTTATATAACAGCTATATATTGAGGGTCTTTGTAATGGAAATTTGTTAGAAGAAGAAGTGATTCACATATCGAATATATTTAAAAGTAACTTTTCTGTACAACCTCTTCCAATTGAAATGAGGCATCAAGAGCGTGTAATTTGCCTTCCCTCTGGTGCCAACCTCATACGAAATGTCAGCGTGAAGAATAAGTGTGAAACAAACTCTGTGATTGAGGTAGTTGAAATGAACATTATTTAATTCTTCTTTGGGCTGCTCTAATTATGTGATCCCATCCTTCAGTTTTCCTTTTTGTTAATTCTTTGGTTTATTTCTTTGCAGCTTTATTTCCAAATTGAACAAGAAAAAGGAATGGAATTGACAAGATTGAAGGCCTTGATTGATCTTTTCGATGAAATTCTGGAAGAACCCTTTTTTAATCAGCTAAGGTGATCTTTGCTTGGGTTGAAATTCTTTCTCAATTGATGGTGTTGTTTTATAGCCATAGATTAGATCCGCACGATTTTACTGGTGAAAGTTCTTAGGCTTGAGAATACTAATTTATACAATTTTTTTTCGATAGGATGCAGGTGTTGTGTGATATATATAACTGGCCGAGTTTTTTCTGTGCCAGAAATTCATCTGATCTATTGTTTCCCCTATTTTTTCTGGGACATTCAAGGAAAGCTAATCTCAGTTTATGAAGCAAATAATTTTCATAGGGAATGGTTCTCCTAGATGTAATCTCCCTGGTTGAGCTAACTACTTACGTACATGAAAGAGCCATTGACCCGCAATGTTCAGCATTATCATTTTTGGTTTCTTTTTTCTAATTTTATTTTGTGTTGATGTACATACATGAAAGAGCTATTGACTCACAATGTTCAGCATTATCATTTCTCTTTCTTTTTTCTAATTTTATTTTGTGTTGATGTACATGCATGAAAGAGCCATTGACCCACAATGTTCAGCATTATCATTTTTGTTTCTTTTTTCTAATTTTATTTTGTGTTAATGTACATACATGAAAGAGCCATTGACCTATAATGTTCAGCATTACCATTTTTGTTTCTTTTTTCTAATTTTATTTTTTGTTGATGGAAGACTTGGAATCAACCATCAATGACATCGGTGGCACTGAGTTTCAAATTGATTTTAACTCATTCTTCCTTTATTTTGGAATATAGGACAAAGGAGCAGCTTGGTTATGTTGTTGAATGCAGCCCAAGGGTAACATATCGCGTTTTTGGGTTTTGTTTCTGTATTCAATCATCCAAGTACAGCCCAATCTATTTGCAGGAGAGAATTGACAACTTCATTAGTGGCCTAGATGAGATGTTGGTAAACATACAAATCCATCTCATCTAGTTTCATTTTATTTTCTTTATGATCTTTGTGTCAACTATCAACAATTGATGCCTTTCTCATGTTTATGTAATTAATAATATTATGCCCTCAATGTGCTTTATTTAGAAGCATGGGAGTATATCGTTATTAGATTATGGTAATTCAGCGTCCTGTTTGTTAAAAAAGAGAGAGAGAGAGAGAGAGATTCACATTATTCTTTATAATTTGGGGTACTAATAACATAATGATTCTTTTTATTTTTAAATGGCATTTTTTCCCCGGAAGAGGAGAATGTCTACTTACCTGCATTTTTTTATATATCTAGGGTCATTTTCTGTGTATAGCCATTAAGCATCTGGTATAGAGGCAGTCAAAGAATTTCTTTCTGTGACATAAAATATCCTGAATTTCATTTGTTTCATCTCTTACGAAGTGGTGCAGCTGACATTACCAAACAGAGGAGCTGCATGCCAGTGCTATTCTTGTATGTTAGAAAGCATGAGTTTTGTTGGTGAATCTATTTAGTTAAGTAAAGCATGGTCCTGGTAGAACAAAAAGGTTTATTGTTGGGGAGTCACTTACATTGCATATTAAATAAATTAGTATAGTGGTATATTTAATGAGTTATTTTCTACTTAAAAAATATTGAATAATGGAGGTGGAGTGTAGGGTTTGTGGTATAAAATGATCATCATTCCAAGAACCACCCCGTGGGGCTGAAGTTGGCTAGAATTTGTGGCTGATTTTCTGACCTATTTGTGTTTTTTACTGCCAAGCCCGTTTAGTGCACCTTCAATTTTATTTATATTACTTTTTAAGGAAAGTTGTAAATTGTGAAAACAATGTCAGAATGTACTGTTGGACATTGTGCTTTGTTTACTTAAATCTTTCCTCCACAACACTTTTCCTTATTTAGAACTATGTACGCATTGCAGGAAGGGTTAGATGATGAGTCTTTTGAGAATTACCGAAGTGGTTTAATGGCAAAGCTACTGGAGAAAGACCCTTCCCTTACATACGAATCCAATCGATTTTGGAATCAGATCACCGATAAAAGGTACTAGTGCTTTTGGTTGGCATAGATAATGGTTACTAATTTTAGTATCTATACAACTCCTTGAAATATCTCAATTGATAATCTGATTTACGGTGATGTTATTTCTGGCTACTAAAAAGGTGAATAATACTACAGTTTATAAGCTAGGGTACAAAGTTTTTAGCCAATTGATGGGGCACCTGTGAGTGATTAACATCTGCAAAGCAGTTGTTCACTTCATTAATCCACAATTAACATGCAATTCTGTTGCCCCTATTAATGAGTGCCATGTGTGCCAAATTAGTTAGAACAAAATGTTTGTATTCCAACTTTTTCCAGATAGTGTTACTTGTTAAAAAAAAAAAAAAATTGCTTGAATGCTTCATTATAACTTTTGTAATCATTATTTTCAGGTATATGTTTGATCAGTCACAGAAGGAAGCAGAAGATCTTAAAAGCATCAACAAGAATGATGTTATCAACTGGTATAAAACGTATTTGCAACAATCGTCTCCAAAATGTCGGAGACTTGCAGTTAGGGTATGGGGTTGCAACACTGACATAAAAGAATCCGAAAAACATTCCAAGTCTGTGCTGGTTATTGAGGACCTCACTGCATTTAAGTTGTCATCTGAGTTCTATCAGAGCTTGTGCTGAAGTTAGAGAATACAAATTAGATAAAAATACTGAAACCAGTGAAGGCTTTGAGCCCACATAGTGGAGATAACGATTCATTTGTACGCATGCTATTAAAGCTGATTAAAGCTTTAAGGAAACATTCATGTAATTATATGATTGATTGATACAACATTCATATAACATTCCAATTCATTTTGATACAGAAATATTATGAGGCGTTTCCAAGTTTCATTGTTGTTAGGGGAGGATCTACTGCCTTCTATTTTTAATCTAATCATTTCAACTCTGCTTTTACTGAAGTATAAGCACAGGTGGGATGAGAGACTAATCAGACTTGCTGCTTTTCTTCATTCATGTTGGTGTGTGCTCAAATGAGTTTCAGTTACACGACCTTATTCGCACAGTGGAGAAAGGCCGAGAGGAAGGGGGCTTTTTCACCACAACATTACCTTCAAATATCCATTTCCGGGTCCGATTCCTCAGCTTCGTCGACCCTCGGTTCTCCTCCTCACTAAATATTGCTGTGTGGGGTCTCAAATCCTTCTAAATTTCGATTACGTGGGCTCAAAATAAAGGGGAGAGTAACGACGCTTTTGATATCATTCACCGTTTGGAAAAAGTAATATACAAAACCGATTGATTATGTGATATGGATTAGTGTCAGTTTATCTTCTTACTAAATTGATTATTCTTAAATTATCGTAAACTATTGTTAATTTTAATTTACTTGTAATTATTGTTCAAAAGATAAAGGTAAATAAGAGCTCGTTAATGAAAATAATATTTGAAGATTCATAATCACTCTCGATTCTCCTTACGGTCCCAGAAATAATGGATTTATTTTCACCAAGGTTCTTCTACAATAATGAGCTCAAGCACAGTCAGATATTAGCAGGGACGCTCATTAATCTCTCTATTTTGTGGGGTATTATTCTTTCACGGTAAAAAATACAACAATTTAAACAGTTATAAATGGTAATAGATTATTCGTAAATCGATATGTTGAACCAACTTCAACAGCAGCTTCAGGATCAAAATCAAAGTATACCCTAAGAGCCCATCTTTTCCTCAATCTATCCGCACATAAAATAATAATAATGAAAGTGCCAATTAAGAACATATCGCGACATGCTTCAGAATAAACATTTTCACAATATTAGGAACAAAATGTGAAATAAACCATGTAACCTTAGCATTACAACCTGAAAGAAATTTTAGCTGTGCTAGGCTGCTGTCTACACATTGAAGCAGAGATTTTTAAACACCAGTATACATTCATCTTGGTTTTCCCTTGTGGATTATAGGTACTTGGTAAGCCAGCAAAACTGTTGAACCTTTGCCTTAGCTACACGAAAACAGGCGGTGGCAAAATGGTAAACAAAATAGAGTTAAATGAGTAAAGTCTTTCGGCCTGCATGGGTTGGAGGCGTCGAAGAGAGTTATTCTCTATGCAAAGCATCCTCCACTTCCAGTTCCAACCCTATACGATTTTTTATAGAGGCTCTGGCATCTAGAGGAGTTTTGCACTTCATTTGTAACTCCTTGAATCTGTTAACATCAAATTTGAGCTTCTTGAACAATTTCCTCTGCCTGGAAAGAAAGAGCCTCTTCAACAGGTCTTGGTAAGTAGGATCTCTTGAAGTCATCAAGAAGTAGGCATAGCCTAAGATTATACCAGTTGTTGTGGTGAAGAATGCGATGGGTTCCATTACATCCCATGAAAATTCCCAGAATGTTAGGCGGAAGAAAAGCCCAATATGTATGATAGATAAACCCAGACCAAACAAGAGGATGCGTCTTACTTGCTTATGTGCCAGCACATCAATTTCTTCCTTCTTCTCCTGCAGCATCTTTAATTCATCTCTCATAGGGTCGTTTTCTGGATGTAGAGCAAGGGGCACTGCTCTTCTAACAAGATCCACCACCTTAACATTAAAAATCAGATAAAGCAGTAATAGTTAATAAAAGCTGTTCACATTGTGTCTTGATTAAACAAATTGGAGTTCAACCAGTAATCTAGAACCAACACGTAACAACAATAAATTTTGTTACTACTTCTCAATCTCGTTAACAATTGAGAATAATCAGCAAACGGCTCACTCAAACATGTATATCTACCAACCAAGCACCAATACATTTCACTTGCCACATTCTTAAGGCATTACTCTCCCGAGTGAACAAATTACAGTCTCCAATGCATGAAGTATTAGGTACTGTGATTTATTGATATTCTCATATATAGTTAAGGTTTTGTCATCTATTTCTACTGTGTGTGTGTTGTTCATTACAACCAATCAAATAAAGCAATATGAACAAAGGCATGTCAAATATCACTAAACAAGTCCTCAGTATCAACTAGCTTCAACTCAGGTCAGTCAACTTGAGAAATCATTGGCCTGTCTTCTCTATTCTGGCGTCTTATTATTCCCATTCTAGTCAATCAAAGACATAATTAAAGGCAAGGCACTTTTTCTCCAAGTCAACAAAGACATAATTCAACTATAGGGACTTAAATAAATCACAATTGCAAGTGTAAACCAAACAATTTACAGATGTGACTTTCAAGCCACATCTGCTAGCCAGCCAGACCAAACAGAGCCTGAGCAAATGGATCCCCTAAGGTAGGCCTCTTGGCACCATGCCTCACAAGCACTCTTGGCCTCAGTCCCTCTTAGCTCAACAGGACTTCTCATATTAGCAGTCCATTTCCACCGCACAGCCCTCAAAACCCAAAAAACCTCTCATCCCTCTTGTACCCTAGGCATTCCTAGGGCTAGCCCCTCAAACGCTGACATTACTCATGAAAAGCACTCAAGAAACTCCGAATCTACAGCTTCAATCATCTTAACTTAAGAACAATGCAAACCTCATCAAGTTGGTAGCATTAGCAATGACATTTAGGAAATTGACCTCTGCTTAATTTGGTTGCCACTTAAGCCAGTTACAATAATATTGAACACATGAAAAATAAATTAATTTCATGTGTTGAATAGAAACCCCGCAATCTAAGAGCAAGTGCAACCTAAGACTCAATTAAAAGGACATACCAAAGTCACCAGCATCTGGGAAATGAAGGACACACAATGCAACCTCTCTACAAATACCTCCATTTTCAATACACGACGAGTCTCCCAAGCTCATAATTCTCCAAAAACTCTCTTAGATTCTCATAATTGAGCACTTCTCTTTCCAAATTCATATACGTATCAACATGCTAATGTTGAGGGTTTTTCTTAGCAAATCATCATCTGCCCCCCTCATGCTCTCTTTTTTTTTTTAGCAAGAAGATGTTAACCTCCAGAGCGAAATACACCAATAAAGTCAAATCTCCACCCACCTTGATTTGTTCAATAAATCTATAGGCGCTCATTGATCCAAATCCATTCATCAACTTCACTCAAAAAAAAAAAAAAAAAACTTGTTTGTTTTTCAAGTAGATTGATTTGATCAAAATTTTGATTTTACAGATTAGAAATATGAAACTATAATCCCAAGCAATTCACAGGAGTGGCAAACACTACATCTCTGACTTAGGTAAATGATTATAAACTCTAGTTGAACTGAACAGTGATACAGATAAAAGCTTAAACTCAGAAGTGCCATGAAAAACATAAACAACCCAAAGTGAAAACTAGTTCATCGTATAAATGAACCATTGAAAGCCAGAATTTGATTTGAGAGTCTCTCTTGAGTCCTTTGCTTATTCTAATGTAAAATATAAGGGAAACTAATTACAGGAGTAACCAAAATCAACGTTACATATGCATACAAATATTAAGATGAAGATCCAAGAAACATTAGGTAAATGGTAATGAAAGTAGTGAATTCTGAGAACCAGATGACTCTATTTGCAAATTTGAATCATAGTTGGATTAGGACCTAGGAGTGACCAAGAGGTGCCAGCCAGTTATCTGTTGGGATCCTTCACTTGAGCAAGGCCAAACACAACAATGGAAAACCTCCACTAGTGAAAGAACTTATCAGAAGGCAAATTCGTAGTAAAAATGAAAAGAACCTACCCAAATAGCTAAGCAGGATATTGTTTTACTTCTGATAAAGAAATATTTAATAAACAGAAGATTGCCATAAAAATTCCAAGAAACAGGCAAGATATATTTAATCATTCGGCAAAAGCAATAATGATAATAATAACCCATTAAAACAACAGATCACAAGAAAAGCAAAAGACAAGAAGTTAGACCTTGTCGGGATGAAGATAGACCTTGTCACGAAACAGAAGGACGACACCAGCATCATCAAGAACACGTGCAAAGGCAATGGCTTCGTCTATAGTCCTGGCAACACCCATACTGGAGCATGCTTCTAGAAGCTCTGGATATCCAATCACCTCGTTGCCTTCCATACCAAGCTTTTTCTTCAGGGCTTCCACATTCACAAGTCTCATCAACTTCTTCGCCTCGGCTAATGTTATGCCCTCCGTCCCAGATTCATCATCGCCATCGCGTGGCGGTGGCGTTGTCGTTGATGATGATGATGAGAATGAAACAGTCTTGTTGTTGCATAATAATAATAATGGCAATCGGGTTACTACTGTTGTTACTGCTGTTGCTCTATATTTGTTATAATAATAATTAGGAAAATAAAAATGGGAAATAGATTTAGAATCCACCAACCGCGCTGTCGTTGTTGCCGTTGGAGATTTCACTTTCCTCCAAACCGCCGCTGACACGTTCTGCGTCAACCACCAAACTTTACTCCTCCACATTCTTTTGTCCTTGTAATTTTCAAGTTTTATCTAAATCAAATCACTACTGTTGCCGCCGCCTCCGGCCAATACCATCTTATCGCTTACGCTAATTATCGTTCCTGACAATGACTGATAGATCTATTTGGTTTCCAAATATATATATAGATATATAATAAAAAAATGTTTGTTTAATAGATAGACAATGATATGGAGAAGAGCAGAGATGTGCTGAGCAAGCATCTTAAAATGGCAAAATTTTAAAAATCAAAGAGCAAGGAACTGGGTAAGCAAAAATTAAATAAATAAAGAAAATGTCAAGATTTTATTTTGGGGCAAAGAGACAAGTCAGGCAAGTACACCGGGCTAAGGGAAGACCAGACCACTTACTAATTACTAATTTCAATTACAGTTAGTTGTTAGTTTTAAATATTAACCTGATCAGTGTTTCGAGTATTAATAAGGTAGTCACTAGGAATTCATTAGGACATGTCATTGTCACCCACTGCTTTGCATTTGACTCCGCAAACTTCTCTTTTCTCTGTTTCGGACCTTCTCATTTAGTAACATCCTCGAGTTTCCTTCTTACTTCAACTTTTATCAGATGCGGACATTCTTTTTCCGTTTATTTTATGTAGTAAATCCTCCATTTTAATTTTTTTTATTCTTTTATACTATAATTATCAAAATTTAATATTATTAGGACAAGGAATAAAGTTATAGTTGTTATAACTTACAATCTACTTAAATATGAGCTATACCTTATCTAAATACAAGTTAACGTAGTTATATCTTAGCGCAAGAACCATAACTTATTACATTTCAATAGATGCATAAGGGATTAAGATTTTTTCATTATCTAATATTGTATTAAACAAAAATTTAAGTGGTAATTGATTATTAATAAATTTAAAAAATAAAAAATTAAATCTTATTAATCTATTCGTGCTACAAGACACGTGGCAAAGAGTGGGTCATTTCCTGCATCGGGCAGGCTAAACTGCAACAGCCATGACTTAGGAAGGCCCTATTATTATAGTCCGAAACCCAACTCGAAGCGATCTATAGACACCTTGTTATGGGCCAACGCGCTTGCAGCTCAATGTCGAATGCACTAGTTTGAGCTACCAATTTGCGTCCTAAGAGCTACTAATTTGCGTCCTAAGCGACACTTTTCTCTTTTCATATAAAAATAATGGAATATGGTTCAAATTTCTCCCTAAAATTACTAGTGAGAGTTCGATAGATTTATGTACCGTATCTATCCATCTGAAGTCCCAATAAACCTCAAATTGTGATGTACTAATTATCACTAGCAGAAATTTTTAAAAAAATATAAGAAGCACCTTGTTATGCCAATGTATAAGATACAAAACGGAAATTAGGTTCAATCAATTTTGATATTATTATTTTCATTAAAATTTAACATTACCATAACAGAAACAAATAAGGCAATTGAGAACTTGGAAATCCACTCCACAGCCCAATTTGATATCTGACCATCGAAACAATCATCATCCATGCATTCTGTAAACTAAATCCTAACCCGGTAACCCTAGTTGCACGTTAGAAACTAATTTAGAATCCCTGTTTATTCATTTTTCTATACAGGGCGTGGGAAAAACTGGGACTAGGAAGAAACTAATTTACAATCGAATGTACACTTTCAGTCTGAGTTAAATTAAAATTCATCTTTCAAACAAGATTTAACAAGCATTTCTTGTTGCCACCTGGAACAGTAACCACTCACTGTCATCGACTATGTCTAGTTTTGGAAAGAGTTCTAATCAAACCTTTGGCAATCTTCCAAAACCAAAACGCATTCATAATTGCCAACATAGGGGGCACCACAAGCAAGCTGTAGAAGCCCAAGGGGAAGATTTCTTTTACCTGAAACAAAAAAAGAAAAAAAAAAAGAGAAACTCAGTGTGCTAAACAATTCAATTTTTTTCTTTTCTTTCACAAAGCAGGAACTAAAGCTTCACCACAATTATGTGGAACTGGTTTTAAAATCGATCAAGCCATTAATAAATTTAAGTTACTGGGAGATAAAACATGGGACTAATGTTTTCTACAATCATTTTGTTCTATCTATGGTGACAAAAATGTAGAAACTACTTTTATGCTTCTGTTAACTTAAAAAAGAAACATTAGAAGAAATGACAAAAAAAAAAAAAAATCCATACATTATCAAACCGAAAGCACACTGATGAGAAGGCATAATAATTTTCATCTCGACGCTTAAATAGGTTACCGTGATGTATTTGATCAGAACTAAATAGCGTAGGATAACAAGAAAAGCTAGAAAAGAAAGCATTAGTTTTAGTTATTTTCAAGTTCAATTACTACTCACCTGATCAAAATGGGTAGCCATGTGGACAAAGAAGTAGATGAACAAAAGAATCCTGGCAAACTGATGACACCCAAAGTTCATATCACATATTAGAAACATGATAGAATGTAGGACAAAATGATGTAAGATCTAATACAACAATAAACAGCAGCCTGACTATGTAAAATAGATCACCAGTCATTTCAAATTCTGAAACATTTAATCAGGTCAGAGTCCTTTCAATAAGATAAGCACTACAAGCTTCTTGTAATTTACAAAGTCAACGCAAGATGGTAATAGCATAGAAATTCAGTGCACAACATTCAAAACGTAACCATTCTCTCCTAGAATATACTTAACCAAACCTGCTATAACATTTTTTTTTTTTTTTTAGAAAAGGTTAAGTAGATTGTATATAAAAAGAAAGTTTACAAAAGGTGAACAAGTTGTCCACTAGCACCAAAAACACCCTGAGAATTTATAATACCTGCTATGATATAAAAATAAACTATCCTTCTCAAGTTTTAAACTTGTTTTCGGAAGATAGTAGCTGGGTAAACAGATCCTTAAAACAAAATATAACATGAGGCCATAACCAAACAAAACAAGAGTATAGAACATGCCAAAAACCTTTAACTGCAGGGATAGAATGAATCCTTGTTAATTTATTCATTAACAATTGCAGCAGCAATTGGGAAAATCTAACCCACAAAAGAAAAGGAACTAAAAATAAAAGAAAAGTGTCCTTCACTAATATGCATATAATATATTCTTAAAAGATTTTGGCAAATTTCATAATAACTAAGTTAGCAAGTCAAGCAACCTTGCCAAATGTGAATTAACCAGAACATGCTTCAATGCAATGGAATGCACCTCAATTTATCTGCACTGTTCCAATTGAAGAAACATGCACCTCAAGATACACATATTATTAATAGAAAACATGAATAAATAAATAAATAAATAAAGAGGTTTAAGGCATACAAGACATTACCAACCACCCCAGGAACAATGCAACACCATTGCCAATGTAAATATTGGAGCTTTTCAGACCAGCAACATCTAAATACCTGAATAAATAATTATGTCATCTAAATACCTGAATAAATTATTATGCTGTATGCATATTGACAACAAAAAAAAAAAAATAAATACTTTCTAATAGTTAACTTTACCATCTTAGATTTACAAAGGGTGTTGTAATCTCTGTGAAGAGAACCATCAGGATGTATATTTGTGCTTGACCGCATACAAGGGCAAGAAAGATTGAAAACACGGATAGCCCATGATGAAGGACCTAACATAAAAGAGGAGACATATTAGGCAACCAAGTTCTATAAAAGGTAACTCAGGAAAATAAGTTGTTTCAAATATCCAAGAGACAAATCTCCTGATGCCTAAAATTATTTATTGCCAAATACTTGGGTAACCATAACCCTACAAAAATTTATATGTATGTCTGTATGTAGAGTCTCTTACCACTGTAGGAGACTTGGGATATGATCCCAATCACACCAGGTAAAGGGCTACTACGGTTGAGTCGAGAGGTAGGCTAACAATAAAAGACCAAAAAATGCCAAAACTTACATTATAAATAAAAACCAACCACCTCTATTCAGAGTCAAGAATTATTAAAATTAAAAAAAAATTAGGATAAATAAATAGTCTCACAGGACAGCATTGAACATCGAGCATGAATACTGTGTACTTACATATTCCAGACCACCTAAAGCTGGATAAAGCCAGAGAATCATTGCCAGGTCCGACAAAAAATAACCAATAGATATCTGTATAAAAAACCAAATAAATAACGATAAGAAAGACGTGTAAAAAAAAAAACAAACCTCCAAATGAGTGTAAAAGAAATTTAATTTCTCAATAAAACTTCTAAGTTTATTGCTCCATATCTGGTTTCAACTAGAGATGGCCAATGGGCCAAGCGGCACATAGCACGACAAGTATCCGTACAGCACGGCACGGCACAAGTACGTTTTAGTAAGGCATGCAGCACGACACGAACGTGGACCAAGCCTGGTCAAGCTTAGAATTTTAGACACGTGAGTCTTAAAAACACGGCAAGATTAGAGATGAATCAAAACACGCCACGTGAAAAAACACATAACAAGTACATTTCATTGGTGGGTTAGCATGAGGCTCTTGGGCTATCGATAGCATGCGGACCAAAGTAAATTTGTAAAAAATTTTAATAAAAAGTAAACAAAAAATATTATAATTTTACAAATAACTTGAAATTAAATTTTTTAATATATTTTATTAGCGTAGATTTTTAAAATAATTTAAGTCTTAGTTTCAAAAAAAGTATTCTAATTATTTTATATTTATAATTTGTTAAATAAATAATTTCTTTCATGATTTTAATAAATAAAATTATAAATATCATAATTTTATAAATCATAAATCTAAACTTTTACGATTTTAATATTTTATTTATGAAATCATAAATTAGTCAAAGGTGATATGTTTCATTTGTGAATTCATTACTATGATCTATATGGAATTAGATTTATGTATTGTTGTATTATAATTGGTTATTGCGAAATAAAATAATATAGTTGTGTACTTCTGTTAATGTCTTAATGAAATGTTAATTGTATTCATAATACAAATTTATTATTATTATATATTATAATAATAATAATAATTGCATGGGCTGATGGACTTGAAGAAAAGGCACGTGAACTTGAAAAACACGCCAGACACGTGGACTTAAACAATGTACACCAGGCACATGGACTTTTTCAAGCATGTCCTCCAAAAAAAAATGATAGTGGGCCTTTTTGGGCACGGCACGTGTGGGCTCGTGCCGTGGGCTGTACCCGGCTTAAACAAAAAATTTTGGGCACGGCACAGCACGAACCCGTTCACATGGTGGCCTGTGCCGCAACAGCCCATGGGCCCTTGTGGGCTGCCAGCACAGCCTGTTGACCACCTTTAGTTTCAACTTTTGACCCGTTAGATTCTCTAATGTTGCCTACCTATGCCTAAGCAAAAGTGAAATGTGCCAATGCAGCCTAACACAGCAAGGTTTGACAGGCGATCAAGTGTAGATCACATCCTTTCTCATATGTATCTAGA
Source organism: Murraya koenigii (assembly GCA_025617385.1). Taxonomy (NCBI): domain Eukaryota; kingdom Viridiplantae; phylum Streptophyta; class Magnoliopsida; order Sapindales; family Rutaceae; genus Murraya; species Murraya koenigii. The sequence continues at coordinate 11,776,447 of CM046813.1, read as the reverse complement.
ACTTTCAATCCTTTTTCTTCTCATCTAAATTGAACGAAACACTCCTGCAATTTCCTAGGGACACAGTTACTACTTTTCTAGTAACCAAAGAACCAAAAATTCACCCAGCAAAAGCTAGCCATTTTACTTTTCTTTTTTTTGGTGCATATTTATCTGAATTTTCTAGAATTTAAATTTCCAGGCTTGAATTATAACTTTAATTTTCATGCCTTGGATTAGGGTAAAGTTTAATCCATTGCTTTCCTGGGGTAGGAGACGCCAAATTCTTTATCAGAATAGAATACAACATATTTGCCTTGGTCTCAATAATACTTTCTAACCAACAACCTGATCAAATCATATGGATCCAATTAAATCATTGACTGATACCTAGTAATGCATCCCCAAGGACTATTCTAATGATTCCAAATCTGTGAAAGAGTAGAAAAACCATCTTACGTTTACTTGAAGATGCTAAATGTAAAGTGACTAATAATCAGGATAGAATAAATATGATAAACATCCTACATGGACTTACTAAGGGTGCAAAAAATAAATTTTGATAACAAAATAATAAACTCCTGCATTGACTCACCCCCAATATTGCTTCTGATACAGAAGATGTTCTGTTAATAATTAACTCATCATGATAATCTTCACTGAAAAGATCTGACAACAGTAGGAGGTATAAAGAAGCAGTTGAGGCAACAAGGGCATGAAATGTTGAAAAGCCCCTGTACAACAATAGCCAATGCTTATAGCACAGAACTAAGTATAAACAGTGTGCAAAACTTTATAAGCCTAAACAAGAATTAGCAATTGAAGAATCTTACCGGTTGTTCCATTCAAGTTTCTTTTCATTGCTCAGTTTTCCATATCCCTTGAAGCACAAAGGGCTGATGATACCTGTTAATTTATAAACCTTCAAGAACAAAGTTGAACAGATTTGGAATCTATTAGGAAATGCAGAATTATCTAACAAACAATGATAAGATTTGTTGATGCATTCGTTCATCTCACTTTAATAACTAAAAACCATTAGCAAAGGATTTACCATAACAGCACTAACTTGCAAAGTATTTTCGTAATCTAAAGATAAAATAAGTAGTGGATTATTAATTTACTAAGCTAAAAAGTTGCCATAGAAGACATTCTCTCCCATACAAGCATTCAAAACTGTTCTAACTTTCCCTGTCCATGACATTAAGCCATGTTCTGATTACTGGTCTGCGTTAAAGTATTAATTTTGGGCCCTTATCTAATGGCTTAACCTTTTTGAATCAAACGGTGACTTTCCACTGCCAACTTGACCAAGTAATCTTGTGTTTGAATTACAATAAGTTGTCCTTTTTTCTGTTACTAGCATGAGGGATGTTAGAGCTTAAATGCAATTGTTGATTCCCTTCCAACAGCTTAAAACTTGGGTCAAATGATAACTTATCAGTCTGCGAACAAAGTAATAATCTGTAAAGTTTGATGAATGAAACTCACTTGAGATCACTTATCAGACAAAGAAATTCCTTAATAAAATCCAAGTTTTTCACTTTGGCTTTGATTCAAAGAATAAATAACACAGAAACTATTTCAAAAAAAGAAAAAGAAAAAAGGCCATTTAATGATGAGTCCTTTCCCATCTTGGTTTGTTTTGTGCAAAAATTGGAGAGACAAATAGAAACACATTGCATTCACTGCTTAACAGCTTCTTTTTTATGGGCAAAGAGATATGAGGAAACTAAAATTTTGAGGGCAACTCCAGGTTCTTTCATACACTGCTGCAGGAGATCATTTTGGCTTTCAATAAAAGAAAGGAATCAAAAAGTCTTTGGAAATATGCAGTCCTTGCACTTTTATGTTTTTTGAAGACAAAAGAGATTTAAGACATTCTTTGCTTGTGAGTCCGAACTCTTTTTTGATTAATCAGTTTTGAAATCTAAAAAGATTTGCTTTCCCAACGCTTAAGAGCACTTCAGCTTTCTCAAAGTTAATGCATACAAACAACTCATTGATTTATCAGCTTTATCTTCGCCTTTAAACAAAAAATGATATATTGAGTTATTCACCCATGATGAAATCTAAAAATGAACTTTCCAGGAAGAATATATTGTATGAATGAATGACTTGTTAACAAAAATAGGTCACCATATACCCATTCCGAGTTCCTATTTCCAAATTTCCTATTCCCCTTTTCCGATATGACCATCCCCCCCTCCATGGCACCCTTTCCGGATCGGGTACCACTCCGGCCCCACTTCGCTCCTTTTCTCCCATCTGAGATTACCAAAGGCTTGGGACTTTTGTCTAGTGATTCATACTAGATTTTATTAGTATATCTTAAAGATTTCGTTTCAATTAACATTTCATTTAGGATTAATTAGTGAAACATGGGATTTGAACATGAGACCACATAGTCATAATTGCAGTGATACCAAGTTAAGCTACCATCAAATCTAGAAGTTTGAGCTTATTGGTAAAGGCCTTTGCTCTAACAAATAGCACTTAAAGCATAATCATAACATTTAATGTTTCACTCTAATTCGCATACGGTCCTAGAGTGTACTTGTATTTTTTTTTTTTTTTTAATTAAGCCACGCACACTAGTGAGGCTCAAAACTAGGACCTAAGTCCTAGGGAGACTGCTCCTTAACCACTGGATCTAGACCTTGTTCTCAGATCCGAACTTCATAGTCCTACAAATTACAATCATTAAAAATCAAACTTCGGTATGAGATAACTAGTCAACTTTTATTCATAATGGAGCTAGGATTTCCATAAATCCTAACTTCGCTGCACAAATTTTAAAAAAAAAAGAAAAAGAAAAAAAAGAGAACCTTATTTTAGGTTTTTGTGAGATACTTTATTTTCACAATCGCCAATGCATGTTGGCAGCCATGCCAAAAATATCTGTGTAGCAATAACAGAGAGAAAGGAATTTGTAGCAAGGCCTATCCAAGGCCTACCGTTCTGGCTATTCCAATACTCTATTACTTTTGAAAGCAAAAGATTCCCACATCATTGTTTTAAAGAAATTAAGAATGGAAAATCTTTAATCCTAGAACCTTATCAAGAACTAATCTTGAAAACATTAATCACTAGGTCAACTTCACAGGATTTTATTACTGAATGATGTTAACAAGCAGACAAGCAGACAATCAGTTTTTTTTTTTTTTTTTTGGAATTTCAGGAGTAAAAAATGAAAATTTGGTTATTCATCATGTATGAGTATGGAAGGATGGGGGTTGTTTCATGCAAACAGAAATCTTGTGCATGATAATTATAATTTTTTTCTTTCAAAATATGCTTTTCCAACTCAGGTATTAGGCGCAAAATACACTTTATAAAGAATAATCAATTCATTTTTTTAGAACTTTGTCGAACAATGTGATATTACAAATATTTAACAATCAATTTTACAGCAGATAAATCTTTTTCTACTATTAGTTTTGCAACTTGGGACTAAAATTTTGAGGAACTAACACACAAGAATCGCGGGAGACAAGACAGTTGGTATAAAGTTCACATCATAACAGTTCATAGTTAACACATTAGTACCCCAACCAGACTTTTATAACTGGCAGAAAATTAAGCAACATAGCTATCTTTATCAATATTGATGACTTTAGCAATTCAACTTAAGCCTAATTGAAGAGTAACCAATTTCGATAAAAACTTTACCTAGTGTGTGTTTGGCACCCAGATTACACCACATTATAACTCTATATTGTATTAAATTAATACAATACAATGTTTGGTTAAAACTCGAATCTATACTATGTTGGGATTATGTGCTCTTTAAAGCATATTGATTTTCTGATTAATAAAATATTTCAAGTATTTATGAATTGCAATAATATTTTGAGTAATATCCATTTAATCATATTATATGTAATTATGCGATCACTATGTGGATTCGCAGAAGACATAAATACAAGTTATCTTATGATTAAATAAAATAAGTTCGCAGTTGATAAATAAAGTTGGGCACTTTATTTAGGTATAGACTGTAATAAATTCATTGAGTGATTTGTCTTAATCATGTATGAATTTATTGATGTAGTATGTCTACATTGAACTGGATCACATATGAAATTTAATTAACCTAGTAATAACTGTCAGACTTATTAAATCTCATAAGCATTGATTTACTGTAATCTTAATCTTAAGTTAGTTATGATTTCATTATTGTAGTTGTTATTTTATTTGAGTTACCAATGGGCATGACATATACATATAGTCAAGGTTACCCGGTACCTTGGTGAGAACAATTACAAGTATTGAAATTATAGATTAACAATATATAATTTGTACGACACATCTCTTGATGGATTTTCAATACTTGATCATAGAATTCTCTGGCCAGAGTGTCTCAACATAAATAAGTATGTTGAAAATGATCATTAGAGAAAACCAGTAAGTATCAAGGAACAATATGTAATTAAATTGATTGGACAATTGAGATATCAATTTAAATTAAAGATGTGGTACAAAGGATTGTGCAGTAAAGAAATCAATGTGGCTTAGGCGAATTATATTCGAGCATACAATTATGGAGGTCAGTTTCAATCTTATAGTGGAGTAGAGTTGCAATTAAATAATTATATTTGTTTAATTACAAATTTCATTATTGTAGCCACTATTGTATGTTCCCAAATGATCCCCGAGTTAGCTCATTTAATTGACAACACCATCACTGGACCTAAAAGTAAGAAAAACTGGTATATTAGATGAAAATCATAATTATAATATTTGTTAAGGCCTAGTATGTTATATTCAAGTGTAAAAGGGGGCTTGTATATTTTACAAGGTGGTCTCCTAGTTAGTTACACATTCTTTTTACTTTTACGTAAGTGGCGAGATAGTATTTAATTTAAATATTTACAAGGGCTTTTCATAAGATATTATAAAATGGACATTATTCTCTTAAGAGAAAAGTGAATCCCAGGGATTTTAAGAAAAATACAGAAGACATCTAAGAGGAGCCAGTTGCAATTGGAGAGTGGTGAAACAGACGCCCACACGTCCAGTGTTGATCAAACTTGAGTCATAGCCTGGAAGATCATTTGGAGACGGATCTACAACTCTCAATTGTTCATCTTCTCAAAACATCAAGGTACGAATTTCTAGATTACTTAATTCTTATATGTTGTATAAGATCGGTCCTAAAAGGTTTTAATTGAAAAATTGAAAAACCTAATTTTATTCCCTTCAATTGGTATCAGAGTCATCTCATAATAATATATGAGAATTTTATAAGAAATCTATCTTGTTAATTATATATTAAAGTGGCACAATTTATTATTTATTAATAATATATTATTTATTAATATATGAATAAAGCATGCTTGGATTGTCTCAATTCATAGTTAGAAGTTTGTTTGTATTTTCGTTTTGGATTTGTAACAAAAGAGGTAGTCTATTATCACCATGTTTCCCTTTTGATTTAATTTAATGCTTTTAAATTTTTTGTAATTATTAGGATTGTAATATGTAGGGATGGCAACTCAACCCGGACCCGGCCCAGACCCGGACGAACCCGGATTTTCCAGATCGAGTTCAACCCGCACCGAATTAATTTTTTTTCCGTAATCTGGATGTGAAAATGAGAACCCGGATATTTCCGGGTCCGAGTTTAAGTGTTCCGGAAATCCGGAACCCGGACCCGGATATATTTATTTATATATTAATTTTTTAAAAGTATTTAATATAAATATAAATATATATTTTTTTTATTTTAGTCAAAAAAATTATTTTTTAGATTGTAAATAATTATTTTTTTATTTTAATTTAAATAATTTTTAACAAATCTGGGTTTAAAACCCAAAATCCGAAAACCCGGACCGGACAGGACCCGGATTGAAAAAACCCAGGTTTTAATCCGGATCCGATATAGAAATTCAATATCCGGGTCCGGAACAGGAAAGCCCAAACCCGGACTCGGACCCGGAAATTGCCATCCCTAGTAATATGTAACAATTAAAAAAAAAAAAGGATTTTCTAGAGCAGCATCGCAGCTCGCGCAGGTCGTGTAGTGTGCAACACGCAACGAGCGCAGGTCGCGTAGCGTGTAACACGCAGCGCGCACGGCTCACGGAAAACAGCAGCAGCAGCATCACGCGTAGGACGTTGTGGAAAACAGCAGCAACGCGTGCAGGACCTCGCGGAAAAAGCCAGCAGCTCGTGCAGGACCTTGCGGACAGCAAACAGCGCACACCACAGCAGTAGCGCAAGCAGCAGCGCCCCGCGACAGCAGCTCTTCGCCAGCAACGCGAGACAGACCTTGTTCGGAAAAGATAACGGTGGCTGCTGGATTTCTTGCTGATGGCGGCGGAAAAGAAAAATGCAGTATTAGGGTTTTGAGTGGTAAATATCACTCAGGTCCCTCTAGTTCTGTATATTTCTGCTTGGGCAAAATTTGTATATTATTATGCATTTAAGTCCAGATTCGGTTTTTGGGCTTAGTAAATCCTAGTTTTAAGTCCAATAAAATTTGAGCTTAATAGATTAAAATGCATAGATATAGTTTAACAAATTAAGTTATTTTTTGTCTAAAAGTTTTTTTTAAAATTTTATTTTATGTTCTTTAAAATTAAAAATTTGGAACAATAATAAATTTAAAGCTCATATTAGCCAAGTCCATCAACAAAGACAATCCAATGGAAAAAGATATTGACATAAAGCCCAATGAAAATTAGGCTTAGGGTTAATATTTTTTATTAGGAAAACCATGAATTGAGATTATTTAATTTTCTATATGTTGTGTTTTGGATGTGAACATACCATGATAACATGTTATATAGAATAGGTAGTGGCTTGGGCGAATTATATTCGAGCATACAATTATGGAAGTCAGTTCCAATCTTATAGTGGAGTAGAGTTGGAATTAAATAATTATATTTGTTTAATTACAAATTTAATTATTGTAGCCACTATTGTATGTTTCCAAATGATCCCCAGGTTAGCTCATTTAATTAACAACACCATCACTAGACCCAAAAGTAAGAAAAACTGGCATATTAGATGAAAATCATAATTATAATATTTGTTAAGGCCTAATATATTATATTCAAGTGTAAAAGGGGGCTTGTGATATTTTACAAGGTTGTCTCCTAATTAGTTACACATTCTTCTACTTTTACATAAGTGGAGAGATAGTATTTAATTTAAATATTTAAATTGAAAGAAGAATTCTATTTTAAATAAGAATTCTAATCCTAACATACAAAGGCTTTTCATAAGATATCATAAAAGGGGCATTATTCTCTTAAGAGAAAAGTGAATCCTAAGGATTTTAAGAAAAATATAGAAGACATCTAAGCGGAGCCAGTTGCAATTGGGGAGTGGTGAAACAGACGCCCACATGTCCAATGTTGATCAAACTTGAGTCATAGCCTGGAAGATCGTTTGGAGACGGATCTACAACTCTCAATTGTTCATCTTCTCAAAATATCAAGATACGAATTTCTAAATTACTTAATTCTTATATGTTGTATGAGATCGGTCCTAAAAGGTTTTAATTGAAAAATTGAAAAACTTAGTTTTATTCCCTTCATACTAGACCACATAAAATTACTATTGTAATACACCAAATGCCGCAAAAAGTAAACCCGTAGGGGTGTCGTAATTACGCCTCATTACAATAGAAGTAGAAAAAGAGAAAAAAAAAACTGAAGAATATGAAAAAAGAATGAGAAACGTCCACAACAATAACCAAATCCAAAAGGCTCAAAATGTCCACAAACACCATCTCCAACGAGGAATGTGACCTCACCCCACTACCGTAAGCTCCGATTCCACCACCAAAAAACAGCTATACAAGCACTGCAAAATAGCCATATTCTTCTCATATTGTGGCATCAAGTACCAAGGCATGCAAAAGAACCCAGGCACCAAAACAATCGAAGATGATCTCGAAGACCCAATAATTAAAGCCACACAACTCTCCATCAAATCATCCAGAAGGAACTTGTGAGAAAAAGAAAGGAAAAAAAACAGAGGAAAAGAAAGGAGAAGAAAAAGGAAAAAGAGGAAAGGAAAGGAAAAGAAAAAAAAAAAAAAAACAAAGGCCTAGAAAGTTCTTGTATTATTATTACATCAGTAGGACAAGTATATTATTTAGTAGAATCTATTTTGTTGGTGATTATTACTTGTTATAAATTTTTATTCTACCATCTTAAAATGACTTTGAAACTAATCTTATATATTTTAATTATTTTTTTATATTGTAATATCATTTAGAATTATTTGATTGAATTATTTGCTTCAATCTTCATTTTATAAGTCATATATTTAGAAAATGTTAAAAAATAAATATTATGCTATCAAAAATTTAAGTTAATAAGCTTCGATTTTATGAAGAATTATGAATTTTTTTAACATTTATACTAAAAAATAATGTTAAATTACTAAAATTTAAGACTTGTATATTTACTTTTTTTTTAATATTAATAAATATTATTTTCAAATATATAAATTAAATTAATCATAAAAAAGAATACAATACACTACAGCATCAAACATAGTATAGCTAAAAATTAATACAATACAGTGTAATACCAAACATTGTATAATATTATTATAATACAGTGCTAATACAATACAACATAATATAATACACTTAAATTAAAATAATACAATATAGTGTGCCAAACACACCCCTAGTGTTAGTAAAGACAACAGCCAGAAGCATTTTCCAGCTTGTTGCTGCAGACAGAGAAATCATCTAATTCAAGGGCTGAAATTTGGAAAGAAGATGACTATTTCCTATTTGCTTTTTGCTGATGACTGCCTTGTGTCCACAAAAGCTTCAGTTGACAGTTGAAAGAACCTAAAAGCTATTTTTGATTGTTAAGCTACAGCCTGAGGACAACTCTTCAACTATCATAGGTCATCTATGGTTTATAGTGGCAAAATACCCGGCACAGAGTTGATGCAATTAAGAACATCTTCCAACTTAATGTGGTATCTAGGCATGAAAAATATCTAGGCTTACCATCTATGGTTGGAAGAAAGAAGACAAGCTTCTTTAATGAAGTGAAACTCAAAGTGGTGAGCAAGCTTGCAAACTGGCAGCATAGGTTCTTTCCGAGTGGAGGCAAAAAAGTCCTTATCAAAGCTGTGGCTCAAGCGGTACCAGCCTATGCGATGGCCAAGTTTTGGTGGAGATCAAAAGAGGACAAATGTGGAATCCATTGAGCGAGATGGGAAAAAATAAGCCATGCAAAGAGTTGAGGAGGCCTAGGATTTAGAGAAATATCCTGCTTCAACTAGGCATTAGTGACAGAGCAATGGTGGAGATTGCTGCAGTATCCTCAACCATTGGTTACCAAAGTGTTAAAAGCTAGGTATTACCAGAATTCTTATTTTTTGAGAGCTCAAACTGGATCTAATCCTTCTTACACATGGAGGAGTATATTGTGGGGAAGGCAGGTTCTTCAAAAAGAAATCAGATGGAGGATCAGCAATAGAGAAAAGATACAGATCTGCAAAGACAATTGGATTCCAAAGCCTGAAACATTTAGGCCCCTCTCAATCCAAAATTTGTCTGCAGAAGCTACTGTCTCAGAGCTCATTAATCTTGAAAATCAGTGGGATCAAAAGAAAGGGAAGCAATGGTTCATGGAAGATGATGCAAAATTAGATTTTGAGAATTCCATTACCTAGAAGACCGAGAATGGATAAGCTAACTTGGCATTTTGATAAAAAGGGATTATATTCTGTGAAGAGTGGATATCAGCTGGCTTTAAAGATCAAGTATCCTGATAAGCCAAGCTGTTCATCCGAGGGTTTAAAAACTGGAACCTGTTATGGACTCTTCAATTGAAAGAAAAGATCAAAATTTTTTTGTGGATTGCAGCTCAAAATCTGCTGCTCACTGCCAAGAACTTATGGAAAAGGAAGATACTGCCTGAGCCTAATTGTCAAATTTGTAATCAAGGGATGGAAAGCATATCTCATGCTTTGTGCTTTGATACACTGTAAAGCTGAAAAAAAGATATGGATTCATGTCCCTTTCAAAACATGTTTCACAGATGCCACCAACAAAGACAAGTGGACTATGATGCATGAAATGGCTAAGAAGTTGAGCAAGTCAGATATAGAAATCTTTTTTGTATTTTGCTGGGCTATCTGGTATGGCAGAAATAATCAGACTTTTGAAGGAAAAAAGACAGATACTTTTCTGACTGTGGCAAGAGCAGAGGCTGTAGTGGAGGCTTACGAAAGAGTGAAACAACAAGGGCCCTCGACCAGGGGGAAAAAATAATTCAAAGAATCAGGAGAATTGGAGCCCTCCACCTGAAAATGTATTCAAGGTTAATGTTGATCCTGATGTTAACTCTTAAAAACGGATAGCAGGCTTGGGTGCTGTAATCAAAGATTCAAACAGCAAAATTATAGTGGCTGCTGTCAAATCCATGCAATTTACAGGAGATGTAAAGGCTGCAGAAGCTGAAGCTGTTGAATGGGATTTAGTTGTGGCAAAGAGTGCAGCTCTTTGATCTTTAATGGTGGAGACAGATTGTCAAGATGTGGTGAAGTTGGTAAACAACAAAGAGGGTAGCAAAACAGAGATTATTTGGGTGATTTCAGAAATCCAAAATCAAAGCAAGGATTTCCAGAATATTATTTTCCATTACACCCCCAGACCATGTAGTGCTCATGCCCATTCCTTAGCCAAGTTAGCCTTAAGGAGGAATAATGAAAATGTTGTGTGGCTAGACCCTTTGCCAGCTGAAGTTGAATCTGTATTCTCAACTTTAATTTAATGAAATCATCACTTCCCTTTTCAAAAGAAAAATAAAAAAAGAGGACACCCTGAAATCATAATTTCACATACCCTATCCCACCAACTCAGCTTGTTAAAACTAGTAGTTCTACATCCGCCTCCAATTTTGGTGCTCTTTTTAAGTAAAATGGAAATTTAAACTAAATGATTCTGTAATGTAAATAGAAAATGGCTTAAGCTATTACAAGAAATACTTACAATTTTGCACATAATGATGCCAGAGAAGACGGATACCAGCCAGTAAAATTGTTTACTTGAACTGACATTACCCGCCATGACGCGCAAACTGCATCAAAAGGGCATAAATGTAGAAATCATTAATATGAATATACACCCAATTAACCAAGTAACCTAGAATGAATGGCCAATGACCATTAAATGCCTGTAATGAGTTAACCAGTGAATTTCAAAAACCAATTTAAATTAAATTATAAAAAAATAAAAAATAAAAAGAGAATAAAAGTGAGAGCGGGGCAGTTATTTCATATAACGCGAAATATTTTCTTCTTGTTATGGATTCGGTTCTTACAATGAATTCATATGAGTGGATGGTTCCAGTGAGGGTGGGCTTCGATTTCAAAATCATAAATGCATCTATCCACGTCAGCAGCCAACTTCGACTCGGACAACACAATGGCATGACTAAATAGTTACCGTTTGGGCAGCAGCCAAGTGCTCAGTCATAATATAACTTCCAATTGACCTAAAAATAATTTTTTATAACCTCTTAATTATTTGATAAATAATAATTAAATTATATTAAAAATATTTTAAATTAATGTAAATTACAAATAACATAACACTCGTCTGTTTGTGGTTCTTGATTAGGATACTAATGGTACCTACAAGCTTGTAAATTTACTCTCTAAAATTCACATGTTGTGGATTTGATATTATAAATTAAAACACATACTAGGTTATAGATAGATTTGATATTAATTAAAAATTTGACAAATACTCGTATGGATATCTGTCAAATCAATAACTTTTTTAAAAATATTTTTAATTTAATTTTAATTAAAAAATTATTTAAATATAAAAATAGATCAAGTAAATAAATATAAAGTATAAATATGTGTGTAAGTTATAACATGGCTAAGCCTTAACTAAAGTAATAACCTAAACTAAATAGAAATATATAATAATTCATAGATTATTATATATTTATTATAATTTCGTATAAAATATTATTCTTTAACTTAATATACGAATTATTTCATTATTATAATTTTATTCTTCAGATTAATATTTAAAAATATTATTCTTTAAAAAATATTAATCTTAATAATTATTATAAAAATCATGTTAGATGAGTGCTGATAAAATGAAGATCTTTAACTCTTAAAACTTGTGTTGAATGAGAATATGAAATAATAATTACTACTGATACAATGATGTCACTTTTAGTTACTAGTTTGTAAATTTTTTTTTATAGATTTATATATTTCATATTTAAATTTGAGAATTTATGATGAATTATTATTTAAATTTTAATTATTCATATACACAATTAAATTTAGAATTGAGTATATTATGTAGAACTTTAATTATTATTATAAATTTAAATATTAAATATTTATAATTTTAATTATGAAAACTCATAAAAAAATCGTTAGGTGCCATTATTAATTTAGTAATTATCAAAATTTACTGCAGATGAAGTTTCTTAAAAAAATTATAATTCATCGCAAATTACATAAAAATTTAATAATTTAAATTTTATATAGATATAAATTTAATAATAACAAATCCGCTACATGCGGCACCCATTACCATCCAATGTTGATCCATCCCCTAACCCTTCCGTTCTCCTTCCTCCCTTGTCGGTTTGACTTTGACCAATAACTATCAATTAGAAAGCTGAGGTAAATGCAAGTTATTTCGTTTTCCGTAATTGTTTAATATATTCAATCGATAATTTTTTTTTTGGGACAAAACTTCTGTTTTAATTTTTTTTTTCCTCTTAATTTTTTTAATGAAATAAGTAGTTAAAATGAAAAATTTTAAATTTTGATGTTAAGGTTAAGTCAACCATTTTTATTAAATTTATTGGATTAAGAGACTAAAATAGAAAAATACCCAGAAAAAATCCTAGTCGTTTCTTTTAACAAACATTAATATATTATGTTATAAACCATTAATACATTATTATAAGCCATTTACAAATTTGTAGAGAAAAAAAACATATCCATGGCAACAATACCATTCAATGTCAGCACAGGACAAAACAAAAGAAATTCCAAGCGAAATTATAGTTAGTCCACAAGGTGTTATTTCACGTCAAAGCATATTGACATCTGGAAAAAAGGGCAAAAAGAAAAAGCATAGGACAGGAGATGCATACAACACGCCATATTTACAACCTCCCGTCTTATTAGTAGTACTCAAAAACCAAGCATCACAACATTTCATCTTGTCGTCGTCATCTAGTAACCTCCTTGTATAAAAGCATTCAGACGGTTTAACTCCTCACGATGCTCACTCACCACAGCACGAACAACATCTCCAATGGACACCATGCCTTTCATTCCCTTGTCATCAATTACTGGTATATGCCGAATACGGTTATCTGCCAAAATCAAGGGCATCAGGATTAACTCACTTAGATAGCAAAAAACAAACAAATTTAACCTAGGGCAGCAATATGTGACCTGTCATCAATTGCATTGCCCGCAGAACTTTGGTGTCAGGTGAGACTGTGATCAGCTTGTTCTGTAACCACCATACATATGATTATCAAACAGCCAATATACACACTTATGCTTGCTTGGGCAGAAACACTTGCATGTTCAATTTTAAACAACCTTAGAACCAAACATATTTTCCTGTTAAAGGACTAGTTCATACCTCTTCAGTCATGATGTCCCCAACTTTAGTTGACTTGGATGATCTTCCCTGCACTATGATCTTCCTGAGATAATCTGGAATTTAATTGTAACAGAGAAAATAGAAAAAAATGGGGGAAAAAAAAAGGGTGAGCGAGACCATTTGGCTAGTAAGGCCATCATTACATTCCTAAAACCAAGGAAACAGAGGACACAGAGATGTGAATTAGAAAGTCCAGACATTAAGTCAAAAGTTGCGAAGAAGCTTATTCAATCAGCAACTCAATAGTAAATAGAATTTTCACTCTTCACACCATTCTTGCCTATGCGCCACGATTTAAACAGATCAATGTTCAATTGCTACAGCCAAAGCCAGGCTCATTAAGATTTGAAGGTGATCATTTAACAGAAGTAGTACAAATAACTCACTTAAGGAAAAAGAAAAAGTAAGAGAATTAGAAAGGAATATAAACCAAAACATCCAACAACAGCTAATATTTCCAGTACATTCACATTATTTTCAATTATGGTACACTTTGAAAATACCTCTCTCTGTGATGATCCCAGCAACAGACTTTTGCTCTCCAGGTTTGACGACAACCAATGCTCCAACGTTATGCTGTGTCATCTGCAAAGATAATAAATTATTTAGATGTCTAATAATGTCATCGACTCATAATAAAATAAGTAACTATTTGAAGGGGGTGGTCGCTCACCGACTTGACAGCATCATAGACAGTGTCATCAGTAGTGCACCAAAGCCAAGAGCCATCAGCACTTTTACCTTTTGCTTTCAATATGTCTGAAATTGTTGTGCTTTCGAAACCGTGCTCTTCCATACGCGCAGATGAAACTGACTCGAACCGCGAAAAAACTACAGGCCTAAGCATCGGATTGACCAAACGGATGCGTTGCAGAACAGCAGATTTGACAACATTCCCATGGGATAGAAATGATTGAATTGCCCCTTGCATTTTTTCCCTATTACAACAAAATCAGCAATGAAGAATAGAATCTTTCTTTAAGACCTAAAATCAGGGGAAATAGATTCTCGACAATTTTGACATGATCCATCAATTAATAAGCAGATAGAACAATATGAAATCTTAAAGAGTTCGATTGTTCTTGATCAACCGATCCGTTTCATTTTTCGGTTTGTGTTTATTTATAAATTAAAGGCTCAAGAACAAGATCAAAACAACGATGACTCCAAGGAAGGAAAGACTTTTTACCTGTGAGTGTGGGAGAGCAATATTGGTGGCAGGCTGGCAGCGGCACAAGCAGCAGATGCGGGATAAGATTAAGAGATTTGCTATGCCCTAAAAGTAATGAGGAGGCAATGGCACTATGGCAGTGAGTGAGAGTGACCCGTGATCCTAATTTTTTACTTCTTTTTCTGTTTGATTATTACAATATAGCCCTTTAATATACAAAATTTACATTTATATTATTATTTTATCAATTGTACGAAAGTAGTCCCCCTCACGGTCAATCGGCTCATACATGGAGATCGATTTTTCAGCGGGTATCTAAAATTAACGAGTTCAATTTTACAGTTTTAACGGGTGCAAATACGGGTAGGGATACGAGTTTAACCTCCATTTAATTAACCGGGTTTAGAAAAACATTTTATTATCGGCTTGGTATCCAAATCCGGTATCTTTTGTGTATAAAAGCAAATTTTTTATGTATACACTGGAAAATTCATTGTAATTTGAACCTTTTAATGCAACATAAATCTATATATTATTATGTAATACAATCATTTCACTACAATATTTTAAAGAAATAAGTTTAACACAGAAACCATTTTTAAACTGCTAATAGTTTGCACGTTTAATTTCTTTAGCTTCTTAAACATCTTGAGTCTTTATTAGCTTTTTTTTTTTTTGTCCTGTAGAAGTTTTGGAGGCAAAGAAACAAAAAGGAGAAGAACAACTACAGGTTGGTGTGAAAAATACTCAAAAGTGCAGTTTTATGAATTTTAATCACTTTTTGGATGATTTTTTATTTGCTCAATTTACATTCTTGGGTTTTAGTAGACTTACGATAAGGTGAAGGATCATATTTGGCTCCAAAAAGATTGATTCTTAAAGGGCCGGCTAAATTTCCTTTTAAACCCTTAGAGGAAACGTTTTTCTTATGCCATATGGACTTATTTCCTTCGTTCAAAGATATAATTTTAGTAGGAATCTAAGAAAACAAGTTTTACCAAGTCCAACTAAGGTTTGTTGAAAAGACATAAAAATAAGAAAGGAGGAGGATTTGGCATCAAGAGAAAATTCAATAGGAGAGAAAAATGTGAGAAGAGGAGAGGAAGCTTAAGAAGAATAGCAGGCTGCGTAACCAAACTCAATCAATAAAACCTTATTTCTTTTATCTGTTTTTAGTTTTCTTTAATGAATTTAATCGTGAACATCTTAGACATGCGCGAGTAGTTTTTCTTCTTTTTTCTGTTAGCGAAGGGCTAATTTCAAAACCTAAGACATGGTTTTTAGTTAATAAAATTTTAGATTTTCTTCATCTTTTTATAGAGTCTATTATATTTCACTGACTTGTTGTATTGTTTCCTCATGACTTGTGCAATTTATATTCCTTTATTCATGAAGGGATATGTGCCTTTATTTACTATAGTGTAAAATTTGAAACCTATGCCATATGTTCTATAAACATGAAATAGTGTATGTCAAACATGCAATCACACAAGTTGAATATGTAATATTAGACTTTGTCATGAAACATGATACATTAAACTCTATGTCTGTAACATTAACTTAATGTGTGAAACTTGAACATCAAACATAAAGCTTGAAAATAAAGGGAAAAGAAGAAAAGTTTTAGAAGGCATTTCAAGCATGAAATATTGACTTTTAAACTTGAAACAACTTATATGTTATATGGAACATCGAAACAACTTATATGTTATATGGAACATCAAAGTGAAACATGAAATCAGGGAAAAAAAAAAATCTTTGATGTTAATTAAAACATGAAACATCAAATGTCAAACATATTATATTAGACTTATATTTGAAATATGATAGTTATACATGAAACAAAGAATGAACAATGACTAAGACATGATGTGCAATATGCAACACTAGACAACTAACTTTTTAAAAAAAAAAAAAAACCACCACAACAATAGACAACTAACATGAAATGACATAACATACAATATTTTACTCAAAACATATACGCTGTGATGTTATATATGCAACAAATTGGTCAAACATGAAACCACGAGAAATAGTAA
Source organism: Murraya koenigii (assembly GCA_025617385.1). Lineage (NCBI taxonomy): Eukaryota > Viridiplantae > Streptophyta > Magnoliopsida > Sapindales > Rutaceae > Murraya > Murraya koenigii. The sequence continues at coordinate 11,759,607 of CM046813.1, read as the reverse complement.
TTTTGCAATATTTAAAACATGAAACTCGGAACCTTGGATATGCAAAATTTGACATGAGCATGAAATATGAAACATGACATATGATACGATGAATGTCAAAACATGCAACATTTGACATGTAACATTAGTGAACACATTGAAACATCAACGTCAAACACGAAATGGAGGGAAAAAGTAAATTTTAGCATCATTTTGTACATAAAAAATTCAAAGATGCAATGTGTGACGTAAATGTGAAAACATAAACTTTTATATGGAATAAAGAACATAAAATATGCTATTATCATTTTTTAAATATGTAACAACATGAATCAAACATGAGTTGTAATAAAAATGAAACATAGAATGCTAGTCATGTAATTTGGATCGTGTTATATATCAAACACGAACCTCAAATATGAAACAGGGCAATATAGAAAATTTTGGGGGTATTTAGAACATGGGACTTAAAATAGAGAATAAAAAACATGGATGGCAATGGTAGGGTAGGGTGCGGATTTGTCAATACCATTCCCACACAAAACAAAAAAAAAAAATTAAATTATTAAACTCCCATCATGTCCACTGCGGGTTTTTTTTTTCTTTTTCAAAACTTATTTATTATGGGTTTAAACAATTATCAAACCTGCACTAATACCTAGTAGATTTTTTCTTAAAATTAGATAATTCAAATTATAAATTTATAAAATTAGCCTAAAAATTACACCACATACTTAATTCCAGTTTTAAGCAATGTATGTGAAATATAAAAGTTTCAACAATAAAATAAAACACGAAATCTATCAATCTAACACAAATTCTCCTATTTATGTACGAATACATAAATTTTTAAATTTAAATATAAAATATACGAGTCCATCACAAGTACTTTTACTTAAAAAAAAAAAACTATAAACAAAGAACCACAATCTACATACTAGCATCTAAGAGTAACACCCATGATCCAACTCATTTAACACCAAACTTCGAAAATAAAGATATTTATCTAATTCACTATCAACAATAGCACTCATCCAATATGATTTATACAATTACCTTAGATATTGCTTTTGGGTTTAGTGTTAGGTCTCAATCTTACTTTATATATATTTTCTTGAATAAATATTAAAATTTAAATTATTAAACGATAAAAAAAATAATGTCGATTAGTAGATAACCACACGAGCATCTGATAGATCTTTTTCCTTTATCAAACCCTTCTACTGCCCATGACATCTTTTAGTTTATATTACCAAAACCACCCATTGCCCATAACTTTGATAAGCTAATTTTGATCTTTCATTTTTTTCTTTTATTATATTAATATTATTTTTACAAACTATAGAATTAATAAATAATTTGATTTTGAGAAGCTATTATTTGAAGCTTTTAAAAATTTATCTAAAACTATATTATTTAAGAATCTGGTTTTCAAATAATCAATTTCAAAAAGTTTTACAAAATATATATTAAGTTGCTCGATTATTTGACAATCTACAATCTTGAATACACAAATGCACCATTTATTAACTTGGAATCTTAATGGGCTATAATTAGAATAGTTGTTTAGTTAAGTTGTGGTAATCAGAATAAGTTGTTTACTTAAGTTGTATGAATCAGAATTGAATAGGGATGGCAATTAAACCCGGACTCGGACTGAATCCAAATTTTCTGAGCCGAGTTCAACCCGCATCGGATTATATTTAATCAGGAATCCAAATAAAATATTAAAGACCCGCATATATCCGGGTCCAAATGCGGGTTTAGGTAAACCTGCAATCTGAAATCGGATCCTAACTTTTTATTTTCATATTAATTTTTTAAAAAATTATTTAATATATACATATAAAAAAAGAAGCCCTAGTTGCTTAATTACGTTAATCACGCTCACTGTCGTTGCCACAGTCTTTATTTCCTCTTGTCTTCTCTTTTAAGCTTTTCTTCTTTAATTTTCTCCTTCAAATGACATTAAATCATTAAACATTATCGTCATCAGTCATCACCTATTCACCTCGCCAGTCATCACCTCACTAGTCATCATTGTCGCGGCTCAGCTGTGTTCATCACTTCATCTCATCATCATCAGTTTATCACTTCATCTCGTCGTCATCAGTTCATCACCAGCCTTCTCTATTAGCTATCATGGCCTTCTCTGTCGCGGCTGTGTTGAAAGCCACCTCACGTGACTGTGTTGAAACTTGAAAGCCAACTCATGTTGAATAGTGAGTTTCGGCCGTTTGCAATTTATGCTCTATTATATTTTGATTTTATTATTTATAGTTTATTTATTTATGAATTATTTTTTTGTTGTTGTTAAATATAATATAAATGGAAGAAGTTGTTCATTGATTTGATATATATACTCTGTTTTTCTTTAAAATAGTGAATTTCGGCTTCTTTCTTTGCAATTTATGTTTTATTATGCTTTGATTTAATATATTTGCTCTGTTTTGCTTCCATTTTGTTATTTATAGCTTTTTCTTTGTTGCTGTTAATAGAATAGAAATGGAAAAAATTGTTAATTGATTTAATATTTATGCTCGGTTTATCTGTTATGCTTAAAAATATGTATATTTATGCTTCCCTATTTGCAATTTATTATCTGTTATGCTTTGATTTAATATGTATGCTATGTTATGCTTTCATTTTATTGTTTATAGTTTATTTATTTTTGAATTATTTTTTGGTTTCTGTTAATAGAATAGAAAATGGAAGAAATTGTCATTTGATTTAATATTTGTGCTGCAAAAAATGTAAATTTTTACTGTTAAAAATAGCATATAAAATGAAAGAAGTTGTTGGATTGGTTGTTAATTAGGAAAAGAACTAATCATGTTTTGACATAATCTTTGTAAGGTGACAAATTCATAATGTTTATGAACAAAGAATCAATTTGGATGTCGCTGAAAAGAGTGATGAAAGTGTGTGTGTGAGATGGTCAAAACAGAAGCAAAAAATAATGATGATACAACTATTAAATTAGAACTGGATTCAACAGCAGTAGTTCAGGGGAGTGTTTGTGCCCGTGCCCGTGGCCCTAGGGGTAACATTACTCCTATCACTTCACGAAAACGAGGTGCTGGTGGCTGCAAAGGGAGCTTTTCGGGCAGAATAATCTCTGATGCTTGGAGTCATTTTAAAAAAGTCAAGTTGGGTCATGCGATTTGCAATTATTGTGGGTTAATTATGCAAAGACATTATTCTAAGGAAACTAATCACTTTACAAATCATGTTAAACGAACATTATTCTAAGGAAACTAATCATTTCACAAATCATGCTAAACGTTGCCCTAGATGGTCATTCAAGAATGTGCAGCAAATGAACTTATCTTTTTCTCTAAAGCTGATGGAACCACTACACTTAGTAATTGCAGTTCTGAATCAAAGTGGGATATGGCAACAATAAAGCTTTTTGTGGCTAGAATGATTATACTACATGAGCTTCCCTTAGCATTTGTTGAATATGTTGGGTTTTAGGACTTGTTGAAACTACTCCAACCTTTTGTTGAGACTATTAGTAGAAACATCATCAAAGCTGAAATTTTGAAGCTTTATGATGTTGAAAAAAAGAAGATAATGAGTATTTTAGAAGCTTGTGAGAGTAGGATTGCAATTACTACAGATATGTAGACTGTCAGCAACCAAAAGAAATGGAACATGGTTATTACGACACATTACATTGATAGCTCACGGGTGCTGCAAAGTCATATTCTTAGGTAATATTCTTGAAACTTTTTTTTTGGTTTAAGCATTAATTAATGTACTAATTAATATTTTAACTATTTTTTAACTTTTTAAGTTTATATATGTGCCTGCTCCACATACTAGTGAGGTAATGTGTATTAAGTTGTATGATTGTTTGATGGATTAGAATATAGATAGAAAGCTATCCACTATAACTGTTAATAATTGTGCTGCAAATGATTCCATGATGAACTTATTGTTGGGAAAATTTTCTATTAGTTCAATGATTATAGGTGGCAAATTCTTTCACATGCGTTGCTATGCTCATATATTTAACTTTAGTCATTGATGGTTTATCTGTGATACAAAAAAGAGTTGAAAAAATTAGGGATAATGTTCATTACTGGACAGCAACACCTGTTAGATTTGAAAAATTTGAGAATGCAAATAAATAATTAGGTATTAAAGAAACTAAGAACTTGGCACTTGATTGTAAAACTAGATGGAATTCTACTTATTTGATGCTTAGTACAACTTTATTATATAAAGACGTATTTGATCGTTTGAAGGAACGTGAGAGAAATTATACATCTTTGCCTAGCAAGTTAGAGTGTAATTTGTTTAAACTTATGTGTGAGTATCTAAAGAGTTTTTATAAGTTGACATAACTTTTTTTAGGGACACGATATCCAACATTTAAATTTTTTTTTTTTTGCCAAGATTTGTGAAATTAAATTGTGAATGAATGCATGGTTGCAATCACCAATTGAGGGGATAAAAAATATGGCCATTAAGATGATTGCAAAGTATGACAAGTATTGGGATATTATTCATGGGGTTCTTGCAATAGGGACTATGTTAGATCCTAGGCGTAAGATGCTATTGATTAACTTTTTATTTCCTAAAATATATGGAGAAAAAGCTGAATCTGAAATTGAAAGGGTGTATAAAATATTTGTTAATTTAGTGCATGAATATGAATTAAAGCATTCATCAAATTCAAGTAAGGGGGGTTAGTGGTTCTGTCAATTCTCAATCCGCTACAGCAGTGGTTTCTATTATGTTAGACTTAGACTTAGATGAAATGGCTGATGAGTGGGCATCATTCAGAAATGAAAACACACAGAAAAATCATTTCAAAATAGAATTGGAGCTTTATCTTGAGGAAAGTATTTTGCCTTCAACTAGTCAATTTGATATTTTGTCATAGTGGAAGAATAATCAAGGCGAATATCCTATACGTGCAAAGATTGCAAGAGATTTTTTGGCTATTCCTGTATCAACAATTGCATCTGAGTTTGCTTTTAGTACAGAAGGTAGACATTTAAGCCCTCATCGTAGTAGACTTCATCCATCTACAGTGGAGGCATTAGTGTGTACTCAAAATTAGTTTTGACTTGAACAAAACTTAAAAGGTATGGAAATTTATTTATTAGAATAAAATAAATTTGTTATAATATTTATATTATCAATTTATCACTATCTGGTTGTCTTACTCATTATGTTTATGATTTATGCATTTCTTTTAGATGGAATTCCAGTAGAAGCAATACTTTCTGCAGAACATTTGATTGATGAAAGTTTTAACAGTAAGCAACAGTCAAATGAAGTACATGATTGAGAGTTTAGTCTTTAGTCTAGTGGTTTGAAGTTTGAAACATATATGATATGAATTTGTATCTGTAGATGTTTATGAATTTGTGAAACTTTGAATTTTAAATTTTATATTTGTATTTTTTTTAGAACCTAGATATGTCTATGGTTTGTATTTGATTATTTTCAGAACATGGTTATTTATCTTTTGAACAGCAAATACTAGTTTTGGACTTTAAATTCCAGTCTATAATTCAACATATTAAATAATCCGGGTTCAAAACCCGAAATTCAAGAACCTGAATTTTTTTGGGTTGAGCCCAGCCCAGACTCGGATAAAAAAAAAAGGGTTTAAATTTGGGGCTGATACATAAAAATGCCATCCGAGTCCGGAACTGGAAAGATCAAACCCAAACCAGGAAATTGCCATCCCTAGAATTGAAGTTAGAATTAGAATCAAAATCAACAATATTCCAATTAATATGTTCATTTTAAAATCAGAATGAATTGTTATAAGTTATAGAAACGTCTTAAGTTCAAATTATGCATTTTTAACTAACAAAATAAATAAGTTAACATTTTTAAATAAATTAATATCATCATCATCATCATCATCATCATTATTATTGTTAAAAAAAATTAATAACAAGGAAAATTCTATAATGCTGTAATGAAAATTACTGCATCGATATTGTAATAAATATAAATCTTGTAAATTACATATAGAATTAGTAAATATAATGTAAAATTAGTAAATTTATATAATATTATTAATTATTTAAAAATTAATAAATTTTGCTACAGAATTTTAGTAAAAAAATATTTTATTCATTTACAAAAATATTTTCTTTAATTAAATAAAGAAAAAATTACTCATTAATTGAACAAAAAATTATCCTAAAAAATGGAATAAGTTTTATTGAATTGGTTTAACCATAAATTCTATATTCATTTAAGACATTTGTATAATTTGTTTCCCATTTTTTTATAATAATATATATTTATTACACAAGTTAATTAAGCACAATTATTTAACTTGACGTGGATCAAGCAATATAGTTTCAAATTTTTTATTTGTAATTAGAGATCATTTAGGATTGTTGTTGAGAAAGCGTAGAAATATGCAAAATAACTCTATCTTACAACAACTATGAAAGATATCAATTTTTTTTTTCAAAATCTGATTTTGAAAATAAATTTCATTTTTAATAAAACATTACATATATTAAATAAATACAAAACTAGCATTATTCAATTTAAATAAAAAATCATTAAATAAACGCAAAACTAGCATTATTCAATTTAAATAAAAAATTAATAAATATATTAGGTGAGAAACATTATAATGAGTTTTTATTTTACAATTATGAATTTTATTTTGCAATAACTCTCATATTAATTTACTTATTTTAATTTTTATTCATAAGTTTTAGATATAATCTACAAAAATTATATTTTATTTTGCACTTAATATTAATTTACTTGTTTTATATTATATTTGTAAGTTTTTATTTTATTTATCAGTAATACATCAATTTATTAGTTTTATCATAATTTAATTGTTTTACTTTTCTTTTATAAGTCTTATATTCCATTTCTAAAAATTATGTTTTATTTTATGATTAGTGTTGATCTACTATTTTTGTGTTATGTTTGTAAGTTTTTATTTTATTTATTAATAATACATTAATTTACTTGTTTTATCTTCTATTTACAAGTCTTATATTCAATTTCTAAAATTTATTTTTTTTTTACTTAATGTTGATTTACTAGTTTTATGTCATATTTGTAAGTTTTTATTTTATTTACTAGTAATACATTAATTTACTATTTTTTTAGTAATTTACTTGTTTTACATTCTATTTACAAATCTTTTGTTTCATTTCTAAAATTTATGTTTTATTTTACGGTTAATGTTGATTTACTAGTTTTAAATCGTGAATCAACAAGAAAAAAAATTAAAATTTTTGAGAAAAACATCCACAATAATGAAGCAAATCCCGAAAGAATTAATAAAACAAATAAAAATAGAATTAACTTTATTTCGACTATCCAAAAATCACTTTCTAAGACTAGTAATAAGAATTCAAAGATTTCTTGGGCAAGTCAAAATAAAAAAACTCACAACTCCTATTGGGTTTAGAGATAATAATCAGGCTCGAACTGATGACTTCCACCACGTCAAGGTGACACTCTATCGCTGAGTTATATCCATTCCCTGCCCCCACCAAACTATTTGTGATCATTTGATTTCTTAATGGTAAGAAAAGAAAGATAATAATGAATAGAACGAAGGATAATAATGAATAGAAAGTAATGAATGGCCTGGGTCGCGTATCAATGGTCACTCTCTAGTAGAAGAGAAGGTTCCCTCGGAACAATTATTTATTTCAGGGCGCCTCGTCTCTTTAAAAAAAAAAGAGGAAGTGGGGGATAAATGGCAAGAAGATATTAGAACATCCATTTGGAAGAGATGATGGAAGCAGGAATTCATTTTGGTCATGGTACTCGAAAATGGAATCCTGATTCCACCATACATGATTGAGTTGCGAAAACTTCAAGATAGGTATCCCACATCTGAACTGAATTCTTTCTGGTTAAAGAATCTCTTTCTAGTTACTCTGGAACAATTAGGAGATTCTCTAGAAGAAATACGGGGTTCTGCTTTTGGCGGCAACATGCTATGGGGTGGTGGTCCCACGGATGGGGTTAAATCAATACGTTCTAAGACGGGGAGATCAAAATGGATCGCAGTTCCCCACGAATTTCATTGTTTGAATTGATGCGGGGGTTCGTTCATATTGTAAGACTCATCTGCTCTTATTTATTAATTGTTAGATTTTTTTTTTAACTCGAATAAATCATGAATTTGTCTAGCATAATATTAAGGATCTTATCGAAAACTTACAGCAGCTTGCCAAACAAAGGCTAAGAGAAAAAATAGAACAGGTATTACTGGCATAACATCTACAATTGGATTCAAAAAAGCGTAGGCCTCGGGTAATTTTGTATGTCTGCTCACAAAGCTCGAAGGGTAATTGATCAGATTCGTGGACGTTCTTACGAGGAAACCCTTATGATACTCGAATTCATGCCTTATCGAGCATGTTATCCCATTTTAAAAGTGGTTTATTCTACAACAGCAAATGGTATTCACAATCTGGTTTCAACGAATGAAGTTTATAGTTGTTTCTAGCTATGGGCGAACGACGGGAATTGAACCCGCACATGGTGGATTCACAATCCATTGCCTTGATCCACTTGGCTACATCCGCCCCTCTGCTATTTACACAATTTTGAAATACAAAGATCTCCAATTCAACCATCGATCATTATTTTTTGATCTTATTTATGAAGAGCCAAATGAAGATCGAAGGGCAGAAAACTACAACCTTTCTATTTCTATTGTCTTTTTTATTTGCTATGAAATTAACCGTAAAATTATAAAATACGACTCTAATTAATAATCTAATTAATCAAATTATAAATTTATTAATTTCAATTTATTAGTAGTATTAGCGCATACCAAAAATATCATACTAAACCAAACAAAAGAAAGAAAAAGCATCAAAATACTTAAAGAAAAAAAAAATGAACTAAAAAACTACTAAAGAACCCCAATAAAGAAACTCAACTAAATAATAGATCAATATCGACCCCCCTAGCTGGGGGGTCGGTATTGATCTATTATTTTTAAAAACCCACCTACACAAAGACAAAAATCTTATCCATTTGTAGATGAGGCTTCAATAGTAGCTAGGTCTAGAGGGAAGTTATGAGCATTACGTTCATGCATAACTTCCATACCAAGGTTAGCACGATTAATAATATCAACCCAGGTATTAATTACACGACCTTGATTATCAACTACGGATTGGTTGAAATTGAAACCATTTAGGTTGAAAGCCATAGTGCTAATACCTAAAGCAGTGAACCAGATACCTACTACAGGCCAAACAGCCGGGAAGAAATGTAAAGAACGAGAATTGTTGAAGTACCATTTGTACAAATAAGAATCCCCTTCGTTACACGATTTCTTCTTCATATAGATAGATATAGGATCTATAGGGCAATTACTTAAAAGTACATTTTGTGCAGCAGCCCTCCCTATCTGATAGATGAAGAGCAGATCTAATTGTATTAGTGTCTATAATTGATTTCTTCTGTGTAATACTAATCGATAGGGCCTCATTGGTAAGTGCTACAAGATCTTGTGCATTAGAACCCATGGTTATGGACCCAAATCCATTAGTATGGAAAATTTCTTTTCCAAGTGAAATCCCCTAGTATATGAAAGAGTGAAAAAGTGCTTTCGTTGTTGTGGAATAAGAAGCCTTCGTATCTTAATGCATGTATTTAATTTATTCGGGGCTATTAGAGCGAGATCCACTTTTTGGTGAACATGAGTCAAAGCAATAACAAGAATATTTCTAGTGGAACATCTTCACAATCCCTGGAGAGATAGTTCACTAATAAACCGAGGGATAAGTAATTATTAATGATTCTCCTGAATTTGAACAGACAATAGACCGATTTAATTAAAAATCATTTTCAAGCGAAGAAGTGAGGTCTTTATTTACAGAATCTCCCTCCAAGCTGTACATACAACTTTCATCGAATACGGCTTTCCACAGAATTCTATATGTATCTATGAGATCGAGTATGGAATTCTGTTTACTCACTTTAAATTGAGTATCCGTTTCCCCCCTTTTTTTCCTACTATGATTGGAAATCATGTATTTTTCTTTTTTGATTCGAGTTCTTGCTAATTTCATTTTTTGATTATGTGGTGAAATTCCATTTTTTTTATTTCTTTTTATTCCGATTCTATCTACCCATTTGAATTATTTGGGTTGCTAACTCAACGGTAGAGTACTTGGCTTTTAAGTACGGCGTTAAAGATCACCAAAGTAATGTCTAAACCTAATGATTCAAAACAAAGATAAAAGATCCTCGAACAAGGAAATACCATTTTTCAATTGTCTCAGCAATTCAATCCAATCCAAAAATCGATTTGACTCAAAACGACACAAACAAAAAAGGGGCTTGAGACCGCTCAAAAAGGTAAATGGAAAGGCCTAAGGATTTTCGGCTGAGCGTTGAAACTTATCTAACTTGAGTTATGAGAGTATGAATCCTTTTTCTTGTTGTTTTCAACAATTCATGTAAGAATGAATCGAGTAAAAACCTATGAGTATACTAGCTACAGAAAAAGAATTTATGATAGTCAATATGGGACCTCACCACTTGTCAATGCATGGTGTTCTTCGTCTCATCGTTACTCTAGACGGTGAAGATGTTATTGATTGTGATTACCAAAAACACAAGTCTCCGCAAAGTCGTAAAACCATGTATGGGGGCTGATGCCTGCCCAGTACCGGAAGGTTAAGGAAGTTTGTATTTACAAGTTTTTTGTTGTGTTTACTACTAATACATCAATTTACTAGTTTTATATTAATTTATTTGTTTTATCTTTCATTTACAAAACTTATGTTTGATTTTTAAAATTTATGTTTTATTTTGTACTTAATGTTAATTTACAAGTTTTATATTATATTTACAAGTTTTTATTTTATTTACTAATAATACATCAATTTATTAGTTTTATATTAATTTATTCATTCTACCTTCTATATATAAGTCTTATATTTAATTTTTAAAATTTATGTTTTATTTTACAATTGATTTATAAGTTTATGTTAAATTTATAAGTTTTTTGTTTCACTTACATAATTTATGTTGAATTATGATATTGATGTCGTAATTTTAATCACTACATCATAAAATAATCCTAATAACAAAAACAACAACAATTATAACTTTTAGAATAAAATAATTTTTATTCCAATTATTGTTGTAACAATAATAATTATTATTCTGTTACTAGCACTATAATTGTTAATAAATTTTTAATTATTGTTATATTATGATTATATCATTAGTACTATTACAAGCTTACTTACAATTAATTTCAATTATTTCAATTCAATAACCTTAAAGAACCATATGTTGTCAAATCCTTCCCACTGCATATAGGAACGTGGGGATGGATGTATTTCAATTATTTAAATTCTATTTCAATTCTCTGTTTTCAATTTATTGTTATTTATGTTCTATATTTTGCATGCATATTAATGTATTTGGCATATTAGATAGTTGATTTCAAATATATGAAATCCAGATTTTGGAAAATAAAAATAAAAGAAAATGATAGATATAAAACTGCATTCATAGAAAGAAATTGTTAAAACTTGAACTTCTATTAATTGAAACGTCTTCTAAATCTGAGGAATAATATGATAATTCTGAAGAAGAACTATAGATAGATGAAATTGCTAAAACTTCAAATAGTAAGTAAGAAATTAACGTATGATATTAATATTAGTAGACATCTCGAATATTAGTGAAGGCTTAAAATATGTGCACTACCTAATACGAATTAATGTAAACTAGTTTCAGTAATAGTCTGATTTGTAAATATCAGTTGTAATCTCGAGCATTAGTTTCCTGTTAAAAAAAAAAAATAACGTCTTAATTAGAGACCAAGAGTTCCTGTTAGAAGTTGTAAACAAAATTGAAAATTAGGAATTAGGAAAAGAATATTTTAAAAAAATGAAAACAGACTTTTGGAATGAAAAAAAAAATATCAACACCCTACAGTTTATAATTTGAAAGATAAAATATAAAAATTTGTTGACACCCCAAAACAAGCATTTATATGAGATTTACAAACTCAAATTCATCAAATTAAAAATGAAATTAAACAACTTCAGACACAACAAAGTCAAAACTCCAAATTAATATAAAAAAAATTAGTGCAAAATTGCAAAGGACGAAAAAATCAAGACAGGGCATGTGAAAACCAAAATGGCAATAGCATGATCCAAGATCTACGCGTGCATCATAACTCAAAAAGTTTTATAATTAAGGTCTTGAAAAAATTTATAAGATTGACTACATAAATTTTTTATATTTTAAATTTAACCTCTCAAACTTTTTCACATCATAAATAGCTAAATATAAGATTTTTGGATAAAAACACTCTAAAAAAGAAATTACACTCTCAACACCCTTAACAGTCTCAATAAATCACTAAACTCATCACTATCAACAAATCACTAAATCATGTAATATATAACTGAATATATAATTAATAATTAAAAAAATTTATTAAGGTTTGTGTAATTTCAGAGATAATATCAATATTTAATATATTAAGTTTAACATTTAAGTTCGAAATTGATATGATTTTGTTGAAAATATTATTATTTTTAATTCATAAAACAATGTAATATCTTAAAACAATTAATTTGGGTTGAGAAATGAAAAATAAATCATTAAAAATAATATAAAATTTAAGCAAAAATGAAACTTAGATTTAGTGAGATATACTGGCTTAGTGCGATAGGCACATGTTTCACTGCCTGTCGCACTAAACTAGTTTATCTTATTATATTTCTATAAATCTTTCAAAAGTCATAACTTAGGTTATATATATCCATTTTAAATATATCGTTTCGAAGCTTGCGACGAGATGAATAAAAGAATATTGGTGGAATAGATATTTCAGTACTAAAAGATAGTAAAATTAAATCTAATTTTTAGTGCGACATGTAAGCTTTGGTATGACATGTACCTATCGCATCAACATATACCATATTATACTAATATGTTTTGGTTCGTCTCTTTGTAAGTTTCGAAATGGTATATTATATGCCTAAAACGGACATATATAGTATAAGTTATAACTTCCGAAAAATTTATGAAAATGTAGTGAGACGAACTGGTTTACTGCAACAATCGGTAAGTCAACTGCCTATCGCATAAAATAATCATTGCGTTTTAGTGTAACAGGCATCTGTCTCACTGACTATCGCACATAATTAGTCTGTCTCACTACATTTCCATAAATCTTTCAGAAATCATAATTTAAGCTATATTTGTCTGTTTTGGACATTTACTATATTATTTCGAAGCTTGCGACGAGACTAAACAAAACATATTGGTGGAATAGCTATCTATTGGTGCTATAGGTGCCTATCGCGCCAAAGTTTAATGCGACAAGTGCTTGTCACACTAAAAATCATATTCAATTTTACTATTTTTTGATGTTGTAGATATTTATTCCACTAAAATTCTTTTATTTGTTATAACTTCCGAAAGATTTATGACTTTCGAAAATAGACATATATAACCTAAGTTATAACTTCCAAAAGATTTATGAAAATGTAGTGAGACAAACTGATTTAGTGCGACAGACAGAGTTCTCACTGCTTGTCGCACTAAGCCAGTGTGTCTCACTAAATCTGGGTTTTGTTTTTATTTCGAATTTTTATTGTTTTCAATTATTTGTTTTTTATTTCTCAACCCAAACTAATTGTTTTAAGATATTATATTATTTTATGAATGAAAATAACAACATTTTCAACAAAACTAATCATTTTTGAACTTAAATGCTAAACTTAATATATTAAATGTTGATATTATTTAAGAAATTACACTAACCTTAAGAAACTTTCTAATTATTGATTATATCTTCAGTTATATATTACTTGTTTGACGAGATTCAGTGATTTATTGATAGTGATGAGATTAGTAATTTGTTGAGTGTATTGAAAGTGTTGAGAGTGTGATATTTTTTCTTCGGATTTTAAAGAGTGGCATTCATTTATAAATTTAATGAAAGTGATAGGGTAATTTGATACAAAAAACTTGTATTTAGCTAATTATGATAAAAAAAGTTTGAATAGTTAAATTTAAAATATCAAGAATTTATATAGTTATTCTTGTAAATTTCTCAAGGTCTTACTACTTTACACCCTGTGTAAGGTATATTTAAACTAAAAATAGTAATTAGTGGTAGGTCAATCACTCATTTTATAAGGAGTTGTATCTTATACAAATAGAGATGGCAAAATTTGGATCCGGATCCGGATTAATAATTTTCCATCCGGATCCGGAAAAATATATGTGGATCCGGATGCGGGTAATATCCGCACAGATTGCGGACGGATATCCGGATCCCTAAATATTAAATTTTAATAATTTAGAATATAATTTAAAATTTTAAAATTTTATATAATGAAATCAAATAAAATACAATCATAAATTTATAATTAATAATTTAACATGAAGAACATACAATAACATCATAAATTCACAATTAAAAATGTCACAACATAAATTAAACATAAAAATAACATAAATTCAACAATTTATCTAATAATACCAAATAAAATCTAATCATAAATTCATAACCCAATAATTAACAATTCAACATAAATAACATACAATAACATCTTATCATAATCCATAATTAAAGATACCACAACATAAATTAAACATAAAAAATAATATAAATTTACAATTTACCTAATAATATCAAATAAATTCTAATTATAAATTTATAATCTAATAATTAATAATTCAATAATTGACAATTCAATATGCATAACATACAATAATATCATAAATTCATACTTTTAGACTTTTTAGCTTATATATGTTTTATATTGAAATTTAATTAAAAAATACAGATCCGAATATCCACATTTTCGAATACAAGTATATTCGGATCCAGATCCATATTTTTTAATATGTGAATCTAAATTTTTTCGAATCCAAATCTTCTGAATCTCTGTGGATTTGACATCCCTATATACAAATAAGTAGCAAAATTTATAATTTAAAAATAAAAAAGTATAATGCCACGTCATCATGGCGACAATTTTAGAGAATATAAAAGAATGATTGACAAGCATTAAAGACCAATAGTTGCTCAAAGGCTATAAAATCAAGGAATGAAGTAACAAGAGGCAGGCTTGGGACTAATTCCTAGCACCAAAATACTCTGTCTTCAAATTTTAGTTTTAGGATTCGGTTACGTTGAAATAGTTTTACGGTGGATTACTATTTTATAATCATGTAATTAAAGTTATATATATATATATATATATATATATATATATATATGTATGTATGTATGTATATATTATTTATTATTTATCACTTTATATATATAATTATAATTTATTATTTACAGTAAAATAAGTCCACCGTAACCGTTGCCTTAGTTTTATTGTATTTAATGTAGTATGTTCCACTTTGAATTTGTATAAGTCAGCATCAAGACTTGTAAGTTTTACTTACAATCAATTAATCAATTTTAATTATTTCAGCTCTACTTCAATTCGCTATTTTCAATTTATTGTTATTTATGTTTTATATTTTAAGATAGTTGATTTAAAATATATAATTATGTATTTAAAATGTAAGATATTTGATTTTAATTAAAAATAATCAAGACATATTAATTGAAACTTTATTAGAAAATAGACCTTTTAAAGTTTTGCTTTATATATAAAAAAGAATTACAAGCTTACAAAATAGACCCAAACGAAAGGAAACAAAACTTGAAAAATTAGCCTTTTAATTTGGCATATTTAGGGTTCGTTTGAAATTGAAATCAGTTGTAACTTAAAGGTTATAGCATTAAAATATTTGGTAAATATTAATTATTATAGTTTAAAAATTATGTTGATATAATTTTGTTATTTATATGATGAAAAATTTATTATTTTTAATAATTTTATCAAAATTATTATTTAAAAATATATTTATTATTATTTTATAATTATAATTTTTTTACAATAAATATAATTTTAAAAAATTACATCACCACAATCTCAAAAAGAATTTTAATCATATCCCTTTGATATAAGCCTTTTAATTACTTTTTCAATATTATATGAGAATAAAAACATCAATTCAAAAAAAAATGAGAATTTCATTTCACCGCCACCTCATTTGGGAATTGGCCGCGAAAATTGTACGGTGCTAATAGTAAAGAACCAGGGGCTCTAGTGTTAAGGTGCCAATTACCTTAAGTTTATAATTAAAAAAGGTAATTAATGGAAAGAAAATAACGTTACGGCACTTACAAAATGGAGATGCACAATTATATAACATCAAAAGTGATTTGAACAGTTGCACATATAGCCGAGTTCGAATCATTTGGGTCTAGTGGCGGTCGGAGGTTTTAAACGATGGAGGCAGTTGCGGAGGGGCTATGGGGGCTGGCGGATTACCATGAAAACAAAGGAGAGATTGGAAAGGCTGTGAAATGCCTTGAAGCCATTTGCCACAGCCATGTCTCTTTCTTACCCATCGTTGAGGTCAAGACTCGTCTTCGCATATCCACTCTTCTCCTTAAACATACCCACAACGTGAATCACGCTAAGTCCCATCTCGAGCGTTCCCAGTTGCTTCTCAAGTCCATCCCATCTTGCTTTGAATTGAAGTGCAGAACTTTCAGCTTGCTCAGTCAGTGTTACCATCTTGTGGGTGCCATACCTCCTCAAAAGCTCATTCTTTACAAGGCTCTTGACCTCACTTCTTCTGCTTCACAAGAGTATGATTGATTAACAACTCATTTCTTTCTTTCTTTCTTTTTTTTTCTGGTTCTTTTTCAGTTTAACATATCTAATTTCTTTTCAGTGTTGCTGTCAAGTTATGGTCTTGCAACTTCAATTCCCAGCTAGGAAATGCTTTTATTATTGAAGGAGACTATCAGAGTTCTATCTCTGCTTTACAATCCGGTTATCTTTGTGCCACTGAAATTTCTTATCCCGACTTGCAGGTTTCTTTCTGGCAAAAACTTAATTTATACAAACAAAATTTGATCATCTTATCTCTATAGTAATTGATTGCTTTCGCTTATCAGATGTTCTTTGCAACTGCCATTCTTCATGTGCACCTTATGCAATGGGTTGATGAGAATTCCGTTTTGAGATCTATTAATCAATGTGACAGGGTCTGGGAGTCTATTGATCCAAATCGAGTAAGTCAGCAGTTCATTGCCCTGTGCTTAAGCTTATTCATAGATTGATTTCCTTATTACTGTATACTTAAACTTATTACATATGTAGAGAGGACAATGCCATGGTTTGCTGTTTTACAATGAACTGCTGCACATATTCTACCGACTTCGTATCTGTGATTACAAGAATGCAGCACATCATGTTGATAATTTGGATGCTGCTATGAAGGCTGATATGCAGAAAATGCAGGACATTCAGCAATTGACGAGTGAACTTGATGCCTTGAATCAGAGTCTTTCCCGCCCTGACCTCCCTTCCAGGGAGAGGTCAGCCCTCGCTGGAAGACAAGTAAAGCTTCAACAACGGCTTAGAAGTCTGGAAGATTCAAGCTTAACTGGAAAAGACTCTCTTGAGCCTTCGTATTTTGGAAATGCCAGACGGGCTCAGGGTGATAAACTTGTGCTGGCACCGTCTCCTATGGATGGGGAATGGCTGCCGAAAAGTGCTATCTATGCACTGGTGGACCTTATGGTGGTCATACTTGGGCGCCCAAAGGGACTTTTTAAGGAATGTATGCAGCGGATTCAATCTGGAATGCAGACAATCCAAGGTTAATTTTTTGGACTAATATTGTTCTTTTTCTATCTTTTTTTCATTTTGGTTACCATAGGTTGATGCTGGTTGCATCGCATAATTTTCTTTAAATTTTAATATCCTCTTTGACATTTAACTTGCTTAGATACTTCATGATTTGGTAATAGTTTTGGATATGAAATGTTTCAACTCCTTGCTTGGGATACATCAAATTATGGCTTTGTCAATTTTTTAGTATAGCAGATGATATATCATTGTTTAGCCTGCATCTCCTTAATTATCTTGATGTATTAGGAGTTTCCTACTGTAATTAAGTAAACATTAGCATTTTAGAATTGGTTGAATTCTCTGCTAAGCAGCCTGAGTAGTTATGCTTGTTGCAGATGCGCTTGTGAAGCTTGGAATTATTGATGGTGTGAGAGGTATTGGACTTGTTTTTTGATGATGCGTTAATGATATTGCTTCAATCTTTCTCTTACTTTTTAGTATCATTTCTTTTTAAAAGTTTTCTGGAATTTTTGTTGAGCAGAAGTAGATTTGCAACACTCAGCTATCTGGATGGCTGGTGTGTATTTAATGCTACTGATGCAGTTCCTTGAGAACAAAGTGGCTGTAGAGCTCACACGGTCTGGATTTGTTGAAGCACAAGAGGTAGGTTGTCTAGCGCAATCATCGCCACACAATCTTGTGTCCTTGTTTCTCTTTCTCTTGGTATGACTTGCACCTCCTTAGTTATTATTATTATTATTATTATTATTTTTGTGGATAACCTTTCTCTAGACTTCTTGTTCTTGATTCAACCTTCATTATTCATAGTAGTCAAGTAAAATCATCTATATGTTGGGGACCAAATGGATGCAAGTTGGATATGTAAAACACATTTACGCATTTTGGAAATTTGCCTTGTCAAACAGTTGATGATTTCATACCTTTTGATTACTATGGTCTTTTATTGTAGAACTGACAGCTACTTCTAGGAAGGAACTTAAATCCCTCCCAAATTAAATAACTCAACCTAGGAAAATGAATACTAACTCAAACATTTATAAGTCATTAAATTCCTTCCTAAGGAACCAGTAGTCATAAGATTTGGAAGCAAAGGAAAATTTCAGACCGAATGGGGAGAAAAATCAGTAGAATATATGAGGAAGTCAATATCTTCATTCAATATTTCACTAATTCATTACTCAAAGTCTCATTGAAAAGTGAAAGACACTATTATTGGTTCCCATAATCCCCAAAAAAAGAGGAAAAAAGTCTACAAACAATAAGAAAATGGAAATCTCAATTGAACACAAATAAGTAAAACCAACTCTACTCAAGTAAATAAATTATACAGACAAAACAAATGACAACTAAAATAAGGGAAAATAAAAAGAAGTCCTATGTAAGCATAGTTAGTCCTATATAATTCATGTATTAAGATACTGCACAAATTAATAAGTAAATTAAGTTCTTGCTTTCGCCAGATCTAGTCTACGAAGATCCTCTTTAATATTTAATCCTTTATTACATCCAAACTCACTTTTCAATGCTTTTTCTTATCTCATTGTTTTAACTAGATTTAAGGGTAAATGGCAAATCCAACCAAACACAATAAATTTGTAAATGATGGGGTTTGGTGCCTAGCCTAATCGAGGCGTGTTGCTTGTTTGGACCTTCCGTAAAGCTTTAGAAATAATAAAAAAGGTGATGTTACTAGAAGGAGTTTAAATCTGGGGAGAAGTGATTTCAGGAGCTTCGTCTGGAGCTTCGTTTATCTTGCAAAAATGGAAAAAAGAGGTTAGAGGTCGGGCAACCACACTCCAAAGCTCCAGTTAGTTTTGAGGTTGTTTTTAGTGTTAAGGGTTTGAAAATCCTCACCAATGGCGTTGGCTCAAGGTTAAAGATGAACCTTAGCCTTTTTAGTGTGTATATTGTTTAGCTAGAAAGAGAAAACCTGAGCATTTATATATGGAGTGCGTCCGGAGTATTCCTGTCACCATGCCACTTGGCGTTACTCTATTAGCACTTCTCTCTGCCTACGCGAGGACATTCTTGTCCTTTTATACATGTGCTTGTTTAGGATTTTGGAGCATGCTTGGAGAATAAATTGGCTATTTATTCATGTAATTTATCTGTACATACACGTGTTGAAATCTGGCATGGTGGTCTAACTGCCTTTGTGGAAGCAACCTTGTAGCTATTAACATGTCAGATAGGGTCACATGGTCCCAAATGCTTTTAAGTGAGCACTTTTGGCTTTTGCAGGTGTGGCAGCTTGCTACTCCCTCTTTTTAACAAATTATCTCCTTATTGGTTCCTTATTTTCAGTTAAGGAAATAATATTCTTTATAGAGATAACGATTCCTCATATGCTTAATTCTTTGGATAATAAATATGCCCCTGACGAGATGGAATCTGTGTAGTATCTGAACTTTCCAATGCAAGCTGACTTTTAGTGATTTTTTTATTATTAATCTTCATTGACATGTAGTATTTTCCTATTTGCCATTCATTTCTTCTTTAAACAAGATCCTCTTAGCTTTTTTATGGTACAAAATATTTGAAGTATAAGAAACTCTCGGAAGAGCTGTAAAATAACGTGTGATTATGTTTTTCTTTATGGATGGCTGGATAAGGAGGGTACCTCACTTGTCCTCTTTTTGAGCTAACCCTGTGGGTCCAATTGTCTAGAAAATTACTTCCCCACTTATCTGTATAGTGGGCAGTAACTACCATTGTTTTCTAAACAATGTGCCTTAAGAAGTGGGCCATACACGTGGGCTATTATATGGCACGTGATTCCTTCTTTCTTTATTTGTTTTTACTACATTTTTTGTTAACCCCATCGTCCACATTTCAAACTTTAGGGGCAAAGAGGGGTAACTATCCACACGTTCTTTTATCTCTTTTCTATTTTAAATTTTAAAATTAGTTATATTTTTCAACTGTCAGATACAAAACCGCATTCCTCTCTCTTTTCTGTTAAGACAGATGGTAGCGCCTGCCTTCATTTGACCCAAGAGCATAGTCCCCTTTTTAATGCCTTACCTTCCCTCTTCCTTTTATTTTCTTCTTCTTTTTCTTTTGCAATCCTCAAAAATATTCTCCTTCTCGTGGTTTACATAAGCGATCTTCGTTCTTCCTTTTAACGTTCATCAGGTATGTCTATCTCCCCTTGTCTTTTTTGTTCCTCTTCTTCTTCTTTTTATGCATTTACTCTCAGTTTTACCTGTAACCTTGCTTCTCCTTTTTCTCATGGTGACAGTTGCCAATTAATTATAGATTCATCCCTTGACATTCAAGTTTTGTTCCCTTAAGAATTTAAAGTATTTTTTCTACACATCCTATCATTTAGTATGTACGTCTCACATTTCAAATTCTCTAAAAGTCTTGAACTTTATGTTTTCTAGTTTAGGCTTTGTATTTTTTTTTTTTTGCATATTTGGTAAAATGGGTAAGAAAATAGTTGGAATTAAAGGGCATAATGTAGTGAAGGATACGAGTGAAGATAACTCTTCATATGAATTCGTTTTCGTATTGTGATTAGCAACACGAATAGTATAGCCCTCCATATCAACCTTTTTGATTTTGGAGTTTGCCTACACCTTCAACCCTTCTTTAGAAGGATGTTCGGTCACCTTCGCATTGCCTCGGGCCAACTAAAGAAGCCTAAAGGTCTATCCACTACATACTTTTCTACTTAGGCTACCTATGTAAACCTGGTGGACCTTAAAGAAGAGTATAAACATGGCTGTTTTGTAGACAATGATGACGAGGGGCGGGATATCTTAAATAATGGCGAGCACGTGACGGTCAGAAAGTCTCAATGAAGACAGTATGTTTTTCCTTTCTTTTATTTTCTTTTGTCTTAGTTTTCCATATTTAGTCTATTCTTCTCATTTGAGGCTCTTCATTACCTTGTAGATGTTACATGGATAAAAGGAAAATGCCCTATCCAAGAGGTGGGTAGAGAAGTAAGTGATTATGAGGACAGGATATTAGCGTTACTGAAAAAGAGTAATGTACTGAGTGAGGATAGGTTGGAGAAGGCTGAGTTGATTCGATCAAAGTCTTCTGTCTACTATTGAAGATAAGCCGTGTATTAGGACAAGGTGTTTTGGAGATACCCCTCTTTGATCCATATTTTGGATGCACGATGAGGGTTTTTGTGCTTTGGCTTTTCCTTTGGGCTGGTGGGTTGGAAGTTTACCCTTAGACTTATTTCCCCAAGTTCAAGGGACTGCAAGGGAGACCCTAGGGCTACTATAACTTAAATTTATACCATAGGAGAACTCAGTGTCATGACTCTCACCCTCTGGGTCGGTCAGGGAAGACTCCTCACCTTCACTAATTACAATATGGAGAATGAACTCATATGAAGGATTATCTTCACTTGCATTCTTCGCTACATTATACCTTTTAATCCCAACTCTTTTCTCACTCATTCTTACAAAAATACAAAGAAGAACGAAAGAAATTCATTGCACCAACCCAAACCAGAAAGCATAAAATTCAAGATTTTTACATAATTTGAAATGAGAAATATGAGTAACCATATATATATGTATACTAGGAGAAAGGAGGTGTAGAAAGAGTACCTGAAATTCTTAGGGAAATAAAAGTTGAATGCTAATGGATGAATCTCGAAGCGATTGACAACTATCACTATGAGAAAAGGGAGGAATGAGATTATAGGTAAAATTCGCCAAAAAAGAAGAATAAGATGAACAAAAAAGACAAAGGGAGGCAAACGTACCTAATGAATGTCAAAAAGAAGAACGAAGATTGTCGTGATAAAGAACAAGATGAAGAAGATTTTTAAGTATTGCAGAAAAAGAAGAAAATAAGAGAAGAGAGAAAGGTAAGGCATTAAAAAGATGACTATACTCTTAGGCCAAATGAAGATAGGTATTGCCATTTATCCCAAGAGGAAAGAGAGAAGAAAGCAGTTGTGTATCTGACAATTGAAAAACGTGACTAATTTTAAAATTCAAAAGAAGAAAGAGAGAGAGACCTCTTAAAATTTGATCCTTATGAGGCCGGTGGACAATGAGGTAATGAAAAATATAGTAAAAAGAGAAGAAAGAAATAAATAAGGAAACACATGCCAAATGATAACCTACGTGTATGGCCCACTCCCTAAGGCCCATTATTTAGAAAGTAAAGGTAATTATTGCTCACTATGCAGATAATCGTCGAAGCGTTATTTTAGACAATTGGACTTGTACGATTAGCTCATGAAGAGGAAAGAGAGGTACCTGCCTTAGCTAGCCATTAATGAAAAAAAAGTTAGGTATCGTCACATGTCATTTACAGCTCTTTCGAGAGTTTCTTATGTCTCAAATATTTTTCACCATAAAGAAATTGAGGGATCTTGTTTGGGGAAGAAATGAAAGGCTAATAAGAGAATGCCACGTGTCAATAAAAACTAAATAATGGAAAAATCACTAAGAGGAGGTTAGTTTGCACTGGAAGTTTAAGATAACACACAGATTTCACTTAGGATGTGTGAGAACTAGAGCTTAAAAAGAAGCCGAAGGCTAAGGGTAAGAAAAAGACTTGGTTTAGGAAGGATTGATCCTAGATGTCCAAGTAGAGTACTATTAAAGAGATTTTCTCACTGGGGTCCGGTTAGTCGACCTAAGCTAAGCACTGTTCAAAGTATCAGACATATGAGAATTTGTTATCTCCATAAAGAATATTGTTTCCTTAGTTGATGAAAATGAGGAACCAATAGAGAGATAATTTGTTGAAAAAGAGGGAGCAACAAGCTGCCACACTTATAGGAGTCAAAAAAGCTCACTCAAAAATAGTTGGGACCCTTTGGCCCTATCTGACATGTCAATAACTGCAGGACGGCTTCCACAGAGGCAATTGGACCATCCTATAAAATTTCAACATGTGTATGTGTGGACAAATTACATGAATAAAGAGCCAATTTATTCTCCGTGCATGCCCCAAAGGCCCAAACAGCCACATGCATAAAAGGACGGGAATACCCTAGACGCACTCCATATATAAATGATCAGGTTTTCTCTTTCTAACGAAACAATACACACACTAAAAAGACTGAGGCTCGTCTTCAACGTCGAGCCGATGCCATTGTTGAGGGTTTGCAAGCCCTTGACACTCAAAACAACTCCGAAACTAACTTAAATGTCGGAGTATAGATAGTCGCTCGACCCTTAACCTCTTTTCTCCATTCTTGCAGGATAAGCAAAGCTCCTGAAATCACTTCTACCCATATACAAACCTTCCAGTAACCTCATCTCTTTTATTCTTTCTAAAGCTTCATGGAAGGTCCAAACAGGCAGCACGCCCCAATTACGCTAGGCATCGTTTACAAATTTATTGTGTTTAGCTGGATTTGGCATCTCAACATTGTCCATCTGGCATCCTTTCTATTTGATTACTAATGCAATTGATTTAAATAGACTTTTTTCTATTGTTGGTTTCTCCAATCTTTCAGCTTCTTGAACACCCATCATATCTATTTTCTTTTCAATATTTGAAGTTGCTAATTAGTATTTCTTTGTTTGCAGGCATTGGTGCAAATGAAAAATTGGTTCATTCGATTTCCAACTATTTTACAGGCTTGTGAGAGCATCATTGAGATGCTCAGGGGACAGTATGCTCATTCTGTTGGCTGTTATAGTGAAGCGGCTTTTCATTATGTTGAAGCAGCAAAGGTTAGTTGTTTAGTCTGTAATTCTTAGCTTGGAAAATATTCTGTATTACTTGCAAGTTTCCTGTTTAGTATTTCCATAATTCAGAATGATTGATGTCAGGAAAAATTCTTATGGTGCACATGGATGCGCATACTAGGCTTTTATATGGACTTAGCAAATGGCATTTATCTGTCTAAATGTATATCAACTTTCATTTTAAAAATAATAAATTTTATTAGTTTGAAATTAAAAAAAATGTTTATTACTTGCTCAGATAACAGAGAGCAAATCAATGCAAGCAATGTGCCATGCTTATGCTGCTGTTTCTTACTTCTGTATTGGGGATGCTGAATCATCTTCACAGGTTCAAATTTCATCTGCTTAGAGGTTTATTAAAGTTGTATCCGTAGAGTGAGTTACCATATGGTAACACCAATTTTGTTGAGCAGTTTATATTGTATAACTGAAAAGTAGTTGTATGCAGGCAATTGATTTGATTGGACCAGTTTACCAAATGAAGGATACCTTTACTGGAGTTCGAGAGGAAGCAAGTCTCCATTTTGCTTATGGCCTTTTATTGATGAGGCAGCAAGATTTTCAAGAAGCAAGGTAGATTTTTGAATTCTTGTTAACTTCTGCTGCAATTAGATCATTATGGTGAAAACTAGAAAGAAGTGTACGTTCCATGTTGGAATAATTCAATCCATTTTATTCTCCGTGGCCATTTTCAAAGGACTTTATTTACCGTACCATATTCTAATATGGTCTATAGTTTGTAGAAGACACTGGTTGTGTTTCTATCCTTTTTCCTTTTTGTCCCAGGTGTGAATTTGACGCACTAGACACCATTAATGGAAGAATGAATGAAAAAGGAAAAAATCTATATTGTTTTCTTTCTCTATTAGTTATGCTGAAACAATAAATCTGTTGCAGAAATCGTCTTGCCAAAGGCTTGCAGATTGCTCATAATCATATGGGAAACCTTCAACTTGTTTCACAGTATTTGACAATCCTTGGAAACTTGGCACTTGCTCTGCATGACACTGTACAAGCCAGAGAGATCTTAAGATCCTCGCTTACACTGGCAAAGAAGCTTTATGATATTCCGACTCAGATCTGGGCGCTCTCTGTCTTGACAGGTATATCTAGCTCCCAATAATCTTTTGCATTTTTCACAATGGAAATCTAGTTGATCTCTGAGCTGACTAATTTTCTATTTTATTTTCCATTCTTATGTTCTATTGTACTATAATGATACTTAACATTTTTCCAGAGGGGAAGAACTCTTAGCAACTATTGCTTCCTCGTGTACTTGGTTATAATGATTAAGGACTGTAAGAAACAGTTATTGGTTTTGAAGCAAAACAATATTACACAAATATTGATAATAATTATTATTTGAAAATGGATTAGAGCATTATCCATTACTGTTATTGAAGAAAAATGTCTTGTAATAAGATCGTTTTGACTGTCATTTGTTTTCCCTTTTTACAATTTTCATTATGTCAACCCTTGTGTAATTACCATTAAATTTAGAAACTATAAGTCCTAAATCATCACCCACTCGTTGAATTCTTTGTCACATTTTTGTTTCATACATCTCCTTTTAGAATTATCAGATTGGTAAGCTTTTCTCATCAAAGTTACACAACATTTTGGCATGTAGCTCTATATCAACAGTTAGGTGAGAGAGGAAATGAAATGGAGAATGATGAATATCGAAGAAAAAAGCTGGATGAGCTGCAAAAGAGGCTTGCTGATGCGTATTCTTCCATTCATCACATTGAATTAGTAAGGGCTCTTTGTTTTATACTTATTTATATGTTTATTATATTTTTGTTTATATGGTCAGAAACAGCTAGCCATAACTAAGTCCTCTAATCAATTTTTCGTCTTGTATACTTCTCTAAGCAGATTAACAAAGTGAAACTTGAATTTCGACAATTTCATGAGCTTGACATCAAGCGTGCAATGGCAGGCCAATCCATGAGTGTCAATCTTGACATTCCAGAGTCTATTGGTCTATCAACACCATTACCAGTACAGTCATCATCAAGGCTTATTGATTTAGATAGTGGAAGGCGCGGGAAGAGAAAAATCTAGTTTCTTCTGTTTTCTATTTTTTATTCTATTCAGTTATTTTGAAGTTCTGTAAACTTACTAGAGGTTTTAGGAAACCAGAAGCCTGGTATAAGGTTTATGGAACTTCAACCATAGATCGTAGAAAGTGAAATTCGAACAAGATATGACACCCTTCACGTTAGGTTTGTTGTATAGTATTTGAGTGTAGTGTTTCTGATTTTGCCATCACAAGTCATTTTGTGTTTCTATTTTCTTTCTCGCACATTTGTGGCACAGATTTCATGATAGTTGAGATTTTTTAAGTGCTTGTAGCTGCTGCAGCTATTCATGGTAAGCAATTCTGTAATTCTTTGATATATTTAAGTTAGCTGTCGAGTGTTCATTATCATCGTTAGTTTATTTCAATATGTGCCATTGCTGCAGTGAAGTTTTTAAAATTGTCACTTGATTTCTTTTTCAGAGTCGGTTGCAAGTTTTTCTCATTTGGAAATTTGAGCACATGCCAAGTATATCAAATAATTAAGGCCATGGCTAAAAGTAGGAAGGTCAGTCATGTGTAACCAATGGAAGGGGAAAAGCAGAGAGTTTGTTACATATGGTGATTTGGATCAAAATTTTTAGTGTGACAATTTATCCTTTGCAAAGTACAGGTTCTAGTTTATCATTAGCTTTCTCCCTTAAATCCCCAACACCCAACCTCCACCCTTTCCCCCGGGGGTACAGTTGTTTTGCTTTTTCTTTTTGGTGGTCAAGCTGTATCTTCTTGAGTCAGTCCTGCAATTTCTTTGAGTGGCTTCCACATGAACTTCCTCCTGTGCATTTAGTTGTCAACAGACATCTAATCATGTTAAGTTGGACCAAATGCAAAACAAACACTGTTACCTACAGACTTACCAATTTCCACATTCTGCAATGACTCTGACTTTCGGCCGGAGTGTAGGAAGCAAAGCAAGAAACTGCAACTCTGACTTTGACAGAACCTATGCAGGGGTATGATTAACAGTTGACCAACTAAAATGGCATGCTTCTCTATTTGTTGTATAACTTTTTTTTTCAATCATACTGTGTAAAGGAACTTAGATGAATACTTATGGCAATGTACCTTGGCTTCAATTATCCAGACTACAAGTCCTTTGGCAGTTGGGGGCAATGCAGCAAGCCTGTAATCGACTTCAGGTGGGAAATACCACCTAGCTATTGGTTGCTTTCCCACATGAGCCTAAATCAGACAGAAACAGCTGTATGAAAATATGAGCAGAGCTGCCATATGCTTTTGAATTTGGATGATTTGTCATATTTATTTATGCGACACATGTATATTCAACTTACAGGGCAAACAGGGTAAACTTTAGTGAGAGTAGTTTCAGGATCACCAAGGCCGCGAGCACTAAGGTCAAGGAAGTAGTAGCCCTGGTATCTGAGACGATTAAGATAACGGCCTTCATATCCACCCTCATGTGGTGTATAAATGGCAATGGCTTTGTGTTTCTCCACATCTGAAAGCCAACGCCCCAGATCAGGTTTTAGCAAATCTCCTCCAATGAAGTCCCCTAATCCAATGCCACTATTAGCACTACAATTGATCACTCCAACTCTTTTAGATGCCTTACCATTTTCCCTTCTCAGTCCTTGCATCATCATCCAGTTTCGTGTTGGTTGCTGCTTCTGTTGGATTTTAATGGAGGCAGGTGTGCCATAGTGCAAGCAAGTTGTTGCAGCCATTTCTTTCTTTTATCTTAATTGAAGCTTGTGTTGCTTAAGAAAATATGAATGTCATGACAAAGCAAGAAAAGAAAGAATGTAAACCAAAGCCAAAGACACGTTGGATACTTGTATCAGTTGTATGGTTGAGAAACAAGATAAGAAACTAAAACTGTCATTTGCCAACACTGGAGACTGAGTGAGACTGACTTCTACGCCAAACTCTTTCATGCTGTGCTTTAGAGCATGTGGACCCATAAGAAAGAAATACGGCCAATTTAGTTCAAATATTACAGGTTTTTTCTTTTTATTTATAATTCAATTTCAATCATGAGAATAGTTTTGGCAGGAACCGTCGGATTGGAGAATTGGAATGGAGGCGTAAAAATGATTTCATTGTTTACTTCTTGCATATTTTATTTTGTATTTTAAAATGTGAATGAAATTAGTAGAACTTATCAAATTTGAGAAAGACGAATGATAATATTATATTCATCCTGTGACATTTTATGAACTAACTATTTTGTGCTCACCTAATTTCTAAAATTTTTATTTTTTCTATTACAAAATTAAATATTATTATTATTATTATTATAGAATTAATAATAATAATAATAATAATAACAACTATAATATTTATAATTGTAATAATTTTTATAATTAATTACAACAACAACAATAATAATTACTATAATAATAGTTATAATAATAATAAATTTTATTTAAATATTATAAAAGCTATTGGCTATCAACACAAAAATAAAGAGAAAAGATAAGAAAGCAATATATCATAAAATTTTTTTTTTTTTCATTTCATATGTGTACAAAACAAAGAGAGGAGCTCTCTTTTTATACTTACACAATTACTACATGAAATGATTGGAAACATCATAGCTCATAATTCTGTGAGATAATGAGAGTTATAGAGAAACTAAGAGTTGCTAGTGAGAGATAGTGGGGAGACTAAGGGTATGTTTGAAATTGAAGTTGGATAGCTGTAGCTTGTAAGTTACAGTATAAGTGTTTAGTAAACATTAATTACTATAGGTTAGAAACTATATTAATATGATTTTTCACTTATACAATGAAAAATCTATTTTGTCATTAATAATTTTATCAAAATTATCATTTAAAAATTATATTTACTATATATTATTAATTTTTATTTTATAATTACAGCTTTTTTTTTTCCACAGTACCTCAATCTTAAACATTCCCTAAGAAATACATGTTATGAACATATACACTTATTTTTAACAAATTCATAGCACTCTTCATTAGATATTCATTATAAATGAAAATGCCTCATTAAAACATTTACTAAAAAAAAAAATTCTTATAGGGAAAAAAATATTAGTATAGGAAAAAGAGTACATTGTTTATTGATGTCTTGAAACAAATAATTTTGGAGATATAAAATTGCCTTATTAAAACCTTACTACTAAAAATCTTATGAGATAAAAATCTAGTAAAGAAAAAGAGTGCAATATTAAAATTTTTTCCAAAAGAAATTATTTTCCCAACAAATATACTACCCCTCTTCTTAAGGTAGATGCTGCAACATTTGGACAAAAATCTTTAAGTTGACACGTCTCAATTTGCATACTAATTCTTTGAATGTTGCAATTAGTAGGAATTTTGTAAATAAATCAGTAAGATTGTCACTTGAGCGTATTTGCTGAATATCTATATCACAATTCTTTTGAAACTCATGTGTATAAAATAATTTTGTGGAAAAATGCTTGGTTCTATAACCTTTTACATAACTACCTTTAATTTGGGTAATGCAAGCTGCATTATCCTTATTTAATATTGTTGGGCTATTTTTAATTGATGACAATTCACATGTTTTTTGAATATGGTGTATCATTGATCTTAACCAAATGTACTCACGAATTGCTTAAAGTAAGTAGTTCTGAATGATTTGAAGATGTTGCAATAATTGTTTGTTTCATTGATTGCATGATACAGAACTATTACTAGAGGTAAATAAATAACTAGTTTGAAATCAGGCTTTATATGGATCAAAGAGATATCCAGCATCTACATATTCAATTAGTGGCGATTTTAATCCATTTAAATAAAATAAACCCATGTCAATCATTTTACGGAGATAGCAAAATATTTTACACCATTCCAATGGCTACAAGTTGGTGTAAAACTATATCTTGCTTAAAAGGCAATATCAAGTCGAGTACAATTTGCAAGATATATGAGTGCACTAATTACACTTAAATATGGTATTTTAAGACTAATAATTGCTTCACCGTCTTCTTTAGGACAAAATAAATCTTTTTTCACATCAACTGATCATAGCACCATTAGAGTACTTAATGAATGGGTTTCATCTATGTATAATCGCTTCAAAACTTTTTAGTATATGTTGACTAATGTAATAGTATTCCACTTGGTAAATACTCAATTCGTAAACCAAGATAAAATTTTATTTTTCTAAGATCTTTCATTTCAAACTCATTTTTCAAACAAGAAGCTGCTTTTGAAAACTCTTCAAAAGTTCTAATAAGATTCAAATCAGATTTTAAATCCAATTTCAGATTTTTCCCACAAAAACACAAGGACAAATTAATTATTTACATATTTTTTTTCCAATAAATAGTTACTTAGGCGATTATACCACATACACCCGGACTATTTTAGTCCATACAAGGATCGTTGTAGTTTCAAAGAATATAAACTACGTAGTTTAAATTTCTTTGTTTCTGATATTTTAAATCCTTCGGGAATTTTCATATAAATATATGTATTGATAGAACCATACCCATAAGGTGCCTATCAAGCCCTTCAGAGGCTACGAGACTAATCAGAAATCAAAATGTAGTTGCATTCGTAATAGGAGAATATATCGCTTCAAAATCAATGTCAGACATTTGAGAAAAACCTTGTGATACTAATCTTGCTTTATATTTCATAATTTCATTTTTCTCATTTTGTTTTCTAACAAATACCCATTTATATCCAATAGGTTTGACATCTTTAGGTATCAGAATTATTAGTCCAAATATTTTACATTTTCCAAGTGAATTTAGCTATGCTTGAATAGCATCTTTCCACTTTGGTCAATCATTTCTACGTCAACATTTTTCCATAGTTTTTGGATTAAGATCCTCATTTTCATTTGTGATATTAAGAGCAATGTTAAAAGAGAAAATATGATCAATAATTATTTCATTTCGATCCCAACATTTTTTTGTACCAACAAAAATCAATCCTAATTTCATTATTTTGTGTTTCTTTAGGTGAAACTGATACTTCTTCAGTTGTTAGCAAATTTTCTTCTTTTAGGTCAATTACATTAATTTATGTAATTTTATTAGTAGGCAACGACTCTTCTAGAGTGCCAATTTCACTTTGTAACTTTTCTTGTGTTTTCCTTTCTTGGGGAATTTTGTCATTTGAGCCAATTGATCTTCCATGTTTCAAATATGCTTTATTTTCATTAGTTTTGTCATGTTTTCCTATGAGAATCTCAACATGTGCTGGGGCATTTTCAGTTGGAATAAGTGATTGTATTATTTTTCTTGAATTATTAAATGCATATGGAATTTGATTTGCAATATTTTGCAAATACATAATCCTTTGAACTTTAAGTTTACTTTGATTTGTATGAAGATCAAGATAAGATAATGACGATGCATAACATGTAATTTCACCTCGTTTATTTATTTTTGTCTTTTCTCTCACTAACGACAAGAAAAATTGTTCATCAAAATGGCAATCCGTAAATCATGCGGTAAAAGAATCTTCACTTAAAGGTTCAAAATACCTAATTATTAGTGAAGAATTGAAACCAACATGAATTCCAAGTCTTCATTACAAACCCATTTTAATTCTTTGTGTGGGAGCAATTGGGACATAAATAGCACATCCAAAAATTTTCAAACGAGAAATATCTGGCTTTTGGTTAGAAACAAGTTGTGAAGGTAAATATGCATGATAAAAACTTGGTCGAATGCAAATTAATGATGCAACATGTAGTATTGTATATCCCCAACATGAAAAAAGAAAATTTGATCTAAGAATTAATGGTCTTGCAATTAATTATAAATGCATAATCAAAGATTTAGCTAAACCATTTTGTATATGAGTGTGTGCAACATAATGCTCAACAACAACTCCAATAGGCATGCAATAATAATTAAAAGATTTAAATAGAAATTCACAGCATTATCAAGTCTAATTTTTTAAATAAGAGAATCAAGAAATTATGCTCTTAATCTAATAATTTGGGCAAGAAATCTAGCAAATGAAATATTGTGATTATAAAGTAAAGAGACATAAGACCATGTAATTGTTGTCATCTATTAAGACCAAGAAATAATGAAATAGTCCACAACTTGAGTGTACAGGGTCACATATATCCTCTTAGATTCTTTCTAAAAATTTAGGGGATTCAATACTTACTTTCATTGGAGATGGCTGAATTATTAATTTCTCTTGAGAATAAGCAGTATATGAACTTTCAGTTAACAAAATAATATTTTGGTTTTTTAATTGATGTCCATGTAAATTTTTTATAATACGACGCATCGTGATTGATCCAGAGTGCCCAAGTCGATCATGTCAAGGTTCAAAATTCTTTAGACTACAGAACTTCTGGTTAATTGTAAAATTTATTTTTATTATTTTTATAGTTGTATGATACAACCCAGAAGAAAGAGAAAGTAATTTTTCCAATACATGCTTCTGGCATGAAGTAGTTGAAGTAATGCAAAGATATTCATAATTTTCTTCATTTGATTTTTCAATATGGTATCCATTTTGACGAATATCCTTAAAACTAAACAGATTTCTACTGGATTTGCTAGAGTATAAATCATCATTTATTTGCTGGAGTATAAAGCATCATTTATTTGTCGGAGCCTTCAATTAGATTAGTAGAATCAAATATCATATTAACATTAGCCTTAGCTAAAATTAAATTATGGAAATATTTTTTATTTAGTAGAATTGTGTTTGTTGTCATTTTTTATCTTCACACATGCATACAAAATAAGTCAACTGAATACAAAGAACATTCAAGTAGTATAAAGAAAACATTATAGAGAATGTTTTATTAATGGAACTGAAAAATTAAACACCAAACTCTCACAAAAACACTCATAAAAACACTCAAAATAATAAACACTCTTGTAACATAAATTTAAACATACAATAATTGTAAAGAAACACACCAATTTTTTAACTCACGAGTACTTGTTATAAAATTTAAACACACCAAAATTTAAAGAAAAAAAAAAGAAGACAGACAAGATGTAGGACTTTTATTTGATCTTTATATGTCCATCATCAATCAAATGGTCAATTTTACCATTTGGCTCTGTAAAAAAATCTGAAACATCTGAACGACTTCTATCAATTAGATTTTCATGATCAATGAAATTTGTCTCAACATCTTTTTATTTTGCCTTTTTGGATGCTTGATAAAGATAAGCTAAATGTATTAGTGTGTGACAAATACGAGACTAATGTCTTTCATACTACATTTGAAGTAAACATTTTCATAATCAGTTTAAGATTTCTTTTGTGGATATTTGTCTTACTTCTTAATATCGTTATTCCACTTCAAGTAGTGTGATCGATATTTCTTGTTATAACCATCATAGCCTTGATTATTTTTGTAACTACAGCCTTGGCCACAACCTCAATTAGGATTCACTTCAGGGAGAGGTACATATCCGGTCGTATGAAATTAATGGTTTTTCAATAAAATTCATTATTTTTTTCAGCCACTAAAAGACATGAGATTAATTCAGAATATTTTCTAGATTTTTGCTCTCGATATTACTACTACAGGAGCAAATTCAAAGTATGAAAAGTAGAGAATTTTTTTTCCAACAAATCTACACCAGTAATTTCTATTCCACATAATTATAATTAAGAAACAATTTTGAATAATGTAGAATTATATTAATTGATAGATTTAAAATCTTGTTATCATAAGTTCATCAAATCATAACAAGTCTTTAGAAGTATAATAGCTTTTTCATGATTAAATCTTTCATTAAGAAAATCCTAAAAGACAGATAGTTTTCTGATAGTAAGATACTCACTTTTCAATTATTATGAATATAGTGGCAGAGAAAAATCATTGTCTTGGGACTGTCTTGGGTTGACACATACTATTTTTTTAATAGTATCTCCTAGATTCATTGCATCATGATAGATTTCAGCATTAAAGGCCCCATGATAAATAATTGTAGCCAAGGATATCAAATGTCACAAATTCAGGTTATATGAGATTCAACATTTCATACAATTGATCAAAGTCTCGTATTGATAACGTATTATAAAAGCTTTTAGCCAGCAACACAAAAATAAAGAGAAAAAAAATATGAGAGCAATATATCATAGAATGATTTTTTTATTATTTGAAGTGTGTACAAAACAAAGAGATGAACTCTTCTTTTATAATTACACAATCACTACATGAAATTAATAGAAAGATTATAGCTTATAATTCTTTGTGAGATAATGAGATTTATAGAGAAGCCAAAGTTGCTAGTGGGAGATAGTGGGGAGACTAAGATATGTATGTTATGAACACCCCCACATCTATTTTAATAAATTCACAATAATAATAATAATATATAATATTTATTATTATTATTATTTGTTTGGGAGGAATTATAAGTGCAAATTTGGATAAATAGAATGATGATATGTAGTACAAGAGAGTCAAATCAGTAAGATCAGACCGTTTGACTAGCATGCTAGGGAAGCTCAAGGAAAGATAGGAGGAAAGCTCATATGGAAGGGAGGATAGTTTGGTAAAATGTATGCAATTGAGGGGCAAAATTCAAACCCACATTTATTGAGCTTGAGGCCACACGTGAAAAGGGTATACCACCATAAGTGAAATAAAAAAACATCTCACTTTTACTTAATATAAGGAACCAATTAAATGAGAGATTCTTAAGATAGACAATAAAATGTTATCACATCAACTGCCCTCTACAATGGTCCAAAAGTCAATAGGACCACTAGCTAGAGAAAAGATTGTGTTAAGAAGCAATAGGCAAAAGGGTGGCTGATGGTTTTTTTACCTTATTGATATAGATATATCAACATTTTGGGACCACAAATATACTCTCCAAAATACCCCCACCTAAGGAAGGGCAGCCAATTAACAAGCATCACATGTCTAGAATTATAAAAATACCTTCAGCTACACTTTATAAAAGCTCAATTCACACTCCCAAATAATAACTAACTTTTATCACCCAAAATTCGCTCTCATCTTCTTCCTAAAGAGCACTTTATAGAGTATTTTCCATCATTTTTTAGAGCTTCAAAGTTCATTTTTCAACTTTGAAGCAACCCATATTCACTTAAAAGCTAGCTTAAGCATCAGAGAATGAACACCGAACACCACCAGCTCCACCTCTAATGCATTTATTGTTTTGTTTTGCATGTCACATTAAGCTTGAGTTTGAAGAATTTTATTCTCATTTTCCATCCCTTCTTTCCTTCTTCTTCATTTTACACTCAATCTAAAGAATTATTCACTCCATCTTATATCAAAACACCTTCAAACTAGTAAGGCAACCTCTCTTCTTTTTATTTATCCTTTAATTCATATTCTTATTATTTTATAGGGTCATCCAGAATCCCACTAAAACATTATTATTATTATTATTATTATTATTATTATTATAGTAATAGTAATAGTAATGGTAGTGTAGTAATAATTATAATAACATTAATAATGGTAATAGTAGTATTAACATTATCATTTTGATTATAATTATAATAGTAATAATAATACTTTTATTACAATAATAGTAGTAGTAGTAGTAGTAGTAGTAGTAGTAATAATAATAAATTTTATTGTAATGAAAATATTAATAATAAGTAGTTTACTAAAAAAAAATTGTATTACACTCAATATTCTATTAATCTCACATATATTTTCTTTTAAAATGTTTGCTTATTTATTTTATAAATGAAAAATATATAATTCTAACTAAGGGTATTTTTATAATTTATAATAATTCATTTCAATTATGAGCAGAATTAAACACATCAGTGGGAATATTGTTAATTCCAATTCTAATTTCTATAGCTCAAATAAATAATTTATTTTTATTTTCATTCCTGTTTCGACTCCAGCATATTATGGTTACTGTTTATTCTATTTTTGGGGAAGTAAACGCACATAAAATTTGATTTTAAAATTAATCATGATTCAATATGAAATTTCAACCTACTTGATAAATTGGGAGATTATTCGTAAAATACATTCGAGATTTCAAGATTCCATCGTAATTTTTTAAATTTTTATCTAATTGAATTTGCAATTTTAGCTTGTAGCAATTTTTTTTTTTTTAATTTGAAAGGATTCAAATTATGGTC
Organism: Murraya koenigii; assembly: GCA_025617385.1. Taxonomy (NCBI): domain Eukaryota; kingdom Viridiplantae; phylum Streptophyta; class Magnoliopsida; order Sapindales; family Rutaceae; genus Murraya; species Murraya koenigii. The sequence goes on along the minus strand of CM046813.1, from coordinate 11,723,129 downwards.
TTCATTTGGGATTGAAGTTGATACGCTATAATCAACTTATTTCATAATTTTTGACAAAAATTATATTTAGAAATTTTTTTAAGTTGTTTATTTTATAAATTTCTCTCTTTTGACAGCAACTTTTAAAAATAAGTAATAATTATTTTTTATAATCATCTTATTACATAAGCCATCATATCTTTTAAATTTCCTACTATAACATTAATATTTTAAGAAAAAGTAATGTAGGTATTTTTCTTTCATAAATCCTTGTATTTTTCTTTCATAAATCCTAACATATAAATAAAAAGTATTTAAATTATGTCTGCTTTGGTTATATACAATAAAACAATACTTTAATAATAAAATTTACTAAATTTATGTAATCCGCTTTTTAAACTCATAAAAATTATAATAAATAATTTATCAAATATCAAGCTACTTTTTAAATTAACAACTTATTTCATGCGTACAATAAAGACAATTTATTTCTTTAGCTATTACAATCTCAAAGTAGCATTCTATTACTTAGAATTGCTTATATATCAAGCTCTTCACGTGATATAGGTGATACATGTTATTAATTATAATCGTTTGTTGTATTAAAGTTTCCTCAAATCTAAATTTGGTAACCCGGCACCCAATAACCTTGGGTGCATGGGCTCGAGTCCCATCAATAGTTGGGATACGTCTCCCCTCTTCAGTAGGGAGTTTATACATCTCTTTCTAGTATTAAGTGAGAGTTGACTTTCGAACTGTGTTATACTAGAATTATTAAAACAAGTCTCCATCGATCACGTCATGATAGGGCGGCATCGAAATTTACTAATTTTAAACTGAATTGTATTGTTGCTAGAGCCCTACACATCACTCAGACCACCTTATATTTTATTTATTTTTATATAGTAAGAGAGTTTTTATTTTGTTTTCAAGTATATCCCTAACTTTTTTTTTTTTCAGTTGGAGTTAGTGATTTATTCTATAAAATAATTAAATTATACATTTATTGAATAAATTGAAATCATTAGGGAATTAAAATTGTTATTATTACCTTAACTTATTATAAAAAAGTTGGACAGAGATATTTCCACCCTATTGTTTGTATAATAATACCCCGGCTTGATATAAATCCAGTTAATATCAGATTTACCCCTAGAACAACGAATTTCTTCATTATTTGCATTCTCTTCTTGCTAATTGCTAAATATAAAAAAAGAAGCAACGTTGGACCAGTCACTGCAAACTAAGCATCACAAAACTCAATTAATTACTTGGTGGCTCTGGTTATAATCATTGGACGCAAAAATGCAGAGACTCAAAGAAATCATGCCAAAATTTAAATGACGAGTGAGAATTTGAAAGCTGTACTGAAGAAAGAGTCGAAAAAACAAAAGGCAATAAAGTGGATAGTAATTAACTTAAAAAAACGAGTAGTTCTTTTAGGGATGGTAACGGAGCGACTTCAGAGACATCCCCGAACTAAATACAATCTAGGAATGAGCCCCGTACTAAAAAATTCAATTTGAATTGGAACTACAATTACTCATCGCCATAAATTCAATTTGAATTGGAAACTACAATTATTCCGAATTTCTTTTTAAGTTTTAATTTTCAAATACCATAATTTAATTGATTTTATGGATTAAATATGTTACGTAGTTGGAAGCTATTTTAGTGAAGGAACCCATAGACTTGAAACTAAAAGTTTAAGAATGACATTTAAGGTCAAAATTGTAATTACAGTAACAAAAACAAGATTGGGCTACTATTATCGAAAAAGTGAGTTGGGGTTATCAACGAAAAAAATTTTCATTGAAAAGTGTGTCAATATATTATAAATTTATAACATCATCACTAATATTATAATAAAACCTCTCCCTATCTATCCTAATACTTTGTATAAGAATAATATTCATGTAATTATAAAAAATTCTAATAATAATTTAAATTTATTATAAATAAGAATAAATTTTATATTATAATCAATTATATTTTTTTAGATTTATAATAATTTAAATTTATTATAAATAAGAATAAATTTTATATTATAATCAATTATATTTTTTTAGATTCCCTCTTGTAACACTTGCTCACCACTTAGTAATAATTATTTGTATATTGTAAAAAATATATAATATACTATATTAAAAGTTTAAGATTGAATAAATATTTTTCAAAAGTTGCTTAGGAGAATGATTTATTTTTTAGAGTCGTTATCAGATCTTTATACATTATTTATAAAATTTATTTTAAGAGAAAAATAACAAAAATAATACAAATATTTAGATATTTAAGATGACTTTGCTGTTCGTGATATTTCATAGATACGTGTATTAATTTCTTAAAACTGTATTTATTTATTTCATCAATATTTATTTATTGGACTTGATATGATTCATTACTTAATTATTAATATAGTGCATACTTTACATCTATATCACTTGCATCAAGTATAATTAACTCCAAGCAATAATTTTATAGCTACATCCCTATAAAATTATAATCTCCTCATAGGAATAAAATTAATAAGAATAAAATTAATTTAGTATAATATTATAACTATAGAGAGGTTTTACCATAGAAAGTTAAAAAATAACATGCAGTAACAATTAACATTTTCATAATTTAATGGTTGAGTTCTTTCACAGTCATACTTACTCAATTTCTTTCCAATATATTAAATTATTCAAAGATTTTACATTCTGGGTTAACAAAATTTAAAAAAAGATTTTAAAAATAACTTTTTATAGTACAATTTTAATAATTTATTTTATAAACTTGTTTATTATATTATATATATATATATATATATATATATATATATATTACTAAGAATTTTGATATCGTCTCATTTGATATGTGAATGTTTACTTTTTTATATGTACCAACATTCATATAAATATTGATAATATTTTTAAAAAGTGTGATAAAAAATTCTGAATCCTCATTTGGTTGCCATCCCGACAAATACCAATTTATTACAATTATCCATTGCTTTTTACATGATATTTATGTATAGGAAGAAAATCAATCCTACGTAGACACAAATTCAGGAATTAGGACCTGTTCGATTTCGTTGCTTACTTTTTTATTGCTAATCAATAATCGAAATGGACTGAAAGCAGAATAGAAAATATAAATTAGAATAAATTATTTACATTAATCATAAGAATCAAAATCAAAATGAGTTGTATATTTATTGATGTGTTTATTTTATTTCGAAATCATAATTAAAATGAGTTAAATTGTTACAAATTACTAAAAAGTATTAACTAACTGAGTTATAATTATTATTTTATATTTTAATAATTGTGATTATAATTATTCAAAAAATTATTATTATTAATTATTGTTATTAATATTAATACTAATTAATTATAATTCTTATTTATCACTAATAATAATAATAATAATAACAATAATAATAATTAAAATCATAATTCATTTCAAAATAATAATAATAATAATTAAAATCACGTCATCAGAGCGGAACCAATGGTGGTTGGCGACACGACGGCTGCTGCTGCTGGTTTGATGCGATCGCTACTAGTGGTGGTTCAACATCATATGTGTTACTGATTCGAATTGGATTAACTGGATATGAATCTGGGGTTTGGTTTGACTTTTATCATTTTTATTTTTTTAATTATTATTTAAATAAATGATCAAATAGAAATTAGGAAATTTAATTGGGGTAAAAAAAAAACATTCTGGGGAATGAGTTTTTGATTCCCCACTCTCCTCTTATTTGGAAATCAGTAGTCTAAAAATAATTTTTAAATTTGTGGGCTTTACACAATTTTCATTCTATTCCAAATTTCAATTTTATAAAAACCCATCGTTAATTTTAATTCTAAAATTTTTATTTTGATTGTTGATAAATAAACACAACCTTAATTTAAATATTACCAATTTTTTAAATTGGAAACATATAGGCCAAGTATAGTAGTAAAAGTCTGGAACCAAACAAAGCATGAACATAGCCGAAAATATGTACAAATGCTTGCAATAGGAAAAAAATAAAAAAAGAAAAGTTAAAAATTCATGATCTAATAAAAATAATAATTAATATTTATGTTTTAAAAATTATTTTGAAATATACATTCATATATTAATTTAAAAAATAAAATGTTACTTAGCATACTCTTTAACATTTTAAAAGATTCTTACTCAAAATATTTAAATTAATTACCTTTATCTAAGTAAAACTTACACTGAATTTCAAGAGATTTAACAAATTTTTAATAAATAAGTTGAGTTGTAAATAAATTATTCAGCAAAAATTTAGTTATTAATTGTTTTGTTTATTTTTATTCAATATTAGATTTTGTACTCAAAATAACGTTTCAATAAAATAATAAAAAAATATTAATACTAAAAAATAAAAAAGAAGGTGAATAAAGAAAACGAAGGAGAAAGAGAAATAAGATGACAAAAAAAATGCTTTACAATACTTTTATTTATTTTATTTTTTAAAAAATAATAAATAATGAGTGCAAACTTTATTTTATTTGTGGAAAAATAAAAAATAAAAATATTGATTTTATCATTATTTATTTAAGTCTTGATTAAGAGTTGGAATTAAAAATTTTAAAATCTAATGAATGGGAATTATGCATATTGAATAGTGATTATTTATAGTTGTTTAAAATAATTATATAATATTAATTTATAATAAATTATTTTTAATAATAATCTATATGATAAATATTTTTATAATAAATTTTTATATTAAAAAAAGTGTTTAGAATAACTTTTCGAGTGAAAATGTCCGTATCCTAATTAACAATTAATCCTATTCTTGAGGCAGCATAAGTAGGAAACAAAAACCAGGACCAGGAGTTATGGTCTCTCTTTGAATTTGAAATATTAGGGTTTATGAACTCTATTGGCACTTGGATTCTTACAATTTGATTGGGTGTTCACAGAATAGAGAGAAAAAAAAAATGTTTGGTGGTGCCTCTACTTGGAGGTGCTTGAGGGTTCGTCAGCTGACCCGCATTTTGTCTTACAATCATCATCATCATCATCATCATCATCATGGATTCAGCACCTTCAATTTTGGGAACAAGTTCAATTCAGTTTCATTTACAAGCAGAAGCAGAGGAAGAACATACCCATGGAATCGCTTTTCTCCCATCACCTCTTTCCTTTCAGATTCTGCCTCTTCAAGAAGCATTTTGTTCTCAACATCAACTTCTAATAAAGATAAAAAGGATTCCCAGAGTAAACCAGTTACTAAAAGAAATGCCCCAGAGCAGCAAATTGCTGACATGAAGATACTTCGAACTCTTGCTAGTTATTTGTGGATGAAAGACAACTTTGAGTTCCGTTTGAGGGTCATTACTGCTTTGGGTTTTCTTGTTGGTGCTAAGGTTTTGAATGTTCAGGTGCCTTTCCTTTTCAAGCTTGCAGTTGATTGGCTAACAACTGCAACCACCAATGCCACAGCCCTTGCTGCAAATTCCACCTTCTTAGCTCTTTTTGGCACCCCAGCTGCCGTTTTAATTGGTTATGGAATTGCCCGTACTACTGCTTCTGCTTTCAACGGTACACTTCCCCACACATATCATGTAATTTGCTAATGCTATTGTGGCTTGACTTTTTACCCTTCATTTAGTTTGCTTGCATTTCTCATTTTAGTAATTAAACGTCCTTTTGTTGTGCCAGAATTACGGACTGCCGTGTTCTCTAAGGTAGCATTGCGAACTATCCGATCCGTATCTAGGAAGGTAATTCCCATGTCATGCTTTTGCAAAATGCCACTTGAACTTGTACTTCATAGTTCAAAATCTTATATTCAGGATACTGGTATGACCATCATATGCTATAAATCGTGGTTTCTTACATGCTAGTATTTTACTCTTGCAGGTCTTTTCACATTTGCATGAACTTGACCTTCGGTATCATCTTAGGTAGTGCTTTGCTTCAAGAAACTTTATTGTGCTACACGCTTGAAAATTTTTATTTTACAATTCTGTATTACATTTGTCTCATGGTAACGAACTTAAATCAGCACACATAGTATAATCTAGTGCCTGTGTTGTATCACATTTTCACCCTCCCCTAAAAAACTAACATAAATTGTAGACTTTTCATTCTTGCATAAAGAGGAATATATTTCTCATCCCTATTTAAAGTTATTGACTGTTCTTGTGACAACATAAAAGAGTGATAGTTCATGAATAAAATGCATGCTTGGCGGGATTCTTGAATGCTCTATCCAAGTTGTAGGCTGGATGCTGTAATTGTATCAATGGGTTGTGGACAATATTGAGATAGATCCCTGATCAGGCCTTCTTCAAAGGTTTTTACATGTTAGAATCCTGTTGAATTGGTACTTTTGGATATTTGATTCAAAGATTCCTATTTGACTGTTTGGATGTTGATAAGCTTATAATGGAGGAACTAAATAAAATTTCATGATCCATGCAGATTCAAAAAGGACTTTCAAATCTGCACTCAACAGTGTATTGGGGAAATATGATACAACTGTAGGATAAATCTTGGAAAATGTGATGAACATTTTTTTTATTATTATGCTGTTGTTATATATACATTTTTTTCAATTATTATGCTGTAGTCATATCACTATATAACAGCCTTTTTCTGATTTAAGTTATTTTCAAAGCACCCAATTGTATTCATTTGATTCTGTTATTGTCACATGTCAGTCGAGAAACGGGGGCTTTAAATAGAATAATCGATCGTGGCAGCCGGGCAATAAACTTTATTCTCTCATCAATGGTTTTCAATGTTGTACCCACTATTTTAGAGGTATGACTGTCTTTAACTACTGGTGAGCAACTTATCTTTGAAAATATTACTGATCCTATGTGCTTCTGCATCCAGTTGTCTAACATAGAAGGTGTTCAGTGTGTGGCACGTCTTCATTTTTTTATCTTAATCTGTTAAGTTCATATGGTTGTTCAAGATTTTGTAGTATTTCTGATTTAACACGTATCATTCTAGATATCTATGGTATCAGGCATACTGGCATACAAGTTTGGAGCACCTTTTGCATGGATAACTTCACTTTCTGTGGTGGCATATGTTGTTTTCACCTTGTCAGTGACACAGGTAATATACCTCCTGCCAATTTCTTATCAACATCGTTCAAGTTCTTTAAAAAGACTATAGCTGTACTTCAATTCATCATTTCTTTGAGTTCAGCAGTCACACGCTTTGTTCCCCCTCATTTGGGTGGGTTGGGGAGAAGGTGGATGAGAACAATGGTCTGTTTAAAATAATGGTCTTCATCATCTTCATTAAGCTTCTGTTCATCTTTTGCAGTGGCGGACCAAGTTTAGGAAGGCCATGAATAAAGCTGACAATGATGCAAGTACAAGGGCAATTGATTCACTAATCAATTATGAGGTGATGTTCAGGTGTATAAGTTGAAAGGTTTTTTGATGGCTTCAATTAAATGTTCTCTCTTTTTAAATCTATTGCAGACTGTTAAATATTTCAACAATGAAGCCTTTGAAGCTGAACAATATGATGAGTTTTTAAGGAGTAAGTTACTTTATAATTAATGCTGGAACAAAAATTTTTTGTGGACATTTCTTGTCAGCTCAATCTTATACTGGTCTTCTTTCGATTTTCCCTTTGGAATAATTAACTATAATAAGTGTAATTTTAGTTGTCATGTTTGTGTTTGTGGTTGTGGTTGAATTTGTTCCACATGAGAGGACCTTCACCTATAAGTACAAGCATTGGGTCAAGCTGTTAACCAGCATGGAATCATAGTAGGTTTGATCAAGTGGTCCTGTGTTCAAATCCCTGATCACTTTAAATTAAATAATTTTTGCATTTTGGAAAAAAAAAAATTGTGTTTTTGTTTGACCAATTGGTCTTGTGCTATACTACGAAGTTTGTGGTGGTTGTGTTTGATCCATACTTGTTGCAAGTAAGAGGGAGTGTTAACAATTAGCCTTTTTTTTTTTTTGGGTTAAGCATGTAACTAACAGTTAAACTAGTTCGTTGTCTAACCTGAACTAAAGAAGCTAGTCAGACTAATGATAGGCAGGCTACATTTTCAACCTCTATTATGAATTATTTTTCATTATAGATCTGGTAGGATATTAGAAACCGGTAGAAAGTCATTTGTTCAATCAAATAAAGGGTCTTAACAATTTAAATTGGATTTGATGTCAGATTACCAATCTGATCAGTAAAGAGTAAAAGCAAACACCAAATTTATGATTTGTTTTGTTCAGATAGCTGCACCAAAATCTGACTAGAGAATTCTTGATATCTGGTTGCAGAGTATGCACCGAGATCCGACCTGTGGATTCTAGTTACTGAGTACTTAAACTGGAAAAATAATTGAGTAATGCTACACTGAAATATTACAGACTATGTATCCCAAGTGATATGGCATCTAAAATGACATTGATGGATAGGTATTGCAAGATTAGCACACTGACGATGGATAATAAGGTTGAACAACACTTAAGATACAAACTACGCAACACAACTATGTAACTGTAGTATTGATGAAAACAATTCGCCTGGGCTTGCAAATTCTCTAAAACTAATGATTCGTTTCTTAACCTCCTCCAGCCAACATTTGTTGAGAACAATATGTAATCAAATCCATCTTCAAGTGTCTAAGGAATGAATTTGCTAGCAAGCTCAAAGAATTGTGTGGGTGATAGTAGACACGAAGAGAGAGAGCAAGAGAATCTTGACTCTTAAGGGTTTGGAAGCTTTCTTGAATGGAAGAGAAGATTTCCATACTCTAATATGAATGTTTTTCTATGAGAGAAGGAGAGGGAGCAAGAGAATCCTGAACCTTAAGTGTTTGACAAGCATTCGTGAATGGAAGAGAAGATTGACTAGCTTTTTCCCTCATTTTCTGTCCCTTTCTCTCCTTTCCATTCCTTTCCTCTCCTCTCATTCTTCCAACCAAACATGGGCTAAGGGTTTGAGAAGCATTCTTGAATGGAGGAGAAGATTTCCATACTTTAATACAATTGTTTTCCACCTATCCAGTAAACCTATAAACAACTTTCTAACTTTTTTTCCTGCAGTTATGAAATCCCTAATTGACTTGGATCCTGGTAAAAACTATGATGATCCAAACATGCTTAAAAATTTAACCCAAACCTCCTAAATCTGTCTTATTCCATTATGGGTCTAATTTCCAGAACACCGACCTCTCTATTTCCTTCTTTGTTTCTCCCGCACTACAAATTGAAAAGCGTTTGTAGTTGCAGTGACTCATCTGTGATCAACAAAAGTCCTGAAAGTTGATTTTTTGGCCTTATAATTTTCAAATGTACAAAGTGCACACATGTGCCTTCGTATGATATTAAATTGTGGGTCGAACCACTTACATTTTGCTGCATATCCTCTTCATTATACTGTGTTCCAGCCTTGACTTGTCTTTTCACTACTTATTAAGTACATTGTGAACTTCAAGGTTTGGTTGAAGGTGAATTGTGATGTTGTTGTTTTGGGGTTTTATATATTCTAGAGATGAGATGCATTTCAAAAATTTTAAAAGAAAAAAGTTACTTAACATGTTGGTAGGACTTGTCTGCAATATTATTCTGTTGAGTACACCAGGGTCTTCCTTGGCATGTGTTCTCCGATTGAAAAGGGAAAAAATGGTAAAAGTTTTAGGAACTGTATTGCCCTCCGTACTTTTACCTTTGTTCAAAATTTTAATGCTGCTTCTACTCTTATGATGCTATCTTTCAGGATACGAAGATGCTGCCTTGAAAACACAAAGAAGTCTTGCTTTTTTGAATTTTGGGCAAAATGTGATATTTAGCACAGCTTTGTCTTCAGCTATGGTTTTGTGCTCACATGGCATTTTAAGTGGCGAGATGACAGTCGGTGATCTGGTATATTTCTTCTTTGTATATTTTGAATGTGATTGATTACTGTTTCACTCATTGATTATAAATCTGGAATGCAGGTTATGGTAAATGGGCTTCTCTTCCAGCTGTCGCTTCCTTTAAATTTTCTTGGCAGCGTTTATCGTGAGACTGTGCAGAGTCTTGTTGACATGAAGTCCATGTTTCAGTTACTTGAGGTACTTTTGAGGAATTTTCTGTACTTGCATTTAAGCATTCATAGTTTCTTGATCATCTGTTACAAAATTTTATTTTTCATCCTTAGGTTTGTAGTTGATATCAGCTTGTCTTTCTTTTTCCTCTGTGATAGACCCATGATATAGAGAATGGAGATGTTTATAAGTGTCTAGCAAAATTATGAATTTGTTTTGACTGCATTGGTTTCCCTTCATTTTCTTTTATTATTTGTTTCTCTATGATATCTTGGGCTCTCTATAAGTTGCACTCACTGTTGATCCATCCAAATGTGATGAAAGAAAAGAGAAAGAGAAAGAAATAACTGCATCCTCTGTTAGTTGATAAATTCATTTATAATAGTTGAGCTAGCATGGTGCTGAATTGCTCATTATCAAATTTTTATTTATTTTTCGGGATTGGCTATCAATACTTGAAATGTCCAAGACAATAGGTGAAATATATTGGGGGAAATTTGATAACCCCAATCCAAAATTTAACTTGAAAACTCTTAACAGGAAAGTTGAAACATCCTATACAAAAGTTGAAACTTGTGTATATTTAACATAATATTTCTTCCAATTTATTGCTACAGGAGAAGGCTGAAATTCAGGACAGAGATAATGCGATGCCTCTGAATTTGAAAGGGGGCAGCATCCAGTTTGACAATGTGCACTTCAGGTAATTAATGTTCTTTTTCTTATCAATTTTCTTTCAAATTCCATAAAGGTAGCATCTGTCATTTGAGCCACTGGCCCATTAAATTGGTCTCTAAGCATTATAATAAGGCTAATTCTAAATCTATGCCTTGCAAGAAATGGCCATTGTGATTAGTTACTGGTTGCTATATTTATCTTGACAAAACTCATCATCTTCAACCTATTCAGCCTATATTTAAAAGAGTTTCTTTACAATGCTTTAGACAGTGCCCTTTCCAATATAGTCATATGAAATTCTCCATCTTTAGTTATATTTAATTAGAAAGAGCAATTGTAGCCATTTTCATTATTTTTGTTATTATTATTTTTTGGAGAAGAAACTTAGTGTATCAAAGGGTGATAGAAAGCATAAATCTTTTTTCTGTTATTGAATAATGTATAAACTGTATCTTATATTCATGTTAACCCTAGCTAACCCCAGCTGGTCGAATCCCACAATTTATGAGATTTTAACAAATCAAGTAACTACTTAGCCTAATATTAGGAAACTACCCGCTAATAATTCTTTCCTTATTTACATACCTATACACGGTTTTCCAACACTCCCCCTCAAGTTGGTGAATAGGCATTCTCCATTCCCAGCTTGGATACAATGCTCTCAAATACTGAACTACCCAACCCTTTTGTAAGTACATCCGCAAGCTGCTTTTGTGTAGACACATAGGGTGTATAAATTAAACCACTATCACATAGGGTGTATAAATTAAACCACTATCCAGCTTCTCTTTTATGAAGTGCCTGTCAATTTCAATATGCTTGGTTCGGTCATGCTGTACTGGGTTGTAAGCAATGCTAATAACTGACTTGTTATCACAGTATAATCTCATAGGGGCATCCCACTCAACTTTCAAATCCTCCAGAATAATCTTTACCCAAAGCAATTCACACACGCCTTGAGCCATCGCTCGAAATTCTGCTTCTGCACTCGATCTTACTACTACGTTTTGTTTCTTACTTCTCTAAGTCACGAGATTCCCTCCAAGAAAGGTATAATACCCAGAGGTTGACCTTCTATCAACAATTGATCCAGCATAATCAGCATCTGTATATGCTTCGAGTGCTAAGCCTTTATTCCTCCTAAATAGAATTCCTTTTCCCGGTGTTCCTTTGAGATATTGTAGAATTCTATGCTTTACTTGCAGATGAACCTCCTTCGGACTATGCATAAATTGACTAACTACACTAACAACATATGCTATATCTGGTCTAGTGTGGGATAAATAGATGAGCTGCCCTACCAGACGTTGATACATTTCTTTGTCTACTACAGCATCCTCTTCTGCTAGTCCAAGTTTGAGGTTCGGGTCAATAGGGGTACTAATCGGCTTGCATGCTGTCTTGTCAGTTTCTTTCAGCAGATCCAACACACACTTCTGTTGGGAGATGAAGATACCTTTCTTGGAATAAGCTACTTCAATTCCAAGAAAATACTTTAATCTTCCTAGGGCTTTGATCTCGAATTATTTAGCCAAACTTTAACTCAGTAGCTGTCTTTCTCTATCATCATCACCTGTCACAATTATATCATCTACGTAGACAAGAAGAGCCGTAACTCCCCCTGAAACCGAGTGTTTGATGAACAATGTATGGTCCCCTTGGCTTTGTTTGTATCCCATAGTAATCATAGCTCTAGCAAATCTCCCAAACCATGCCCGTGGTGATTGTTTAAGCCCATACAATGCTTTCTTCAACTTACACACCTTATGCCCAGATAAGTTATTCCCATATCCTGGTGGAATGTCCATATAGATCTCTTCCTCTAAGTCCCCATGTAGAAATGCATTTTTTACATCAAATTACTCTAGCTCCCAGCCATAGTTAGCTGCTAAGGACAACAAAATCCTTACGGTGTTCATTTTTGCAACCGGGGCAAATGTCTTAAGATAATCAATACCATAGGTCTGGGTGTACCCTTTAGCAACCAATCTGGCCTTGTATCTCTCAATTGACCCATTTGCTTTATACTTAATTGTATATACTCATTTACATCCTACAGGTTTTTTTCCCTTCGGCAACTGTACTACCTCTCAAGTCCTATTCTTCTCTAAGGCCTCCATCTCCTCATCCATTGCTTGCTTCCTTTTTCTAATGGTTAATGCCTCAGATAGAGTGGTAGGGATGGCAATGATGTTTAGGGTGACGAGGAAGGTTCTATGTGAGGGTGAAAACTGTTTGAATGAGAGATAATTTGCAACAGGGTATAGTAGGCGTTTTTTGCATTCTCTGGTTCCTTCCCTAATAGCAATGGGAATGTTCAGGTCATCCTCATTGGGTTCAATTTCAGTTTGCGAGGCAGGGTCAAAAAATGCTACCTCATGATCAGGTTTCGGATTAGATTCTTGAGCATGTCCAGATGTAGGAGCAACCATCTTCCGCCTTGTAAACACCTTCTCAAATCTTGAATTTTCATGAACAGATTTATCTTGGCCAGACTCGGGTTCAAGTGGTGTAGGGTTTTCAGGCATAGGTTCGGGTATGATGACAGGAGTGATTTGTTTAGAAACAGTGGGAGGAAGGAATTCACCAAAACCCTAATCATCCTTATCTTCCCTTGCTAAACTCTCCCCCTGAAGATAAAGAATAGTAAAGGAGGACTCGTGTTCATGAAATGTTACATCAATGGAGACGTAAAACCTTTTTGAGGGGAGGTGGTAACACTTGTACCCTTTCTGTGTGGAGCTATAGCCAACAAAAATAGTTTTCAAGGCCCTTGGATCTAACTTTCCCCTATTATGATCGTGAATGTGAACATAGGACACACACCCAAATACTCGAGGAACAAGGTTATTTGTGGTTTGTATGTGAGGATAAAAGGTAGAAAGTTTATCCATCGGACTCTTGAATCCCAAAGCTCTGGTAGGCAACCGGTTTATTAGGTAAGTAGAGGTAAGGACAGCTTCCCCCCAAAAGGACTTTGGCACATTTTTTTGGAACAATAGGGCTCGAGTGGACTCAAGTAGATGGCCCATTTTTCTCTCTGCTACCCCATTCTGTTGTGGGGTATTAACACAAGATGATTCATGTACTATCCATTCTTTTTCAAAATAAGGGCTAAGTATCTGATTGAAATAATCCCTCGCATTATCTGATCGAAACCTTTTTATATTAATCCCAAATTGATTTCTTATCATGGAGAAAAAATTAGGAAGGACGGTACTAATATCAGATTTATGTTTAAGAAGAAAAAACCAAGTAACACGAGTGCAATCATCTATAAAAGAAACAAACCATTTTGCTCCAAGACACATTTGGAATGGTAGAGGAACCCCAAATATCACTATGAATAAGATAAAAGGGAAAAGGACTTATTGTATTACTAATTGGAAATGATACACGCTTGTGTTTAGCAAGTTGACATACTTCGCAATGAAACTGCTTGACATCAAGACCCTTAAACAGAGATGGAAATAAAACTTGCATAACTCTAAAGGATGGATGACCAAGGCGATGATGGTGGAGCCAAATTTTGCCTTTGTTGGATGGAGAGTGTTTGGATATGAGAGAGTGAAGTAATCTGCCCTTATGAATGCTCAACTGAGTTGGTGTTTCAAGATGGTAGAGACCGTTCCTTTCTCTAGCACGTCCAATCATCCTCCCCTTAGCCTTGTCCTGAAAGACACAATGATCATGGTAAAAAACTACATTGCACCGTGTGTCTTGGGTAAGTTTTTGGACAGAGATTAGATTTGTGGATAAGGTTGGGACATGGAGAACATTTTTTAAGATGGGGGATGAGCTTATTTTAATATCTCTTACACCAGCTACGGTTATTAGAGAACCATTGGCTGTGGCAATTTTTCTATTATTAGGGCATGGAGAGTAGGTAAGAAAAGTGTTGGGTGAGTTGGTCATGTGATTTGTTGCTCCCGAGTCTAAGACCCAAGAGTTGGCAAAGGTATTATCCGAGACATGTAATCTAACAGAGAAAGGAAACTCACCAGAATACACCAAAGAACAACTATCTGAGGGTTTCTCCAGATTGTTGATGAGGGACTTCAATCTGTCAATCTCTTCTTGGCTGAAACCCGTAGACTCTTGTGGTGGTGCTGAATTTTCTTAATCAGCAGCCATGTTAGCCTGCCCTCGAGGCTTGAATTGCTCTCCTTTTAGCCCCCACTCTCGACTTGGTGGCTTCCCGTGAAGCTTCCAGCACTTCTCAAGAGTATGTCGAGGCTTTTTACAATAACTACACCACAAACCATCACGGTTTTGGGGTTTTGAGTGTCCAGCTTTCTCATTCTCCATAGCTGCAGCATTTTCAGTATTCATGGTGAGATTAATTTTGCCACTTGCCACCATAGCCGAAGCATCATTGCTTTGAGTGTCAAACATCAATCCTCTTCTGCTTTCCTCACCACGAATTAGTACCACTACTTCATTAAAACATGGGATTTCTGACTTACCAAGGATCTGAATCCTCACTTAATTGAACTCGGGATTGAGTCCCACCAGAAAATCATAAATTCGGTCCTGTTCAATGAATTCCTTGAGAATTGCTGCATCATCCGGACATTTGGTCCTAATCACCCTATAGTGATCTAGCTCCTACCAGAGGGATTTCAACTGGTTTGCATACTCGGTAATGGACTTGTTTCCTTGTTTTGCAGCCATTGCCTTCACCTTCACATCATATACTTGTGCTGCGTCCTTTACCTTGGAATGCGTCTGCTGAATTGCATCCCAAATCTCCTTCGCAGTGGACAGAAACATGCAAGTGTCGCTTATTTCTGGGGTTATGGAGTTCCACAGCCATGCCATGATCATAAAGTCTTCCTCATCTCACGCGTTAAAAGTGGGATCTTTCTTATCTGGTCCAGTCCTCATAATATGACTGATTTTCCCTCTGCCCTTGAGAATAGTTCGAACCAATTGAGACCACTTGAGATAATTTTTTCCGTTGATTCTATACGCCGCTTGAATACACTGCAGTTCTCCTGGTTGCTGGGATTCTCTCTGACTGGGTGGAGGCATGGGTTTCGGATATTGCAGACATGGCTGAGAAGTTTTCACGAAAGTAAAAAGAAGCAGCAATGAAGGCTATCAATCTGAGGAAAAATGCTCTGTTTTGATGGCAGAAAATAGAGTAAAACGGAGGACGAAGGGAAAGGTTGCAATTCCCCAAAAAAACAGCGATTAAGGCTGTCTACTACAATCAGAGAACAAAACCAGAGGTAGTCCCAAGAAAGAACTGCTCTGATACCATGACAGAAAGCATAAATCTTTTTTCTGTTATTGAATAATGTATAAACTGTATCTTATATACATGTTAACTCTAGCTAACCCCAGCTGGCCGAATCCCACAATTTATGGGATTTTAACAAATCAAGTAACTATTTAGCCTAATATGAGGAAACTACCTGCTAATAATTCTTTCTTTATTTACATAACAAATTAAGTAACTACTTAGCCTAATATTAGGAAACTACCCACTAATAATTTTTTCCTTATTTACATACCTATACACTGTTTTCCAACAAAGAGGAAAGATTAGCCACTAAGGCTGTGGATAGTGGTGGGCTTGTGCCCTCAACAAAACATTTTCTCGCCCACAAATGTGGGTGGAGGTAGATTTCTCCCCAAATATTATTGGGAACAGAATTCTGAGCTGGTCTAGGTAATTTTCTCTCCATAGTGATACAGCGCCAGTGGTTTCTATCATTAGTTTTCACTTCATTTGGAGCTTAGACTGTGATTTGAGATCATAAATATGAGCTTACTAATATGCAACCCAACTACTTGTTTTGGACTGTTATTGCCAGTCCCCTACTCAAAATTCGTTGAAATTTTGTTAGGGATTAATTTTGATTTGGTTACTGCAATTGGTAATCTTTTGGGCTGGTACAAAAGGTTTGGGGTTTAGTTTATGTTTATTTAGTATTAATTTTTTTTTTGGAAAAAACAATTAGTTTATCTGGTACTAATTAAACTTTTGGTGCTTGTTTTCCAACTTGTTCAATCTTTCTTGATTGTGAATTGATCATACATCCTATGTTTCATTCTTGCAACAGTTACCTGACTGAAAGGAAGATTTTAGATGGGGTATCTTTTGTTGTACCAGCTGGAAAAAGTGTGGCTATTGTTGGAACTAGCGGCAGTGGTAAGGCTTTCCCAGTATCTTTCTTCAATTTTAATCTAATTCCTTACATACTTGGACGGTTTGTACGGTCATGTTGACTATGAGGCTAGTGGTTTTTGTATGCCTTATGTTTTTTTCCTTGGCTCAGCCAATTTTCCTTTAATCCATTGCTTTTGAGTGCCTTTTTCAGGGTCACAATCTATGATCTTTGTGAGGAGATGTTTGTTATATTTATGAACAATACAGTTCTTAGTTTTTTAGACTGAGAACATGGTCTTATGGTGAAAATTGAAGTTTATATCTCTTTATTTTATTTTTATTTTTTATAACTTTTAACCAAATGAAGCTCATTTTTCAGTCATTAGATTTCTTCTACTTAAATCTCTTTGCAGCTTCTCTGAATTTTATTTTTATCTGAATTGCTAACCCCTGCAGGCAAGTCCACCATTCTTAGATTGCTCTTCAGGTTTTTTGACACCCATTCTGGCAGTGTAAGAATCGATACTTTGTTTTTGTAGATATGTCCCAATGTATGTTGCAGTTGGTGTGAAAAATCTATTAATCTTCATTGATTTTTTTATTTTATTTTTTATAATTATTATTTAAGCTTCAGGTGACTCTTTGTGGATTCAAAATTTTAGCTCTCAATAATAAGTACATTTTTTTCATGGATGTTCTTGCTGATAGAAGGAATTTCACCATCTATGTAGTTTTGCATTTCTTGTCTATGTGCATCCTCTATTTTGTCCTTATAAGATGTTTAAAATTACTTATTTTCCTCCATTCTCTCAGATCTCTAACCAACCATGGTTGAAAATTGATAAGAATTTAGTTCTTCCCATTTTGAAAGAAGACTTTTACATTTAGCCTGCTGTGATACACAATGTCACTTGATAGTGATTTCTTGTTTGACACTTGCACAGATAAGGATTGATGGTCAGGATATATGTCACGTGACACTGGAAAGCTTACGGAAATTTATTGGTGTCGTACCACAAGATACAGTAAGTTTATCTTGTAAATCTAATGTTAACTTCTTGTCTATTAAAAAAAAAAAAAAAAAAGGAAGACTTCTTGGTGTGGATATGCCTATTCCTCTGTTAATGAAGGCCATGGGTCTTCTTGTGGGATACCTTGCAAGTTGTAATGTTGATGATGTGAGCAACTTATTTTTAATGGCAGGTGCTTTTTAATGATACAATATTTCACAACATTCGTTATGGTCGTCTTTCAGCAACAGAAGAAGAGGTTTGTGGTGATGAACTCTTACTGTCATTTCTATTTTTGCCTTCTCACTTTGTAATATATCCACCACTGGCATTAGTAACATCTTTTCATTCAGGTTTATGACGCCGCCCGCCGTGCAGCAATTCATGACACAATCATGAACTTCCCTGCTAAATATTCTACTGTGGTAGGGGAACGAGGACTGAAGGTGAGAATCATACTACTATAAACCAAGTAATAGTGTCATAGAATGTGTTTGTACTTCAAGGCTTTAGGTGGGTGGGGCTGCTACTTTGTTTGGCCCCTCCCTCTGGTGGGGCAGGAGCCTGCTCTATACATGAAAGAAATTTGAAAGGAGACCTCCGATTTTGTCTGTAAGCCAGTCAAATTAGCATTTACTCTTTTTTTCCCATTTTGTAGAATTCTAAATTCATAAGGGGTCTGAGGTTTTTTACCCATTTCATTTGATGTGGCCGTTTTGTAGCTCCAAAGTCTTAAATAATCAGGATTTCAAAACCAAAACATACTTTGTAATCTTTCTATATATGCTTTTGATTAGACTCTTGAAATTTCGATGATTGGGTGACTTTCTTGTCCAGTTAAGTGGTGGTGAGAAGCAGCGTGTGGCCCTAGCTCGTGCATTCTTAAAAGCACCTCCTATTTTGTAAGTGTTCATTTTTTGACATTTGACTTTATGTGCATGTATTGCATCTTATATATAAATAATGGTTTGTGGTTTGTATCATTTTCAACCAATCTGCTTTGAGTTTTCATTTTAGCTGTCTTGAGTGTAGTGCCTATCCTACTTCTGTGTGCAACAAATCATTCTGTCCCTGTACTTAATATTGGATCTCTATTTAGAATGATTGGGCATTAACTGATCATGTACATTCTTGAAGTACTCTATTTAATGCCTTAAATAGAAAAGATAACAAATTCCTGTTGTCAATCTTTGACTCCAGGATTACTGAAGTTTCATTTAATATCTGACTTTGAGTCCACTAAGTTGACTTATGCATGCTGTGATTAGTCTTTTATACTACTGGTTATTTAGATTAATAAGATGATAATGCATTTGAGAGGGAAGCAAAGCTTGATTTTGAGAAGATTTATAAGAACTGCAATCTTAAGGAGAAAAACATCATCTGATTCTCTTCACGCATTTCTGTTTGTTTCATGCAGTTAATGACTTGTTATTTCATATGGTGTTCAGGTTATGTGATGAAGCTACAAGTGCACTTGACAGCACAACAGAAGCTGAGATATTAAATGCATTGAAGTCACTTGCAAATAATAGGACTTCAGTTTTCATAGCTCACAGACTCACAACTGCAATGCAGTGTGATGAGGTAAGCATTCTTTACCAACAGCTATTTGCCAATTCATGGTGCTGAAATTGGAAGATGTTTAGTTAGCAATGTTTTTATGGGTTGTGCCTCTACTGTAAGCTCAAATATTTTTTTTGTTTTTTATTTATTTATTTTTTTTAACTAGCAATGTTGGATCAGATGAAGTTTTTAAGTTAATGTAACCTGGTGCTGTTCTTCTCATTCTTTGCACAATTTCAAATATGGTTTTCAGATTATAGTTTTGGAAAATGGGAAGGTAATTGAACAGGGTTCCCATGACGATCTGTTGACAAAAGCAGGGAGATATGCTCAGCTATGGGGACAGCAAAATAGTACTGTGGATGCCATTGATGCAGCCGTCAAATTAGGAGCATGAAGCTAACGTTAGTGACATACATACAAGTAAAATTGCTGGAGTACACTTTTGTATCCAAGCAAAATCTGTAGATGTAACCTTTTCAATTTTGTAATCTTTATTACTTCTTTGTTTCGACTATATATGTAATGAGTGATATATATAGGTAAATCCGTTTAGTTCATTGTACTGAAATGCACTAGATGAGAACCATGTAATTGTAGCAATAAGTGGAAATAAATATTATGCGATTAAATCAAGTTCATTATTTCATAATACTTGGATTGCGAAGAGTATATTCTTATGCCTATTGAGTAGAGATAGCAATGGTATATGCCTATTGAGTAGAGATAGCAATGGTACTCTGCAAACCTGCAAATGCGTTCAAATTCATTCACTAAAACTCGCATGCCGTGGGTAATTTTGTGGGTTCAATACGAATTTGATATTATAAATTAAAATCTGAACTAAGTTGTGAGTATAAATTAAAATCTGAACTAAGTTGTGAGTAGGTTCGGTATCACAAAATATTCTATGCATATTTGTCAACTTGTATTTTTTTTTTAAATTTTAATTAAAAATATTTAAACTTAAAATACATAAAGTTAATAAATGTAATCGTGTATGCAACTTTATTTTAACTTATTATATATAATTTTGTATGGATTATTATTATTTAACTTAGTGCATAGATTATTATAATTTTATTCTTGGGATTAGGTTTAGAAAGTATTAGTCTTTATAAAATATTAATTTTAATTATTATTGTAAAAATCGAATTAAATGGGTGCTAATAGAAGTAAATGAAATGAAAACCTTAACTCTTGGAGCATGTGTTGAATGAAAATATGAGATGATAATTGTTACTAGTGCATTGATGCTATTTTTGCATAATTATGTTGTTACTTTTAAATACTATTTTTTTATTTTTTTATTTAATTGAAAGTACTTTTGAGTTTTGATAGATTTATGTATTTCATACTTAAAATTGAGAATTTGTGTTGGATTGATATTGAAATTTTAATTTTTCATTTACATTAATTAAACTTAAAATTGAGTATTTTATGTGGTATTTTAGATTATTGTTATAAATTTACATATTAAACATTTGTAATTTTAAATGTGAGAACCTGTAAAAAATATGTCAGGTACTATTACAGATTTGGTAATCATCAAAATCCATAATAGGTAGATTTTCTTTAAAAAAAAAAAAAAGAGATTAAGACCTTCGGAGGATTGCAGATAAGTTTGGTAATTTAAATTTTGTGTGGATGTGGGTTTGATAATGATAAACCCGCAGCAACCAGTGCTCATTACCATCCATACTTATGAGTACATGCCCATGATCAATGGTCCATACTCGACTAAAGGACTATTTATTTTTTGTCTGAAGTCTAAATTTGACTTATTTTTAGACATTTATAGTTTTTAATTTGTTTGTTTTTTTAGTATTTATATCTTATTATAAGATGTTTATATATTAATATAAAAAGTTAAATATTCTGACTTTTATCTGAATGGTAAAACATCTTAATAGAAATTTAATATTTTATCTCATTAATAACCTTATTAAATAAATTTATTTCATATTATGCAAAATACTCTTTTATTACTTTTTATTTTTCTCATTTTTTTGTTATATGTGCGTATTCAACTATTATTATTTTTTAATAAGAATTTTAAATATAATATAACTCTATTTTATAATATTTCTATCTATTTGTATTTATATTTACTATTTTTATTATAGATTTTGAATTTTATTTAATATATTCATTTTAATTGAAATGATTAAACAATTCTTGATTGGTTTGTGTAATTAATAAGAAAAAATATGAATATAATATACTAAAAATAACATTATAAATATCATATATTAATGTAAAAAATTACACGTGTTAGATATAATATTTTATTTTTCATATTTGTTAAGGTAAATGTAATCAATTTCTTTTTTACTAATCAAATAATTTATTTATAACTTGTCATGTGTTTAATTAATAAATTTAAGTACTGTTAATATTTATAATGTTATATATGTAAAATTATCATATTTCATATTTTTTCTTCATAAAAAATAAATTAATTAATATTTATATTCAGATATTTAAAAAAGAAAAACAAGCATGTTATTCATATATATGTATTCAGACTTATTCATATTTCAGTTAAATTCAGACCTATTCAAATTTCAAACAAAAAAACAAGCGCTACCTAAGTCTAATTGCCTATTGATTGCCTTAAAAATAGAAGACTACTAATATAATGGTGAGAAATAATTGTGATCTAATGATTACAAATTTATATTTTAACATTGACACAGCACCATGCTAACTCATACAAGGATGGATTGATAAAAAAGGGATAAGGATATTTTCAATACTCATTTTAGTTTAAGAATACCTAGAATAATAAAATAAATTAAAATTCATGTTAATTCTACGAATACTCGCCAATCTAGATATTAGGACTTGTTGATTTTATAGAATATCGAAAAATAACACAAGCTTAAAGTTCATGCAAAGTCTGAAATTAAAAAATTCAATAATAAATAACACAATTAATTCTAAATTAAAATATATATATATATATATATATATATATATATATATATATATATATATATATATATATATATATATATATATATATATATTTATAGTGACCTAAACTTAAGACTCTTGCATAAACTAGGAATATACCTCAAATAAAAAATATCAAAACAATAAAACTCTAAATATACAACTAAATACACATTAATTAAAGTATTCTTAAACTTCATGAGTTTCAATCTAATTGGGAATTCTTGAACTTCTTGCTTTTCATCAAATAATATCTCAAAAAAGAACAAGGTTGTAAGACTTTACCCAAATAAAAGAGTAATGATATATAATCAAACATGTAAATAAACAAATTTTAGTAAATCAAACAATCTTATTACATTGCACACCAAATAATAGCAATATGGCTATGTCTATCACATACACTTTTGTTGATCAACTTAAAAGTTACTATGTATATTGATATCTTTTGTTTTATGTGCACTTTTGCCGAAATAACAGTCACAATATATGGATACATTTCTAAAATATGAGTAATTTTTCATTATTAAAATGAGGAACACGTTAAAAGATAAAAAAAAAATAGTAATTTTAGTATAATATATTTGGTCTTGTAGTATATTAAAATTTATGTTTTTTAATTTTTTAACTTAGTACTTATTATATTTAAAGGTAAAAATCTCATTAAAATATAGTGATTTAGTTTTGTAGTGGACAATCACTTTGCTAATAAATTTTCTGCAAATATTAGAGAAATATGTAGATATCTTCATTTTTAATTATGAAAAAATCCTCTTTGATTTTTCCTTATAGGTTAACGATGATTCAATTATAATTTCTTAACGAAAATTTACAAATTGATCCATCCATTTAAAATTTCAAACAATTGAATCTAGTCCATTTCATTCAGCCATAGGAAAAAGACATAGCTTCCAATCTGTTTCCTTTGTTTTTTTTTTTTTCCTGATTAATTGATAGAACTTTTTATAAAGCAAGGATGAGCCAAAAAAAATTGTTTTAATAATTATAATAATTAATAAGTTTGCATAATATTATGTTAATATAGCACTTTATGGTAGATAAAGAGCATATGAAATGGCCACATTTTCCAGGGACAAGCAGACATGGGGCAGCTCTGACGGCGGTGCAATGCTGATTATTTTGATGGAAAATTTAGAAAAAATGCTTGGCATCAATGTTAGACTCCAACTTTATGTTGGTATTTGCATTACACACAGAGACATTAGCACATGATATGCTGCCTTTGAAATCAGTTTCTTACATTAGATTCCCATTGAAAGTCTGAAACCCTAGGAGATTAATGGCATTTTAGTCCTTAATTCCTAGATATTATATTTTGTGATCGACTGATCGTTATCACGTAAGGTTATAATAAATTTTAAATTACTTATTTCACTTCCGATGGCGAAGCCATATGTTGGCTATAAATTTTATGAAGAAAATTTGGGAAATTTTTATTTACTATTATAAATTTTATGAAGAAAAATCACATTTAATTCTTACGACTCTGTCATCCAATATTTAAAAAATAGAGAAAGTATCATTAATTACATTTCCTTTTCCAGTCACATTAAACCAATTCTCTTCCCAATAAAAATCTCAAACTTCAAACTGTTTGTACCGCTAAAAAAGAAAGTTGTCATATATGCAAATACTATTTACTGGTAAGTCAAGTCATTGTTTTTAGTTCTTTTTGCTTTCACATGTGGTATTGGCTCATTTCTCCAACCATACACATTTTTTCATTTACTACTGATAAAACCCATTTTTTTCCTCTAACAAGCACCGCACCCAAATTAAATTTATTGTTTTGTATTTGAATCTTTAATCTCTTGTTTTTAGGATAAAAGATTAACCAAGAGATAAAGTAAATATTGTTATTCATAACAACTTTTTCTAAAATCTTCAATTCTTTTTTGAATTGTCTAAAATCTCCGAGTTAATACATAATTTAATGAGGAGAAAAATTATATATAGCCCAATCCAGAAAAAAAAAAAAAAAGTTATGGCTTTGCGCCTTTGCCCCTATCTATGTTAAAATAATAATAGAAAAAAGTCATTACTGAGGGGAAAACAGTATCATTTCACCTAAAAAAATTGATTATCTAAGAATTCTATAAATTAAAAACCAGTTGATTAGTGTGCTAAAAGGTCATATTCACCTTTCAACTATATTCAATATATATATATATATATATATATATTACGTTTTATAGGGTATTACAAACAATATCAAAGAAGGAAGAAAGTGTCATTTTCCCTTGAAACAATGAAAGTTCTTAAGTTAATCATATAGAGATTCTAATAAGGAATCTATAACTATATTAAAATCAGGCACAAAGTAAAAAAAAAAAAATTTAATACACTGTATTTGATCATACAATACATTAAAATCTATATTTTTTTATCTTTTAAATTATTTTTGACTTTATTAAAGACAATAATATCTTATTAGAAACCTATTAAATATATATACATATATATGTATGTATATATGTATATATAAAAAAAATAAGCACTTTAATATAATGTATTTTATCATGTAATATATTGAAATTTATTTTCATATGTCTTTTAGATAATGAGACTATTTATTGACTAAATTGATTTGAAATTTCAACATAATAAGAATGTGTAATCTAATCATATTTTGAAATTCCTTCTTATACTACGTAGTATAGTTTACATGAAATTAAAATATGAACGAGGTTAAAAGATAAGAAAAATATAGATTTTAACTTACTGTTTTTTACTTTTAGTGTATTAAAGTTTGTATTTTTTTATTTTTCACCTTTGTCCATATGAATTTTCATGTTGATATATGTACTTTATATATATATATATTATTTTTTTTTTAATGAAGGATCTCTTAAATTATTAAAATAAGAGATATGCTAAAAGATAAGAAACACACATACTTTAATACATTACATTACTAAATATACTAAATTAGGGTTTCTTATCTTTAATAATTTAAAAAATTTCTTATTAAATAATGACTTATTTATATATATATATATATATAATTTTAAATTATTTCATCGTAAATTGATTATCTTCAAATCACTTCTTTACTTTTAAAATTCTTAATTTATCGCATATTTTTGTTAAGAAGACAACAAGAAAAAAAGTCAACTCATCCCCATTTTCCATTTACATTTTGAATAAAAATAGGGATATCTTGTAAGTGAAGTAATTTAAAAATAGTGATTTTATGAGGGATAATTTAAAATTTATATATTTATAATCTTTTTTTAGTAAAAATATAAACAAAATAAAAATATCACTAATAAATAAATAACAAAAAGAATAAGTTATTAGTCAGGATTTTTAATTATATTAAAATTAAATATAAATAAAAAATAAAAAAATATAAATTTTAATATATTATAAAATAAAATATATTGTATTAACTCGTTTATTATTTTAATATAATAAAAATTTAATTAAAAAATTATTATTATTATTATATATAAAAGCATGCTGGCCTATAGATAATAGGTGTAAACATATTGAAATGATGGGGTAGAATAGAAGCCCTAAGAAATCCCAATCCTATGTATATACTATTTGTATAAATACTGATTAGATAGTGTTGAAATTTCACTGGCAAACTCTGAACTCGGAAGAGGTAGTATTGTTACTGTAGTAGCAGTACACCCTGACACAATTAAAGAAAGAGAGACATCAGTGGTCAAAGAAAACCCCACCACCTATAATTTCTTTATTGTGTCTGCAGTAGTGAGTATGCTTCTCTTCTCTTCTCCTTTCTTGTATTAATTGAGAGAGAGAGAAGAATGAGCTTTATTATCCAATAATCTATCTAGTGCTTTGCCAGATTTGTAGCTTTCGTTTTTTCTCTTCTCTGACTCTCATGAGGAGAGGACAGTGACATTTCAATTCCTCTCCCTCTTCTCTTCCGTGATTTGTGCACTTCTTTTCTTTAACTTTTTATTTTTATTTTTCTCTTCTTCACTTTTTTTCTATTTTATTTTATTTTTTACTATTCTTTTTCATGTAACAGTGCAACTGTTGGTCGTTGTTGGAGCATCACACTTAGGGTTTTTGAAGATTTACAGATGTGTAAATGAAAATATTGTTCAAGACTAAACCCTAGTTACTAGAATTAAATCGGTAAGTGAAACCCAAATTTTTATGTGGATTTACTTATTCTTTCCTTATTTATACTTCTAATAACTCAGTAAGTTGTTCCTTTTTTTTTTTCCGTTTTAACAAGATTAATCTGTTCTGCTGCAAGCTATCTGTTGTTTTGATCTCCATAACTATTGCAAGAAATTGGTGGTGCATGATTAATTTACTCGGTTTTATTATTATTCTTCTTATTTTGATTGTTTGCTTGATCTAATTTTGAATGAGTGGCATTCCTTCATCCATCTTCTACCCCTCGGGCTTTGTGGGTTCTCTGCTCTCCTCTTTTTACGAAATTGCGAGTTGTCTAATCATCTCTCTCTTGTCATTTTGTATTAGGGTTTGATGCAAGCATTTCCCTTCTTTGGAAACTATTTTTTGTTTCAAATTATTACCTTATTTGGAAACTTATTACTCTTCTTGAATTAATGTTTCAAAGTTTTGGTCTTTTTTAAATTTGCAGGAGAGCTTAAATCAACTCCTTAACTTTTAGACTTATTCCGATGGTTGTTTTCTTATTGTCTTAGATCTAGTAATTCATTTCTAGTATAGTAGGCTGTGTTAAAAAAATATGCATCTAAATGTGAGTATTATAATATCTTCTTCATATTGATGACATTTCATCTTTCAATTTTTGCAAAAATTAATGCCTTTGAAATTGATGAAAAATTAATAGCTTATTGATCTTTCAAGTGCACTTAAATAAATAATTTAAGAGAGCTTCCTTCAGTCCACTCATGGATGAGGCAAGGGTTTGAATTAGCTGCCGACTCATTCATTCAAACATGGTAGAAAGAGGAGCATTTTGGTTATCCTATTGTGAATGTGTGAATGAAGCGGGAGATAATATTCATCCTTTCTTCTCTGTGCTTGGACTGAAGGGAGCTCCTTTTTGTTGTCTGTTTACGATTTCTTTTCTTAATTATTGCATCTAATCAGCAATTAAAAGGCAACTCGGCCGTTAGATTTATTCAGCCTTGATTCTATACAGTTTCTAATTAAAAGCTGTCTAAATTACCAATTTATTAATTACAGTAATTTGATGAGTGAGTGAGTGTTTTAGCGTCCATTTGATATGTACTTTCTAGTTTTTGTACTTAACCTTTAACTTCTTGTTGTAATGATCACATTCTTCTTTGATTTACTCAATTTGATTTAATCTTAATTTTTCTCCTCCCTTTTGTTAGTTGCATGCCACTGGGCTAGGGCAATTTATCAGTGACTGTTAAATGAAAATCGTATTGTTGGTGATGAATTGCAATTAAGTAGAGCCTCTTTTATCCACAATAATAATAATTATTATTTTTGGGTTATTAATATGATTTCAAGTTTCCTTCTGTGCATACGATGATTACTGAAAAATTTGTTCTTCTCACCCTTATTTTTCTTGAATATTTTATTGTTAATTCAGTCCTTTCCTGACAATTTACTTGCTTGATAATGCAGGCCCGCATATCTTTCTCTTCCTTCAGTTAATTAATTTGAGTGAAAAGATATTTCCTCTGTATGAATCATATATTATCATTGCATTTGCATGTGCAACTTGTTAAATTTTAGCTGAAATTTGGCTACCACATAACAATAATGATATTCCCTTGTCTTTTTATCTTCATCACTGTCCTTTGCCTGCATTCTCTCCTGTTTCTCCCTATCAAATAATTATACATGGTGCATTATTTTGGTGTTGTCATTCATACAATAAAAATGTTGATATTCACTGGTTCAATCTTTCATTGGAGTTCTTTCTCCCTTCCACAAAAATATAAAAATGGGATAGTTTTTTAGGTTATGTACCGTAGATGTCTGAATTGTGTACTATCATTTATATATTTAAATTGTCAATTTAAGCTCCCAATTATAATATATTTATAGATTATAAGTTTATAACCATCAAGGGAAATAAAAGAATTAAAAAAAGCCACCCCATTCAAATTTATTAGCTAGATGTTCATCATCAATTGATAAGAAGTTATTCTAAGCAAATTAAAACTGGAAGTTACCAGCATCTGGATATTGTGTGTGTGTGTACAGTAAGATTTCAGGTGCTACTTTGAAACTGAAACGTTGGCATGCCCATATCCAAAGATATATATATATATGTAACTCCCTCTAAATATGGGCTGTACAAAGCTGAATTATACTTCTGAAGAGTTTCCTGAGTGAGGGCTAAAATTGTGTATATAAAGCAGATCAGCGTTCAGCAGAGAGCACAGTCGCTTGTCTTTATTCCTTTGGTCAGGTTCACCTCAGGTATCCCATTCGCATGCATTCAGAAAAAGGAAATAAATAAATAATTACACGCTGCCGCAGCTGCCCCCACCGCCAGTCCCAGACTATGAATTGAATTGGGTTGGAACTTGGACCTAGTGTGATTTTTTTTTCTCACTCTTAGTTTGTTGACGTTCGTGACTACACCCTATAACTCTCTATATATATTTTTTAATTTTTTTATTAAGATAAATTGAATATAATATGTTAACCCTAGAATTAGGGTTATTCTGCAGCTTAGTGTTATCAGCTTATATGATTAATTAATACCTTGTTGGGGTACGGATTAACTTAATTAAGTAATCACATTGTCATTGAGTTTCATCACTCCTTTTCTTGAGCTAAACCCTAACATAACACTTTGATGTGCCTATAAAATAATTAACTATGAAATGAACTGAGTCTTGAAATCACACATAAATTAAAATAATCCAGTTCCTTGCTGCGCCTTTCGAGATTGAAAGTACACTTGAACTTCATTTTAAAAAACAAAAATAATAAGTTTCAGAGTGACGGTAAATGTGCAAATAAAGTCCAGTGCGAGCTCTGATTAGAATAGTAGCCTGCATCAGAGAGACACAAATTTGAGAACGAGAATAACTTCATAGTTTACCCTTTGAGGTTTACCGTATTTCTACTTTGATATAATATATAAGCGTACGGATTCTTAACAAACCTCCCATACTGTCAGTATTTGGTTATTTAAATCATTAATTGAACAAATAAAGAATAAAAATATTCTTATTGTGAGTTTACTAATTAATCACTAGTTAAAATGGACTGAAATCAGAATGAATGATAAAAATTAGAATACGTTGTTTATTTTATTTTACTTATATGAATTGAAATAAGCTGTATTATTATTGAAATCAGAATGAATTATTACAAGTAACTGAAATGACCCTAATTGATAATTATCATTATTTATTATAATAATTTTGAGATTATGATTATTATTATTTAAAATAATTATTTTTAATAACAATAATAATAAAATTAATTATATTATTATTATTATTAAATAATGAAGGACCTATTTGTAGATATTATAAAACATCTCTAGGGACCAAAATGTAGGAAGTGATTAGTATTCTAGCATTAAAAAAAATATATTTTTTTGCTAGAAATTATTTCAAAAAATAATATCAATTCTGTACAAAACCACTAACGCAAGGAATGTTATCGATAAGATAGTGAAGAGCCTTACATTTTTTTTTCGGCCCGAATCAGAAATTTTTTTTTTCTTTAGGCCCTGCAACTCTTTCCTCAGTCGGCTTTGGGAAGAATATATCGATTAGACCATGGATAGAGTGAATGATATAAGCCAAGAATATTCAATTCTTTATTTAGCTTAGAATCCATTCATAATAGTTCTTTTCTTTTTCATAAAAAGAAATACAGATTTGCCTGCCCGTTGCTAAATCCGTGCAATTCCCTCTTCATGTATAGTTACCCGATGTCATGGAAGGACCTACTCTTATTTCAGCTCTTATCTATACTGTTACTATGGTAGCGATGAGTGACAATACTTAATTAATAACAATGAGGAGTTCAATGAACGAGAACTTAATTCCTAACCCCTCCAATAGGAATCATTCGAGTTTTTGGCTTGGTTCCGAGAGGATATCCACACCAATTGCGCCCTCTTGTGTTACGCTTGAGGTTGGGAGGTTGGCCATTGCTACTGGAATGCGTGTGTGCAAACCTTAACTCTGATACCACTTGTCACGGGATGAGTGTTTTGCGCAGCAAACTCGTGCGACACTTAGACAGCCTTAGTCGGGATGTTGCTAAGTAAGCCTTTGAGTTTCTCAATAGCTAAGCCAAGAGGTTCCCGAAATGCTAAAGAGAAGAGAGAGCTAGCGAACAATAGCCAAATGCGAAAATTAAAGGGTTTCAAGAAGGACCCAAGTTTCTTGATCTCCATTCGGGAACTCAACGAGGGAGAGAACTCTGCAAGTGCTCCAAGCCAAGTCCCTTCTATGGTACAAACCGTCCTCGAGGAGTTCAAGGACGTGATGCCTCCCAATCTTCCGAAGAAGCTTCCACTTAGACGAGAGGTGGATCATCAAATAGAGTTGGAGCAATGATCAAAACCTCCAGCCTTGGCGCCCTACCGCATGGTGCCCCCTGAGCTTGAAGAGTTGCGAAAACAACTCACGGATTTGCTGGACGCAGGTTATGTGCGCCCGTCCAAAGCCCCTTTCGGTACACCGGTCATTTTCCAAAAGAAGAAGAATGAATCGCTGCAAATGTGCATCGACTACAGAGTGCTCAACAAGATTTCTTAATCCTAAAAATATGTAGACTCCACATATTTTATTCACATTCTTCTTTCTACTTTAACAAGTAAACATCATTAATTATTCTCATTTTAAATTATGATTCTCTAATTCTACAAATAAACACACTCTTAGCTCCTTGCGATGATAAAAGATCACGTACTTCTTTTTTTTTTTCTAGACGAAAGCTATATATCATCATCATTTTTATCATGTCGTGACATATTTTCATCATTTGCAAAAACTCCAACAAACACAGACATATCATTTTTTTATTTTCCAAAAAGTATTTAATCTAATGGTATGTTTGATACGCTTTATTATATTATAGTGTATTATATTAAGTTGTAATGCAATATAATGTTTGTTGAACTATGGATTGTATTATATGTAATACTATTTTGTAATATTATTTTTATTAATATTAAAATAAATTAGTAATTTTAAATTTATTAATATTTTGGCGTTATATTATTATTTTTTTTTAAATTAATTTTTAAATAATTATTTTTATATATTAATTTTTATAACATATAAATAATTTAATAATATACTATTATGAAATACTATAATATTATAAATATAAATAAAACAAATAATATAATACAATATAATATTAAATTTTCAATTTAATTATAAATTAATTTTATTTATTAATGCCGAATATAATTATTTCATTTAATTTATTTTTAAGTTTAATATTTTAGTAAAAATAAATGAGTAAATAATTAATAATTTTATATCATTTATTTACTACATATTTAGGTTTATTAATATTTTATATTATCATTTTAAATAAAATTTTAGTTAATATAAATTTAAATTAATATTTAATAAATTTAATTTTATTATAAACTATTAAATAACAAAATTAAAATAATTAATTTTAAAATATAAATAATATTTTAATATAATACAGCCTAAATCCTACTCTCCCATGAGTTTATTTTATGCTCCATTCATTATATTAACTAATTTTTTAATACATGCAATAAAATTAAAAATTTCAGCCAAATATGAGTCTGCATAAAAATAATATTTCGATACAGTAAATACAATTTAATACAAACTGTGAAAATCACCCTAGAGGAAAATCCAGCAACCCCTCCCAGAAATTAAACAAACAAACACAAAACAGAACTACATGAATTCTTCATCTTCCACTAGAGGCATGCCAAATCCATATAATTACTTCATCTATAGCTTCAAAAGTCTTCTTTGATCGAAATATAAAGCTGCTGTAACCACAATTTGCAGCATGCATTAATTCAAATTTATGAAAAATTTAGCCAAATTAAGCAATTCCACAAACCATCATCATCATAAACCATTACCAACATTTCACAAAACCCATCTTCAATTATAGCTAATATCATCCCCAGTGGATAAAAAACATACATATAAGAAGAAAGTTAAGAGTTACCTGGCACGCGGCTCCATTGCAAATGGAGTGTTACTAAGTCATCGCTGTAATCGCTAACGATAGTCCTAGCAGTCGGAGCTCTTAAATTGGTTCATTTTCTTATGGCAAACAACAAATTTCTTCAAATCATTTTGCGAGGAATTGAAATGGATTCTGAGATTTGTTGCTTCGAATTTGGTAGATGAATATGATTTTCAGTTGAGCTATAACATCTGGATAAAACATGCTTCATGTATTATCCAGGGGTTATTAGAATGTTTTAGACAATTTACGCATCCTAATCGGAAAATGTTTGATATTTCACTGCGAAACGTGAAATTACTACTTTGTTCTCCATTTCTAGCCGTATGCAAAACCTAATGGGAAATTTATAAAACTAACCAAAAAAATTTTATAAATATCTAAAATAACCATTTATATTTTTTCTATCATCCTTAACCATTTACTCTTTTTTTTCCCCATAATACCCATCTCTCTCTCAAAACCAATCTTCCGTTAGCTCCTTCCAGCGACCTCCGAACGGCGATTGGCTGTCTCCGGTAACTGTGAACGGCGCTTGGACGGATTTTAGACAGTGGAACTCAACTCCGTGGGTTTCTATCATCCTCCATTTTATAATTTTCGGTAATTTTCACTTCAGTAAATTTTAATTTTTTCTATTTTGATAAGTTTGATTGGTGAAAAATCAATGTATGGATGCGAGATAGATGAGCTTAGGATTGTTTGGCAATAAATATTGGAGATTGTTAAGTGAAATTTAGGTTTAAAGAGTGAGTACGTCGGTGCTCGATAAAATGCCCTTAGACTATATTAAATAGTTGATGGTGTATTGCAAGATTAAAGTGTTGATGGTGTGATTGTAAGGTGGAGTATAGGTGCGATAAGAGTAGAAATCACGAGACGAGCAGTGTAGAAAATACACGCTGCGACAGTGCAGACATTCGCAGCGCCAGTGCTCGTGATATTGTGCGACAGGCACCTCTCCCACGATATTACAGAATGTAAAAAAAAAAATCTTGATTTTTTTAAATTTTTTTTAATTATCACATTAACTAATTATAAATTTGATTTTTTGCAGTCGTAATGGCCACAAAACCAGGCACGATGAAGATTCCGGAAACGAAACACTTCTCCGGGCGTATGACAAATACCTCAAAATTTGGGAATGTGATGGATGCTATCAAGAGGAAGTTAATGAAACAACAATTAAGATTATTCAGGAAAGATATATTTGGTCATTTCGCAAAAATGGATAGCTACGTGTTTAGTGGTGCAATCCTTCACAACGCGCTATTTAGGCAAGTAGCGTGTTGTGATGAAGATGATAAAAATCAGCTATGGTTTGAATTTAGTGGCCAGTTAGCACGGTTATCAATCGTTGAATGGTGTTTGGTTACGGGACTTTGCTATGGTACATATGACTTACACAGAGAAGCCAAATTTCCTGCGAATAATAGGTTGCGTGATTTGTACTTTGAAGGTAACTTAGGTGCTACTCTTAAACAATTTGATAAAAAATTTGAAGATTTGAACTTTAATGACATGGATGAAGTTGATGCGCTAAAGATCACGTTATATTACTTTGCGAATAGAGTACTCAACGGTAGAAAAGATGAACGTGTACCGAATTCGTTATTGTTAAACTATGTTGATGATCTTGAGTATTTTAGAAGTCTTCCATGGGGTCGTTTATCCTGGAAAGTGGTATATAAAAGTTTGGACACTGCATTGAACTAGAAAGTGGAGGCTTTCCAGAGTAATACTCTTAAAGAAGTGAAGTATACCCTAATGCCTTATATCAGCGTTGCACACATACCGATGTCTATTTTTGGGTAACATACTTAAATATATAATTGTCGTTTTATTATGCTATAATAAGTAATAATATTTATGTAATTCCTTGATTAGGTTTTCTTGAAGGCTCAGTGGAATAACGGTAACTGTGATCTGGATTCATTAGACTACACGAGTCTAAATAACTACATTAATGGTGGGGATAACACAAAATCAAAACCGTTCGTGGATGTTGATGTGATGTGTATTACTTACATTGAACGTCCTTTAATATTTAAAGATTTGAACATAAAAATTTTGGATATGTATCTTATTTCTACAGTATGTAAGTTTTCATTCCAATTAACTTACAAGGCGATCATTGGATTGTAGGCCAAGTAGACTTTGTACACAAGTGGTTCTCTATTTATGACTCATTAAAGGAACGTCGAGACGAAAAAGTTTATTCTCAACTATTCAAGCCACTTCAAAATATTTTTCCTCGATGGCTACAAGATGTTGGATTTTACAACCTCCGACTAGAATTACAGAGCGCGGAGCCTTGGAAACTTATACTAGTTAAGAGTGTACCACAACAACGACTGAGGCTGGCGATTGTGGGGTGTTTATGTTAATGTTTACGATATATTTAATGTTCAAAGTACGATTTAATTTTGATGATGAGTCATGGACAATACTTTAGGAAGAAGATTGCCGTTGACATATTTAATAACGATATTAGGTTGTAAATTATATATTTGAACAGTTGTAAATATAGTGCGATTAATCTTATTTTGGGTTCGACAATTGTCCAACACTTATTATGAATAATCATTTGGAAAAAGATAGTTTAACATGTCGAATACATAATAACCATAAGAGTTTAAAATATATCATATAATATATTCCTTGAATACATAAGATGCTACAATGATAATAGGCCGCTAATTACGATTACGTCGTAATGGGATTCTTACATCTTTTTACATTATGCGCGTTCCTTGCACGAGAACACATCAACACGACCGATCCATCAATTCCTCCCATGATCCATCAAAACACATTTGAAGAACAATTGACTCCATTAAGCCTAAGAAAGAAATAAATTAGTACTTAAAGAAAATTAGAACATGAGTTATTTTGAGTTAATACGAGCTTGGAGACGAACCCAGAAAACATGCGACAAGCGCCTGTCGCATGGGAGACAGGCGCTTGTCCCACGGTTGGACAGAACCTGTCACCGTGCGACAGGCGCCTGTCGCACGAGAGACAGGTGCTCGTCCACGGTTGGAGCGAGACACATCGCCGACGTTTTCTGGGTTCATCTCCAAGCTCGTATTAACTCAAAATAACTCATAAATTTTGATTAATCGAAAAATAAAAAAACTACACATTGTGTAAAATAAATACTAATCTCAACTTTTTACTTGCAAGTTAATGAGTTGATGATTAGTGGGTGAGTTTTAGGGATTATGATGTGCTGGATTTTGAAAATTGTTGGTTGAGAATGTATGAGATTTGTTGATTTTGTTTATAGATCTAAGGGTATTTAAGTCTATACAATAAATATATGGCTACATATAATAAAAAAAGTTTAATTGGTTATTTTGAATATTTGTAAAATATTTTTAACTATTTTTGTAAATTTCCCAAACCTAATACAAACGGAATGGCAAATTGATGGGTGAGGTTGGGCTTTTTTAAGCACATGCCCAAGTAAGGTTGGATTTGGATTGGGTTCGGGCCTCGTTTCTAAATATTTTTAAAATTATTATAAATTTATAATGAGTTAATAAATAACAAGTTATTGTAATTAATATTAAATTTAAAAAATTATTTTAAATAAATTAATAAATGAAAGATTATAAATTTAAGTTTTTAGTATTAAATTCTCTAATTCAAGCAATTTTTTAATTAATAATTAAAAGTTAAGAGATAGTTTAATATTATAATTTTAAGTTTCTTCAATCATAATTGATATTATGAATTGGTGATTTAAGTTTTAATTTTTTATATTTTAGTTCATAAATTTAATTGATAAACATATATTTAAAAACTAAAAGGTTGAGCTCGGCCTAAGATTTTTTTTCATTAAACCCTTGTCCAAGCCCCCATATAAAGGATCAGACCTAAGTCAACAGGATTCTTTAAGGACAAGGCCCTTTTTTGACAAAGCCTAAATGGAAGCAAAGGTTTCTAGTTATATGCCCTTACATTCTATTGAAGTAGAGATACCGATAAACTTCAGGGGGAGATTAGAAGTAGGCTAAGGCCTACGTAACAAGTTCTTGCAATTTAGGATGCAACTAGGGTAATTATAATTCATTCCTATTTCATAGCTGACGTTCACGGCGGCCCAGATGTTGGGATGGGTGACTTTGCGAATCCCATACATGGCCAAGTAGCTATCCTCAGTTTTTCCCATTTCCGATGAGGCCTTCCCTAATAAATACATGTGTTAATACTAATTGTTATGCACACATTAGGTAAACTCATTCCTAAAAGCCAAAGCCAACTTATAAGAGGAGGAGCCAAGTGCTTATAAACCCACATATCGAGCCTTACTTAATAATGTGGGATGCAACTAGACTCATTATAATTTCTTTGAATAAATTAATTATGTAAAAATCTTCCCTAAGCCAATCTTTTTGTTCTAGTGCATCAAGGTCCATTTATTTTTCACACATGTATGGGACGGTAAGTTAGAGCATGGATGGATGTAATAACTGCCGTACATCTTGTAGGGACTAGGGAGTTTTATTGGGGAAGAAGGAAGAATGAAGGTTAATTTTGTACTTAAGGTGGGTGTTTGCAGTATAATGGGCCAAAAAATCATGACCCCAAATTGTCGAAACGAATGGGTAGTTTAGTTTAGTTTTTAAATTTAGAAAAAATCGATCAATTTAATCAACTGAATAAAAAAACAACCGAAAATTAAATAATTAGAAAAAAAGGAATTAAAGTTAAAAAAAAATTAAACCAAAACTTAATTGAAATCCAACCCTTTTTTTTAGTTTGGTTCAATATTTAAATTTTGTTAATTTGGTTAAACTCAATCTTGTAAAAACCAAACCAAATATCACCATTGCCACCCTTATTTGTAGAAATATTTTAAAAGTAGGGTTATATGAACCCATCATATTCCTCTCTACACCCGTTTAATCTTAATTATTAAAAATCAACAATTAAAAATTTCATAAAATTATCGTCACTCATTTCCTCTATTGACTTCAAGATTTGTATTTTATCTCACCAGTATCATATTATGCAACTTGAAATCAATTTTATTGGCCGTTTCTCATTGATCATTTTCTTTTCTCAGTAAATCAAACTATGTTTCTTTCTTCTTATTACTATATTTTTCTCTTTTGTTCATATTAGAATTGTTGCGATAAATACTAAAACAAAAGAAAATTTTGTAATTTTCATTGATGATAAAAATTGATGGATATTCATTCTTTGATGATGGGTTTTGTTTTTGCGAGTTTGCAATAGATTTTGTGAAACCAATTTTGAAAATTTGAGAACCACGCATCAATGCTTATTTGTAATTGAAAGAAAACGTTTAAAGTAACTAATGTCGAATCAAAGAATTATGAGTGACAGAGAAATATGATTAATTAAGTAATTTTATTAAAAGTTATTTTGAAAATAAAACTTAATTGTGCAAAAAAAAAACTTAATTTAAATACATGGTTTTAAGTGGTAGGTTCAAATATTTTGGAAGAGACTATTTACATTCTAATAATTACTTTGAAAAATAAAATATTTTACTACAAAAAACACCCATCATGTGATTATTATAATTATTATAAGTCAATACATAATTACTTTAAACACTCATATAGGATACTTATTATTTAATATATAATTCTAATGCCTTAATTCTAAAATTTTTATTTCTAAAATTTTAATAAATACTTATATGAACAATAAGAAAATCAATTTAGTATTTTAGGGAAAAAAAATTAACTACAAAGTATGTATAACACTTTTTATTTTTTAAAAATAAAATAAAAAAGTACGATAAGATTGCCATTGCATTTTTTTTTATCTTTTAACCCTTCTTTTTCTTTGACTTGTTATTCTTCTTCTCCTTCTTTTTTTTTAATATTTTATTATTTATAGTATATTTTTGTTATTGTGTTCTCATTGCAAGATATTTTGGTTCAAAATCCAATATTAAATAGACATAAACAAAAAAAAATTGAGTTAAATAATTTATTAACACTTGATTTATTATATTATTGTAAATGTGTTAAATCTCTTAAAATTAGGTGTGCTAAATAATTTTATTGATGTTTTAAGTAAACAAAGTTAATTATTTCAAATTATTTGAGTTTGGCTTTTTCTTTTTTGAAATTTTAAAGTGTACAAACTAAAGGATTTTTTTTTTAAATTAACATATAAGTGGTAGTGTTGTTAGGATGCACCAAATTTAAAATATTACTACTAATATAAATAACTAGTATAGAGCGAGTAAGGATCGATTCTACGAATACTACGCTAGTTTTATTTATTATCAATTCTAAAATAAAGACTTAAATAATAATAATAATAATAATAATAATAACAATAATAATAATAAATACCAACTATAGATAAAAAAGGGGTTTTATGAATTTATAACTAAATGATACAAAATAAAGAAACTAAGACTATAAAATAAAATTTAATAGAAACTTTGATTAAATGAGAACAAAATAATAATAATAAAAACTTTGGTCAAATAATTATTCACCACCATCAACACATGCATATAATATATATAAATTATATCATTAAGTTCTATTAAAACTATCGACCATAGATAATAATAAGTTCGGTTAATCTCCATATTTTCTTAATATATCATTAAGAAAAACAAGCTCTTTCCTTAATGTATCATTAGGAAAAATAAGCACTTTGCCAGATCTCTAACCATTAAATAATTTAAAATAAACTGTTTAAATTTAAGATATTAGAGGCATTAAGTAAATAAATATATTAGGTTGATTTAGATAATTTAAGTTGATTATTTAACATAGGTTATATTCTCTAATTGAAATCATTTGTTCCAATTTGCTACTAATGATTAAAATACGAAGATAATTACGAATAAAATATTTTAATATAACAATAGAATTTATTCAAGTCTCGTATACATTAATTATAGAAAAAATAAGGTTTTTTTTTTTCTCTCTCTCTTCTCTTGTGGCTGCTTCTCTTCTTTTTCTCTCGGTTTTTTCTTCTTCTGGCTGCCTCAGATGTTGTTTTAATCAAAAGCCAAAGGTTTATCTTTATATAGTTTCATAAGGCATGAATAATGCTAATGCATGCATATGGCCGAGTTTAATTTTCTTTCCACTATTGCCATGCACAATTGCAAATCTTTATCCAATTTCAAGCAATTTTATTCGCTTTCCTTTAATTGCCATCAAGCTAGCCACCATTTTAATGCCATACACATGTAAATATGACAATTATTTCTCACGTGGATGAATACTAAGACTTTCCATTATTGCCATGCACATGTAATTGCCATTTTAATGCCAGCCAAAATATTTACTTCCTTAATTAATTACAATATACTATTTATACCAAGTTTTATGTGTATGATAATTAATTAAATCATATGATAATTAATTAAATCAAATCTTCTTTAATTTGTTTCAATTAAATTTCTATATCTCTTTCCCATTATGATTATTTTGATTATTTTGAGCAGATTTATTTTCGAATATTCTGATTAATTTCTCTTTAATCATAGAATATACATAAAATAACAAAATATAAAAATTAAGATAAAAAATAAACATAATAAAATATAATTTACTAAAATAATAAACTAAAAATTAACTAAAATAATTAGAGTATTTAAGACTAAAAATATGAAGAAATTAATATAAAATATATAGCACTTATCAATGAGCATATGTAATAATAAATTATTTAAAATAATTTTTAGACACTACTCCAAAATTTAGCATATATTTTTACAATGGGGTTTAGTTAGTGGTGTGGGGGTGTTTGAAGACTTCAAGGGTTTACAAGCTGTACTCATGTTCTGTTCACAAGAGCGTAACCCGAACCCTTGAAAAATGAAAAATGGCCCATTGCGAAGATGATTTACAGGGAAAAAAAAAAAGTAAATATAAATCACACACTTATCGTTAGTAACGGGATCTAAACGACGCGTAGACAAAACAAATGAAACGAGTGAGGATTGGGGAGTCGTCTTCGTCTTCGATTCGAAACTGATTGGGGGTGTGTGTGAAGTTGTGAAGCAGAAAAATTCTTTAATGAAATCTGAATCAATGGCGTACAGAAGGAGGCAGCAGGAGAAGGGATTATTTTCAACAACAAGAAAGACATTAGAAGATGATGAAGAGGATGATGACTCGGGTTCAAATTCAAATTCATCTTCTTCTTGGTTAGCTGCCAAAGCCATAAGAGCTTCATCTGCTCATAGAGATTCATCTCTCTCCTCTGCTTACAACCCCACCACCACTTCTTCTCCTCCATCTCCACTTCAGGTAAACTGATGAATCCCTTTTATCTGCTCTGCTGCTTATCTTTATTAGCCAATTATATATTTAATATTTTAACTGGGTCTTTGTATTATGGGTACTCTTATCAATATAGGATTCCAAGCCTTATGAGTACACATCAATGAAAAGTTTAAATGAATCCAAACATGGGTTTTGGGGTAATCTTGCTAGAAAAGCTAAAGCTGTTATCTTGGACGATGATGATGACGCTGATGGTGATGTGCCTCAACAAAAGCAACTGCCTCAAAATGCAATACATCACAATCACATGCCTAGAACTGACTCAAGACCCAAGGTGAGGGAGAGATTTCATTTCAGCTATGATATTGTTTAAAGTATGTTCGACATTAATATATGGTATTATACTTCTGATCCGTACTGGCAGTTCCATAATCAATACCAATCAAATGACGGCCATCGGAAATCAGACGGTCCTGCCTTACAGAAGGGATTTGGTGCAATTACATCTTCAATAAGTTATATTGGTAATGCTGTTGAGGTGAGCTTTTGCCAGATATTCTTTATTCCATTATATACTTTGGCTTTTATAAATTTTGTTGGTAATGCTTTTCATCTATGATCTATTTTCCCGTGTGCAAAGTTTTATATTGGTGTGTAGATGTATCTTTCTCCTTTAATTTACGCCTTTTCTGTTTTGCCTTTTTAGGAGGGCCTTACTATTCTGGAAAACCGAACTTCAGGCGTCATTCAAGACACTCGTAAGCATATTCGGAAGAAGCCTGGCACTTTTGCCACACACAACCCGGGGATTAAACAACCTCATGTGCAGGCCCAAGTCCAACCTGCTGTGCAAAATGATCAAGAGCTTCAATTGAAGGCATCTCGCGACGTAAGGTGGCAACTGTATGTCACTGGTTCATGTGATAGAAATATATTGCATGTTTAGGTTGCCCAACCTTGTCATAATATTTGTCTCTGGACGTTGATGGAAGATGCTATGACCACTGTTTCTTTAGATATATAACTGATAACACTACCACTTTTGGTGTTTCTTGTATGTGATGTTGCCCTCTGCATGACAGTATGCGGCACATGCTGTGAGCAAAAATCCTTGAATGGCTCAAAGATCTCAAACTGCATTGAGTTTATTCATTGGCTTTTCAAGGATTCCTCTTAAAGCTTGAACTTTTTCATTGTTAAAATAATATGTTCCATCCAGTAGTCTATTCTAGGTATTGTTGCCTAGAAGAAAACTTAGTGGAAACACAAATGGGGGAGGGACTAGAAAAGCTGGCCAAAGTATTTTAGGAACCAAACGTATCATTTATTATTTTTCATTTTCAACATAATAGCTAATGTTTCTAGATGAGGTGCATGATTGCCTTTTGGTTGTGCAATAGGTTGCAATGGCAATGGCTGCTAAGGCAAAGCTTCTTCTTCGGGAGTTGAAAACCGTAAAAGCAGATCTGGCTTTCGCTAAAGAGCGATGTGCTCAGCTGGAGGAAGAAAATAAAATCCTTCGGGAGAGTCGTGAAAGGGGAGACAACCCAGAAGATGACGATTTGGTACATCTATTCTCTTTTTCTACTTTTCTTTCTCCTTTGTTGAGTCAGTCTGTATGGTGATGTGTGTCTGTTTTATTTATTCATTTTTGTCAATGGTAGATTTTAACAGACATTCCACTTTTTTAAAAAGAGAAAATCTGAATGACATGTCTTGCTGATCCATTTGTTCTTTCTCTGTCACTTTTTTCTTTTTAAGTGCCATTATTTGGATAGAAATACAAGTTCTTAATTTAGAGATTTGATTTATAACTGCGTCTGTCTGGTATATTTATGATATCTTACATGGCTACTATGAACCAGAAAGGTAGGGCAAATATTTGTATTTACACTACTGGCTATGAGTCTTTCAATCTGCTGCCATACTCAGTTCAATGATTTTTTGAACCGATGCGTAATAGATTCATGTTTTTACAGTTGTTAATGTGTTTTTGCATCTGCCTGTGCATGTTTAGTTTATAGAGTGTGTTTGTGTCTGGGAGATAGTTAATACTTAGGTACAACCAAGGCTATAAGCTGTTGCTGTTATGCACGTAATTATCAATGGCATCAGGATTTCCAAGTCAGTAGTTGAGAGATAAATTTGTTAACTGTTTGGAAAAATCGAATTGGATCGTGATTTCTATTGACTGGTAGTTTATTGTATGTTTCTAAGATTGAATTAAAATGATCTCCATGTACTGGAGAATCTAAAACCGATGTCTGCATTTGTACATCAGATACGGCTTCAACTAGAAACACTTTTAGCAGAGAAGGCTCGATTGGCGCATGAGAACTCAGTGTACGCACGTGAGAATCGCTTCTTAAGGGAGGTTGTTGAGTATCACCAGCTGACCATGCAGGATGTTGTGTATTTGAATGAGGGTACTGAGGAAGTTACTGAAGTTTACCCAATTAAGGTTGTATTAAATCCAAACTCTGTACCTGCTGCACCTGCGCCGCCATTTCCAATCTCCTCACTGCCCTCTGAGGGTTCCCTTCATACAAGTCTGCAAGTGACTCAGGATGGCTTGCCTCGCCCTTCACCACCACCTGAGGTTGCCCAAACTGCTAGCTCACCAAGTTCCGTGTCCCTGCTATCAGCCCAAAGGATGTGAAGACATCTGTTTGAATGGTATTGTCCTGTACCAGGTCTTGTCAACAGAGGTTAGAAATTGTAACAATATATTCTTGTATTTATATTTATTTACTCCTTGGCATCAGTGCTTCCCCTTGTGTGGGGCGATTAGATATTGATATATCCTTGATTGTGTATTTTAAGACTTTAGGATACTCATTTGTTGAACTCAAAAATCAGAATGTTGCTATGATAATTTCCTCTTCAAAGCTTATTTTTGGCTTTCATACAATGGTTCAAACAAAATTGATTCGTCACTATCGTCAAATGTTAGATTTGTGAGATCTATGTGATTCTAAATTTTCAATAGATATGTGAATCCATGTGGCCATTGGAACAGGATATTGGCATGGTACATCTGTGACAGTGATACTTAGATAATTCAATTAATTGTTTTTGGTATGTGATGAGGTGATGACTGCAATTGTTGTGCAATTGGATCCAAAAAAAAATAATAATAATAATTGTGCCAATTATTTAGAATTTATTAATGGTCAGCTAGTAAACTTTTTTAGGTGGAGCTATATATATGTATATGTTTGAAATTGTTATTTATTACAATATGAAGTCTACTGTGAGTCTAGATACATATACATGTAGTATAGTTTTAAAGTCTGCTGGGCTAATCTCAAAAATCTGCTCCCACAAATATTTGAGGTACAAGATGTATACATAATCTTATACTCAAAGCTCTTAAAACTAATAAGAGGGGTTATCTACTTATCTTATTCTTTGTTTGAGTTGAACAATACAGGGGATATGACATAGTTCTCTATGTTTTGTTTTTTTTCAACCTATTGTTATTTAATTAACTCATTTTACATTGTCACTGTGTGTTTTGATCACATTAAAATGGTTGTACTTGTAACCCACATCACTTTGGAAGATGATGCTCTGAGATCACCAAGATTTTCCTAATTTTTTCCATGTCTTTTCTGCTAACTGGGTCAATTATCAATTTATCAAAATGTTTATCATTTTTTGGTACGTGACAGAAAAAAAATCTATTATTAATATACATAATGGACAGCTATTATTTAATTT
This sequence comes from Murraya koenigii, assembly GCA_025617385.1. Lineage (NCBI taxonomy): Eukaryota > Viridiplantae > Streptophyta > Magnoliopsida > Sapindales > Rutaceae > Murraya > Murraya koenigii. Next base: position 11,678,693 of record CM046813.1, on the reverse strand, counting down.
CATGTTTAGATAGATATTTATTTCTCCACAAAATAGCTCATATTGATTTTACTTGAGAACAGAAAAAGGTTGAAGAGAACAAGATGGTGTCATGTTTGAACCTGCAACTCGATGGATCGTCAACGCATGATTGCTCAATATTTTGGTATATGAAATGACATAAACGCATAAATAATTAATTATATTTTTTTAAATTACGACAATTTTGTTTTGGTTTTTTAAAGATTCAACAATACGCTTAATATTAGTTGTAAAAAGTTAAATCAGGACAATTTTGGTAATTGAAAAAAATATATATAGAGGGAAGAGAAAGTATAAAGCTTGGTCTGACACAAAACATGAATAATAAGTGTCAATTCTAGTAATTCAACGATGAGGAGCAGTTGGAATTATTTTTAAGATGTTTAAAGTGGTTTTAAAAAGTTAAAAGTTATTTTTGGTATTTAATAAAAAAATTTAAAGTCATTTTTGATAAGATGAGCCCCTCTCAAAGTAAAAATGAGTATTTTTTAACTCTGATTTGAAAAATTCAGTTTTATTTTTGTAATTATTACCTAAACCTAAAATTATCTTATTCAAATTTAAAAAAATCAATATTAAAATAAATTCTTTTATAATATTTTTTATAATTCACACATTCATTTACCCTATATTTTCTATGAACTATATAATCAATTTACTTTCAATATTATAAGAAGAGAATATAGAAAGTAAAGATAGAAAATCAAGTAATGACAAGTTTTTTTCAACTATTATTTTTTATGTAATGTAGCATAATAGTTTTTTTTTTCCTTTCAAAATTTCAATTTTCTTCATATATTTCATTTCATCAAAAGTTCTCTATTAGTTTTATCGTTATTTTGTGCCCTAAAAGTATGCCATAAGATAACAATTTCATAAAATTTATTCATTCATTATTTATTTGAGCATACATTATTAGTCCTTATTTATAAAATATGTGATTTATGTATTATACATATGATGACAATACATGAATATATAACTCACAGATTCTTTATAAATAAAAATTATTCACAACTATTAATAAAATAGACATTTCATTATGTAAGCTGTAACTTTTTTACTTCTATTGTGTGGTTTTATCTTGACCATTGAAGTAGAGATTTCGAGTAGGATAATTAATATTGTATATGTGATATACATATTGATCTGGACTATAGTAAATTACTAAATTATGATCTAATTTAACAAATGTCGTTGATCATAATTCACATAAGCTTTAATAAGCTTAATTATCTTTAATCTCAAGTGAGTAATGAACTTTCATTCATGTATTATATCTTTTGAGTTGTCACGTAGTGAAATCCATATAAATAATCAAAATCTCGATAGTTTAAAGATGTAATTTTCATGAATTGTGGGAACATATACGTATAAGATGAAATCTATACTAATGATGCTTACTTCTGCTGTTTGTGATACTTGATCATTTACGTATGTGGCCGCAATTTATTCAATAATAATATTTATTTGAAAATTTATTTACAAATATAAATATATTGAAAGTGATTATTTGAACAAATAGTGACTTAGGGATAAATATGTAATTACATAGACACTTTAATCATTATGGGCCTAGCTTTAATTATGAGCATCAGATCGAGGGTTTATTAAGTGGTTATTATTGGTCTAAGACCAAGGCTAAGATTAATTAAATGAAGTTTTAATTATTTAGACTTTTATTTAATTACTTGGGTTATTAGAGTGTGAATTTGACTTTTAATAGAGTAACCTGGGTTAACTTAGTAGTTTTGATATATCATAAGATAATTGGACTTTAACTATTAAGTTCGAGCTAGAAAACCCATTGGTTTGCAATTCCTCTACTCGCTCAAACTACGACTCTAATAAGTACAAATATAATGGAGAGGAAATTAGAACATAAAAAAAAAATTTTACATAAAGATTTTTCTTGAAAAAGAAACAAATATAGTTTTAGGATTTCCATCTACGATACAAAATTAAGATTTTTTTTAGTAATTGCTGACCATTGTCGAAGAAGATTGTAAGTTTCTTCCACAATTCTTCAGTAAGAAATCAAGGTATTTATCTAGCTCTATGCATGTATACATAATAAAAAAAAAGCTCTTGGCTTTCGTTGATTTTATTAAATAAAAAAATTATTTTTCTAAGATCGAATTTACCAACAATCTCTTATAGCAACCATAGAGATAATACCACCACCAAACGTATGCATTTAATTACCTTTTAATTAAATTTTGTTTAAAAATTTTATGCACCAATCAGTGGGTTCAAGTGGGTTCATGTACATGGCCTATGAGTATTTGTCACTGTTAGTTTTTACGCCATCTATCAATTCTTTAAATTAATATTATTGATTACTGATTATCATTTTTTTTTACCACAAATTATATTTGCCTTTCATTTTCCTTTTTGCTCATTAAAATTTTAAAGTAGCGTCTCTGTTGAAATATATTTACAATGATGTACATGGAAAAAAACAAGAAAATGTCAGTCAAACTGAAACTAAAACTAATAATGTACCATGGGATAAGGCTATATACGAGACAATGAAGCTATATCAATTTTTTATAACTTATGTGAAATCTAGCTATGCAACTCCAGAGGGGTGAATTGGCTAATTAAAAATTTTTGATAAAAGTACAATATACTTTAAATAAATGCTTAAGAAAATTTAATAACAATTAATCTAACAAAGCACGAATTTAAAATAAGGAAGAGAGAAGCAAACATAAGGATTTTTATCTTATTGGACAAACTTGCCTATGTCCACGCTTCAACCAGATCACGCTTGAGGATTTCATTATCCAAGCCTCCCAAGATTTTAAGTTCTTACAATTGACTTCCAAGGTGTTAATGAACTTTAACAAATAGTATTTTACTCACACACACATTTTCTAAGTATTTCCTATACTTATACTCACACAAATATGATAATAGATTTAAAAATTACAACAAATACTCTCTTATAGAGCGAATGTATAAATGATAGCTAAATAATAACTCAATGTATGTGGATTAAAAAATTGAAATCTCAAATGAGTAGTATGCACTAGTTTTAGCTCAATGGAGATTCAAAAAGTTATTAAAATCGAGTTTGATTTGAGTTTGTATAGTTTAAACTTTCAAACTAGCCGTTAGAGACATTTTTAACAAATAGCCAGTTAGCTGCTTGCCTTAGGTGGTTAGCCGCTTGGGTTACCGTTACAGAGAATTTCAAAATTTTAGGCGGTTAGCTGCTTGAAGCAGCCAGCTTGCTGCTTTGTTTCTGGACATCAATCGGTTAGTTGCTTGCTGGGAAGAGGTTAGTTGCCGGTTAGCCGCTTGCTGGGAAGTGGTTAGTTGCTAACTCTTTGGTTTTGAGATACTGTTTCTGAATTCAACTTTTTGACCCAAAAAATCTTTCTGAAATTATACTATGGCCTAAATTTTTTAAAACAACATTTATTTATTTCAAAACTCAAATATTTTCATTTTAGTTATTCACTTTAAAAAATACCAAATTTGATGAAATCATTTGCTTTGTAATTATAAAATCAAATTGGTTTAAAAAATTGATTATTTGTGAAATTCATAGAGCATGTCTTGAGCTTTTAAAATGCTAAATCATGCATACACTAAATTATACTAGTTTTACTCGAGCTACTACCCTTTTATAGTTCGTCTTCAATTTCGTCATTGTCCATGATTGTCTTGAGCTTGATCTCACTTGAATGATTTTTGCCCTTCAAGAACTTGTGAGATAATGAAATATAAATTGCCTAAATTATCATTTTTACATGTGGTTTGTTACCATTAAAATCAATGATCATATAGCCATTTAGGCCAATAATCACCCTATTTTTTTATGATGACAAACACCTTATGTATTTTGACATTTCTTGTCTCCATGAATATATGACATACATGACTCAAAAGCAATAAACATTTCAAAGAACTCCTCATGAATACATGATCTATAATTATACAAACATTTGTAAAAACTCCTCCTGAGAGACTTTAAAGGTATCAAAATAACATTATGCTCCAATCACCCCCATGAACTAAATGTATTCGACAAATATGTCACAACACTTTAAAATACATGGCAGAATCTTCTCCCCTTTCATTATCAAAAAATCACTTCTCTATTATGCAAGGATTATTTCCTACAAGATTCACAAATTTAAAAAATGCACATAAAAAGAAAATCACCAATCTGAGCATCTATAAAAAGGATCCATAAATACAAGTCCTAAAGGTAAACCATATTAAGGCAAATATCTATAATCTATAAACAAAATATATCAAGTATCCGCAAGTCTAAAAAATAAAATGCATAATATAAATAATGTCAGTGCATAAAATATGGGATCATTATAGAATAAAAATCACTGATGAGGTGGTTGAGATGAGGATGAGGATGGTGCTTGAAATTCGAGAGTAGTGAAAAAACGCTACTAATCGTTTAAGATTTGTTGTTGCTACTAAGCAAAGAGAAGCTTCTACTTAGAAAGAAAGAAATCCTGAAATGCCACGAACTTTGACTGAAGCTAGTTTTGTTGCTCAGATATAGAATGGACTTTATGCAACAGCTGCTGTATAGGATTCACAGGAGTTGTTAAAAATGGTGATGGAACATCAGAAGGATGTGGCAAAGCAGTGGAAAGACGAAGTGGAGCTTGAGATTGCAGGGAAAAACTAAGATTAGGAGGCTTGTTGGGGGGAAGCATATCATTAATGATGCGATGATCGGAAGGAGCCATTTCTGTGGGCTTGTTTAACAAGTTTTGATTCTTCACTTATTGATTATCTACCAAAGCAAACCCCAAACTGGCAATAATATTGTCTATTAACTCTTTGGGTTCCCCATTTCAGCTAAAAGGACTCGAAAATACTTGAGGATACAGGTAATAATACTATTAAAAGGAAGAGATCAGGATGTTATACCTGGGGTGCTAAAAATATTGAAGAATCCCTACATTAAGTTTTCAACCCACAAGAATGCTATCTAGTAAGGCTACATCTAACTTCATAACTATGTTCTTTTTTTTTTTTTTATAAATAATTATATGCTGAAGAACATTATGCAAGACACAAATTTAAAAGGGTAAAGCTTGGGATTTAAAAGAAGAGTTACAGAATTATTTCGTTAAACCTTATGCCTATATGAATATGCTTAGAACCCCCTCATGTTTAGTTCTAAGTATCATGTTCAGGTCATTCACATCAAACTCAATAGATACTGCAGCAACATTACTAACAATCCTATTGACAGTGTTTAGAGAAATCAACATATTAAAATAAAACACTCTCATTCGGATAGACTAGTTCCCTAAGAACTGACATTTTTCGAAGAAATATTTATGATTAAGATCCTAAGGGTTTTGTTACAAATAGCCATGTTACTAGATTATAAAGATTAACAAAATAAGATTGGATAACAGACATTGTTATGAAACGGTCATAGTAGCATTTTCGTAAAGCTAGGTTTGAGAAATAAATGATGATGAACTTTGGACTATGTTCATAAGGCTCTTTGTGCTTCTTAGCCAGTTGCTTACTCTTGGACTTGTCACCACTAGCCATAGTGAATTTACCAAAATACCCAAATTGTACAATGAATAATTTGGAGTCAATTAAATTTTTCCTAGGGATGATTATAGAGAATGTATAAAGGTTTGATTTGATAAAAAAAATGAGTAAGAAATGAGTCCAATTAAAGATTATAGATATAGCTAATCTAGGTTTTGAAATTTGGGAATTTTAGAAATTGGGGATTTGATTGAGCTTTGTAAGTGAAATAATAAAAAATAATAGATATGAAATGACTTGGAATGAGTAATTTGACACAAAATGAAGTAAAAATAGAGGATTTTAAAATGAGTCAGAGAGATAGTGCAGTTAGTACAAGTAAAGAGAGAAAAATGAACAATTGAAGAAAATTGTGAGGAAAAAGGTGAATAGTGCTTAAAAAGGCGAAGCCGGCTAGCCGCTTGAAGAAAGCAATTAACAACTTCATTTTCAGAAACTAAGTGGTTAGCTGTTTACTTTGAGGTAGCTAGTCGGCTTGTCTCTACCTCGCAAGTGGCTAGCTGCTTGTGTTAAATGGTTAGTCGATTTTCTTGAATATTGTACAATTTTATTTTTCAGCCAAATTTTGATCAATTTCGAGATCATTTTATGATTTTGAAATATTTCAAAAGCTAGTTTTTAACGCATGAGACATGATGATAAAAATTCAAGAAATGTAAATTTAAGCATATAACACATTAAAAATAAGTTTATTTATCATACAATCAAATAAGATAGAAAAAGAAGCAAATTTGTGGTTTTCATATCATGCAATGAAATATTGATGTGAAAATGTCATTATTTCAGGCTTTTGTCGAATATTTGAAAACTATTCTTCACAGAGAGGCTGTGTAAAGATATCAACAAGTTGTTTCTCTGTAGAAACATATTCTAAAACAATATCTCATTTTTTAACATGATCACGGAAGAAATGATGCCTTATTTTAATGTGTTTGGTCATAGAGTGTTGAATGTGATTTTTTGACAGATTTATTACTCTTGTGTTATCACATTTGATAAAAATGAGATTAAGATTAACCTTATAATCTTTATGTGTTTGTTTCATCTAAATGGCTTGAGCACAATAATTACCAGCAGCAGTGTACATAACTTTAGTAGTTGAAAGTGTAATAGAGTTTTGCATTTTATTAAACTATGAAATGAATGAATGTCCTAGAAAATGACATGTTTTACTTGTACTTTTTCTGTCGACTTTATAACCAACAAAGTTAGCATTCGAGTAATATGTTAAATCCATATGAGTTCCCCTGGGATACTAAAGACAAAGATTAATTATTCCACCCAAATAATGAAAATTTTTTTTAACTACAAGCAAATGAGATTCTTTGGAACATTAATAAAATCTTGCACACATATATACATTAAACACCAAATTAGGTTTACAAACATTTAAGTAAAGTAAAGATCCGATCATACCTCCATATATTTTGATGTCAACGTCTTTACCCTTTTAATCCATGTTAAGCTTGATTATAGTACTCATTAGAGTGTCTTTAATCTTTGAGCTATTAATGCTAAATCTTTTGAGTAGATCTATGATATACTTAGCTTGGTTAATGAAGATTCCTTTATTGTTTGTTTGATTTAAAGTCTAAAGAAGTATTCCAATTCTCCCATCGTACTCATTTCAAATTCTTTACTCATGTAAGATGAATATTCTTTACACAGAGGCTCAGTAGTAGAACTAAAGTTAACATCATTAATATAAATTTGAACAAGTATATCTTGATCCTTGTGTTTAACAAATAAAGTAGTATCAACTTTACCCATTGAAAAATTATTTTATAAAATAAAGTTACTAAGCCTATTATATTATACTCTAAGTGCTTACTTTAAACCATATAATACTTTAAACAATTTATAAATAAGATATGAAAATTTTTCATTTTCAAAACATGAGTTTTTTCACATAAACTTCTTCCATAATATAACTATTAAATTAAAAGCATTTTTAGCATTCATTTTAAATAAAATGAAATCTTTATGATATGCAAATGATAAAAATATTCTAATAGATTCTAATTTGGCTACAGAGGCAAAAGTCGCATCAAAATTAATTCTTTCTTTTTGTTTGTATCATTGAGCTATTAATCTAACTTTACTACTTATAAGCCACCATATTCATCTATTTTATTCATAAACACCTATTTTGTGCCTATAGAAGATTGGTATTCTGATTTAGGAACTAGTTTTCATATATTGTTTCTCTTAAATGGATTTAACTCTTCTTGCATTACTATAACATATGATTCATCATTTTCTGTATCCGAAAATAATTTTAGTTTAATTTGAGATATGAATATAGTATGTTCACATGTGTTTTTAATGGATTATCTAGTACTTATACCATGTAAGGGATTTCCTAAGATTAAATATTTTGGATGAGAAGAAAAATACATCTACTCACTGAGGAGTACTTGAGCATTATCAATGTTTTTATCTGAGTTTGGTTGTTCTCCTTATTGTTTTTCTTGATTCTTAGCTGATTCTTTATGTTGTTTCTTTTCCTGTTCCTACATCATCATTAACTAAAACTTTCTCCATGAAGGATGAGTTAGATTCATCAAATGTGATATGCATAGATTCTTTCACAACTAATGTCCTTTTATTATAAACTCTATAAGCTTTGCTTGAGGTTGAATACCCAAGAAAGATACTAACATTAGATTTAGGATAAAATTTTGCTATGTTTTCTTTTGTATTTAGAATAAAACATTTGCAATCATAGATTTTGAAATAGTCGATATTAAGTTTTCTATCTTTCTAAATCTCATATACAGCCTTGTTGAGAAATGATATAATTAACATACGATTTGAAATATAATATGTAGTGTTAATGACTTCGGCCTAAAATATTTTGGCAAAGAGTTTGCATTACACATAGTCCTGACCATTCCTGAATAGTTCTATTTTTTCTCTCAATAACTCTATTTTGTAATGGAGTCCTAGATGATGAAAACTGATGTTCTATACAAGATTAGTATAAAAACTTTCAAATGTATGATTTTTAAATTTTCTACCATGATCACTTCTAATATAAGAAATAATATATCATTTTTCATTTTGAAAACTTTTGCAGAAGGTTTTGAGGGAATCAAAAGCATCAACTTTATGAGCCAAGAATAACATCCAAGTAAATCTTAAAAAATCATCAACAATTACAAATATATAATACTACCACTTAGGCATGTATATCTAGAAGGTCCAAACAAATTCCTAAGAACAAGAAGATGTTTTAAAGTAGAGCTATGATTTATCTTTAAAAGATGTTTTGACTTACTTTTCAAATTGATATGCATTACACACTTTATCTTTTTTAAAACCAATTTTAAGAAGACTTTTAACTAAAAAATTTTTAAAAATTTTTGAAATTAAATTCATGCTTTCATGACCTAGTCTTATATACTACCACCAACTATCATCATGTAATGTAGAAAAATATTTATCCTGAGACAATGCAGAATATATATTCATAGTATATATTTATACATTTATTTGCAATAAAATGAATTCTACCATCACATGCATTTTTAATTACACATTTTGATTTATCAAAATAATTTTATATCATTTATCACATAACTGACTAATATTAAGCAAATTAGGTTTCAAATTTTCAACCAAACATATATTTTCAATAAAGGTTAAAGATTTTATACCGACATTTTCAAGAATCATTTATTTTGAGTTATCTTCAAATGATACATCTCTACCATTTTCTATTTTGGTAAAACTTGAAAATAAAGTTTAATTACCGGTCATGTATCTTGAACAACCATTGTACAAATACCATCTAATTATTTTTCCATTTTTCTTTAATCCATGTGGAAAAGATCTCAAGTTTTAGGTACCCAAATCTTTTTGGGTCTTTGAGTGTTAGTCATGGTTCCTTTCGGAACCCAAACAATTTTGATTCTAAAGTATGCATTTTTCTTTATTGGACATGCATAACTTCAGTGACCATTTCTATTGTAATAATCACAAAAAAAATTATAATCACTAGTGGAGATAACCTTAACAAAAGTAATTCTTACAATATTTTTATTTTAAGTTAAACTTATACCTAAGTCCTCCTTTATCAAAGACATTTTTTAGAGCCAAACAATTTTTCTAAAGTCTTTTGACCATTTGTAAATCTCAGTACAATATTATTAAGCTCATTACTTTTCTTTTTAAGCACTTCGTTTTCTTTATCAAATCATCAACATGTGGATTTTAATGCTCATATGAAGTACTAGGTTTTTTTTTTTTAAATGATGTAATCATATTATGCAATGTTTTATTTTCTAACTGAAGTCCTTTATTTAATGAATCATATCATTTTTACAAAACATTATTTTCATTTGAAATTTTTAGCATTTTCTTTTTAAGAGAAATATTTTTCTTACCAATTTTCATCAAATCATTATGCAATTCTTTAAATACTTTATACAATTCATCATGAGTGGGAAGATTATTTACTTCATCAAGCTCATTGAACGATTCTTCCTCGATTACCATAAGTGCCAAATTTGATACTTCTTGTGATTGTTCTTCATCACTTGATTTTTCATCATTGTTATCCTAAGTCACCATTAAGGATTTCTTCTTGAATTTGTTGAGAAGAGGACACTCAGATCTTATATGGCCAGGTTTCTTGCATTCATAGTAAGTGATTGCTTTATTTTTCTTATTTTAATTTTTGAAGTCTTTAAATCTTCTTCAATCACTGGATTTCTTGAAGAACTTTTTGGCCATCATAGCCATGTCCTCATATTCGAAATTACTTTTATCATCACTTTGTTTTAAAGCTTTCAAGGCAATACTATTCTTCTTTTTATCTTCTTCACCTTTTCATAAGAAATAAGTGAGTCAAGTAAATCATTAATATATAAAGTATTTAAATCTTTAGCTTCCTCAGTGACAATTCTCTTAGGTCTCTATTCATTTGGTAAAAATCTAATAATTTTCTTTACCTTTTTGCTATTTGAGAGCTTTTTCTAAGGCTCCTAGAGTGTTAACAATATCCGTAAATCTCGTTGTTTGTGGATCACCTAAATAAATGCAATAATTTACGAAAATAAGGTATCTTATAGTTATAGTGGATTAATATACAATCTGTATAAGGCGCAGTTAGTTCTTAATCGTAAGATACTTGCAGTTGATACGAATCCCGCCAAGAACTGATGAGTCCTTAATCAAATTAGGCTCCAAGATCATTTTTAATTTCAGGAATTGAATGGAACTACGACCCGTTATTTAATAAAGCAAGAATTTTAGTATGTGAGGATGCCACAATCAGCTATAGATTGTCTGACTGATAAGTCAAAGGTTGACGTCACGGAAAATCAGATAAGTTCAAAAGATTCTTTGAAGAACTAAAGAGAATTATACTCTTAAATAAGTTGCATTAAACCTTCTTATTCCTCTCTTATTGAATGCGAAGATATATAGGTTACAAGAAATCTCAACCATAATTGTCCTAGATATTTCCTACCATAAATCCTTATATAAAATTGGAAAAAAATCCTAATTAAAAATCAAATCAGAATCTCAATATAATTAAATAAGGAAAGAATCCAAAATAAATCAAAATTTAATCTAATGAAAAGAAAATGATCCTGAATAAATCAAGATTTTAATCTAATAAAAAAGAAAGATTTTAAATAACTAAATAAAATGAAAATTGTTGATTTATTGCCTCTTTTACAAATGAAAACACTATCTGAAAAGATAGTGGCATATCTTTCATCCTTAATATGCCGATTTCATAGATTTGATTGCTCATAAAATTTCAGAGGTTGAATTATGCATTTATTAGTCTGAATATCTTTTAAGATTCCTTCAATAGGCCTCTATGAATTAGATTGATCCTAAGTTGCTTGAATATGTCCATTAAGCGCTTTTTTGAATTTCTTTGCATGAGCTCTTATGACGGTTCAATGGAAACTTGCATAGGATCTGAATATACTTTATTCCAAATGCTTATGCCATTCTTATTCATAATCTCATCACTAGTGTACATGGAATGAAAATCCTCATTTTGTTCCATTTGAAACAATTTGTATTGCTTAGTATATCTATCGATTTAGGACTCCTTAACTTGATGTATTCTTTCATAAACAACTTCTAGTTTTTTCCAAATCTCGTAGGCATTTTTACATCCTGAAACTCTATGAAAATCTTTCTTATCTAGGTCACAAAATAAAGCATTCATGGCTTTGGAATTGGGAGACATTTTTTTTTCTCTTTTCTGATTCACTGTGTTGACTAAAAGGTTTTAAAATTTCTTCCTCTTCTTTATTTTTTGTTATAGGCGAAAAAGACCATCATTCGTAACTTTCAAAATTTCATAATATAAAACTTGCAAGTAAATTCTCATTCTAGTTTTTCAGTATGGATAACCATTTCTATTAAAGTGAGGTGGTCTAGTAGTGGATTGACCTTCCCTAAAGGTGGAATTGTTTTAGGTTGCCATGAGTCTTTTACTCTAGATGGTTAAGTCCCAATAACATTATCTCATTTTGATATCAAATGAAATTCTAGTTATGCAATCCAAGGGGGGTGAATTGAGTAATAACAATTTATGCTAAAATTACAATATACTTAAATAAATGCTCAAGACAATTAATAACAATAATCTAACAAAGCATGAATTTGTAACGAGTAAGGAGGAGAGAAACAAACATAAGGATTTTTACGTGGTTGGCAAACCCACCTACTTCCACGCCTTCAAGTAGACTACGCTTGAGAATTTCAATATCTAAGCCTTCCAAGGCTTAAGTTCTTACAATTAATTTCCAATGTATCAATGAACTTTTATAAATGGTGTTTCACTCACACGCACTTCTTAAGTGTTTCCCACACTTATACTCACATAAATATGATAATAGATTAAAAAATTACAATAAATACTCTCTTATAGGATGAATGTATAATGATAGCTCAATAATAATTCAATGTATGTGGATTAGCAAATTAAAATCTAAATATGAGTAGTATGCACTGGTTTTAGCTCAATAGAGATTCAAAAGTTAAAATAGAATTTGCTTTGATTTTAGATAGTCTAAACTTTCAAACTAGCCGAGAGATATTTTTAGCAAATAACTAGTTAGTTGCTTGCCTTAGGCAATTAGTAGCTTGGGTTACCGTAAGAGAGAATTTCAAAATTTAGACTTAGGCGGTTAACTGCTTGAAGTAGCCGGCTAGCCGCTATGTTCTGGACATTAAATGGTTAGTTGGTTGCTGCGAAGCTGTTAGCCACTAACTCTTTGGTTTTGAGTTACTGTTTCTAAATTCAATATTTTGACCCAAAAATCTTTTGAAAATTACACTATGACCACTAGCTGTTTTAAAACTTTTTCAAATAGATTTATTTTTATAATTTTAAAACAACACTTATTGATTTCAAAACTCAAACCTTTTCATTTTAGTCATTTACTTTTAAAAACACACAATTTGATAAAATCATTTTCTTTGTAATTATAAAATCAATTTGGTTTATAAAACTAATTATTTATGAAAATTATAGAGGATGTCTTGAACTTTTAAAGTGCTAAATCATGCATATACTAAATTATGCTAGCTTTGCAAAAAATATAAGAAAATAAATGAGCAAGTATCTTTTTATAGTTCATCTTTAATTGTGTCATTGTCTATGATTTTTGTTTTTCAAGAACTTATGAGATAATGAGATATAAATTGACAAAATTGTCTTTTTTACACGTGGTTTGTTATCTTCAAAATAAGGGATTATATAGTCATTTAGGCAAACATTGTGTATCCTAGAGGGAGAGGAATGACATCACCCTGGGACTTGTTTCACTAAACTAGGATGGAAAAATTTGCTCAAAAACTCATTTTACACCAACGAAGAGACGTGGAAAAACGCTTTGGGACTCGTTTCACTAAATTGGGATGGAAAAATTTAGTCAGAAACTCATTTTATACCAATGAAGAGACAGGGAAAGATATCAAGAAACAAGAAAGTCAAGAAAAAGACATTAACAATGGACCCAAAGCACAGGAAATGGAAGTTTTAAGATACAATATTGCTACGAGTTTAATGACAATGTAATCTTGCATAACAATATATTATTTGTTTTCATTTAGAGATTTTGTAGCTCATCACATTTTTTTTTATTTTTTGTGTTTTTTGTGAAGGAGCACCTTGTTAGACTTTGATTATACAATAACTATGTTGGCTGATGAAAATTGTAGTTGATTTTTTAATTATCAATTATTTTAAGATAACAAAATAAAATCAATAAAGTATAAATGATAAGTGCATATTTTCTCTATATTTTACTATTAATTTCTTCATCTTTTTCTTGTTTTGGTAGTAAATATTTTTATTATTTTAGTTAATTTTTAATTTCCTTATTTTATTAAAGTATATGTTATTATGCTAATTTTATCTTAATTTTTTATATTTTGTTATTTTAGATATATTCTGAGATTAAATATGAATTAAATCAGAATATTCAAGAAGAAATCTGCTCATAATAATCAAAATAAGAAAGAGATAAAGAAATTTAATTGAAAAAAATTAAGGAAGATTTGATTTAATTAATTATCATATATGTAGAGCTTGTTATAAAGAGTATATTGTGATTAAATAAGGAAGCAAATATTTTGGAATGACGTTAAATTAAAAATTGCACATGCATGGCATTATATATTATGAAAAGTAAATTGGACAAAAAGGGAATGGCAATCGTGCAGGGCAATTAAAATTGCAATTGTGCATGGCAATTATGCATGGCAATCTCATGGCTTTAGATTGGAAGCAAGTTAATTGCTTTAAATTTGAATTCAAATTCTTTAAGGATTCGGCGGCCAAGCATTATAAATCCAACCTTTTGCTTTTGAATCCAACAAGCAGCCGAGAGCAAGAAGAACATAGCCGAGGCCGCCAAGAAGAAGAAGAAACCAAGAGAAAAAAAGAAGAGTTAGAAGGAATTCAATAGAGTCAGTTGCTTGGATTAATCTTCATAATTTGTTTTGTTAACTCTTCTATTCTCAATTCAATTATGTTATGCTAGATTTTCTATTTGGTTGAGGGTAAATTCAAAACCCTAGACATGATATATAATTAATATTTAATTTCTATCATTCAATTTATTTAATTAAAATTGTTTATGTTATTCTTTAATTAATATTTATGATTTTATTCTTAACTTATTTGAGTGACCAATTAGATAAAACTTGAATAAATTCTATTGCTAGATCAAAATACTTGGTCTATAATTATCTTGACATTTTAATCATTAGCAAATTGGAATAAATAATTTCAATTGGATAACATAACCTAAGTTAAATAATCGGACCTTGTGTGTTTATTGACTTAATCAACCTAATATCTTTCTCTACTTAGTGCTTTTATTATCTTAAATTTAAAGAGATTGTTTTAAATTATTTAATGGTTAAAAATTAGATGAAGAGTTTGTTTTGCCTCACGAAACATTAAGGAAAAATGAGAACTAATAGAGTGTTGATAGTTTCAATGGAAATGAATGATAGAATTAATATATATTATATGCATGATAACATTAATATTTATTATTTTTTCTCATTTAATCGGAGTTTCTATTAAATTATTATTTTCATAGTTTTAAGTTCTTTATTTCACGTCATTTAATTAAAAATTTATAAAACACCTCTTTATTTATAGTTGGTATCTTCTTGAGTTAGATTAATTTATATTTTTAGCTTCACTATTATTATTATTATTATTATTATTATTATTTTAAGTCTTTATTTTATAATTGATAATAAAAAAAATTAGCGTAATCTTCGTAGGATTGATCCTTACTCGCTCTATATTAATTATTTATATTTATAGTAAAATTTTAAATTTGGTGTACCCTAACGACACTACTAATAAATTTTCTTTTTTAATTAAAATTATTATAAATACACAGTAAAAAATATTGTATTTCACATATTAATAAATTTAATCCTATATTATATATATTTTAGTTATTTATTTTTTTTGTAACAGTTTAATTAAAGATCTATAATTATTTTCAAAATTTACATATTTTAAAAATAAAATTTATGAAACACTTATTTTTTTATAATTAATTATTACTATAATAAATTTAATAACAATTATTTTAAAAATTATAACATTCTCAAGCTAGCCCAAATATTATGAAATTACGCCTAAGTTGCTTAAAAATTTAGTAAGTAATCCACATATTACCCTCTTATACCCGATTATTCATTATTCACTCTGTGCACACTCTATTTCCACGCCATAAACTTCCCAAGATGCCATCCAAAGTCACAATACAAGGGTCATTGGGCCCCACAAACACTTGAAGCACGTGTGTCTAGCTCTTTCAAGCTACAACTCGATGGATCAGCACCAAGAAGGCTCAGAAGAAGTATAATCGTGTCTCCTAATATTATGGTTAGGAATTTTTAATTGATATGTGTGATTTATTTATTAAATAATAAATTTTATAATTAATAAAATTAATATTTTATTATTTAATAATTAAATATCACATCAATTAAGATTCAAAAATATTGAGATTTATTTTATTACTTATTTCTTAATTAGCATGAGACATAAAACAATTGATAGAATAGAGGCCAAAATATGAGTTTTTGTCATAATTCAGGACTTTCCAACTAAAACGCACTGAAAATTATATAACATCATAATATGACCCAATCATGCAATTAAAATAATAATAATAATATAATATTCAATCTCATATTCTCTACTAAGATTTCATTTGATATAACTTTCAAATGAAGTTTATTGAAGTAGAGTTTTTACTAAAACAAAATTTTAATTGTTCAATTGTTAATGAAAATTTTTATTAAAAGTTATAAAATTACTTTAATAAACAAATTTAAAATTTATGTTATAAAAAAATGAAATAAAAATATAAATTAAACAATGTAAATTTTAGAGAATTAAAATTTTAAAAAGCTCTCCAACCTTTACTTCCAAAGGTCAAAATTTGAGTTTTTATTAGTACTTATTTGGTATGTTTTACTTAAATGTCATAAATATTTATTTAATCTTATAAACTCTTATCAATATTTCTATTGTTGTTTGATTTGCTTTTTAGTAAAATTTTTGAAGATTACATAAGCTATTTTTTCTCTATTAGTACAAATTTAAATTTTGAGCTTTTGAAAGTATAGATTAAAAAGTTTTTTAAAATGTTAAAATATCTAAACTATTATTTATTTATTTAATATTTTCATTTCATTTATTTCATAACATAACATAACTTTAAAAAATTTATCTATTAAAATAATTTTATAATTTTTAATAAAAAATCTCATTAATAACCAAATAACTAATTTTTATTTTTAGTAAAAAGCTTACTCATAAAAATTATACTAACAAAAACTCTACTTAAATAAGTTCCATTTAAAAAATTATACCAAACAGAGTTTTAGTAAAGGTAAAATAACTTATTTAAGTCATAAAAGTTCTGTTAAGAAAATAACCAAGTAACAATGAAAATTAAAAAAAGAAATTATGGAATTAAATAAACACTTATTACCATTAGATAAATTAAACGAAACAAACACTAATTCTGCAACCACACATGCCCCCTAAATGCTTTGGTCTTGTTTGAGATTAAGATAATGTTACTGTAAAAAAAAATTATAATTATAAAATAAAAATTAATAATATATAGTAAATATAATTTTTAAATAATAATTTTGATAAAATTATTGAAGGTATAATAAATTTTTCATTATATAAATAAAAAATTATATCAACATAATTTTTAAATTATAATAATTAATATTTATTAAATATTTTAATAGTTCAGTTTAATCTTAATTCTAAACATATGTTTAGCCGATATTATAACGAGGGAACGAAATTGTTTATTAAAAATTTATTTAAATAAATAATTATGGTTAGTTGGCTCTAATACAACTCAGCTGCTCTCTTGTTATTATTATTTTCAAAAATAGGAATTTGGGCGCCTACTACGATGCAAAAGAAATTTGAAATTTCAAAACTGGAGGAGACGAACAGTGTGGTGACTGAGAACATTAGCTTAAAAGATGGCGGAAACCAATACATACGAAGAGGCTCGTAAGAAAAGACTGGAAGAAAACAATCGGAGATTGCAGGTCTTGTGCGGTTGCTCGTTTTCTTTCCTTTCTTTTTCTTTTTATTTTAATAGATATTTATATATTTTTTATCTTTTGGTTTTGAATGCTTGAGATTAACAGTAATAATAATAATAATAATAATAATAATAATAGAGAAAACTACATTGAATTGTAGGAATTGGGTATTAAGAAGATCTCAAAAACTCTGTCACAGCTTTCAAATTCTGTCAAAAAATCCCCACAGCCTCAGGTATTGTTCTAATCTTTGTTTATCTGAGGAAGTATTAATTATTTACTGATTAAATTAAAATTGTTCAATTTCAGCCAAATCTTCCAAAACCCAAATCAAAGAGTATTGTTATTAGCATAGTAGAACCAAGGCGCTCTTCTCGTGCTCGTAACTCTGTCACTTCATATCGTGATGATGTAAGTTCTTTCATCTAACAACAATCTTATTAGGATATGTTTTGCATTTGAAAGTGTTTTATAACATACCGTTGATGTTGGTTCTTGCTATATTGATATCATTTCCTTTTTGCTTCATTGCAGCTTGACATAGACCTTCCGCCTTTACGGAAAAGGTCAAGATCAAATTCCTCATCATGGGCGAGGTTGGTTGATTCTCTTTGTCGAGTTAATAATACCAGTTTTCAATTTTAGTTATTAATTTTAGTGACTAATTCTGTGGGTATATAAATACTATAGTTATCCTGCAAGGCAATTGGAAGAAGTCAAAATGGCATCTTATGAAGAAAGGGCTCAAGCTTTGAAGTCTGCAGAGCAACTTCAAAACAGCCTACAATCTGGATATCCATCTTTTATTAAATCAATGGTTAGGTCTCATGTTTATAGTTGCTTTTGGTTGGTAAGTTTTACTTGACTTACTCAAATGAACAATTGTGCTGAAAATAAAATGCATAAGTTGGGTTTAGTTCACTAATTCATCTGCTGTTCCTTTTCATTCAATTAAGGGGCTTCCTAATCAGTTTTGCAAGCAAAACCTTCCAAAAACTGTGACAGATATGGTTCTAGAGGATGAAAATGGCAGGGAATTTGAGGCTGTTTTTATTGGGCAAAAAACTGGGCTTAGTGGTGGGTGGAGAGCTTTTGCATTATATCACAAGTTGGATGATGGTGACGCTTTGGTTTTTGAGTTGGTTAAACGAAAGAGATTTAAGGTACGGTTTATTTCTTTATAATTTCCAAGTAACCAAATAAGCTTGAATGTTCTGTTTTTGCTATTGTACCTGATTTTTATTTATAAGCTGCTTTGGAGTACATATGAAATAAATGTAGCATATCAAATTTAAATATAAGTGTGTTACATTAAGGTATTATTTCATAAATTTTAGTTTATATAACCTGACTTGCTCTATTTTTGTCTGTAAGTTGAGGTCTAATTGGTTTTGTTTTGTATGGCTAATTCAGTTCATTTTCTACAGCTCATTTTCTTGCCTTTGTCTAATTATCCACACTTTGTACGCAATATAGACTTTAAATACAAATTTCTGTTTAGCTATCTTATATTTACAATTTTTTTTGTGTCATGTCTTAGTAGAAGTTATATTTATCAGAGATTGTCTAGTTTATAGAAACATAAAGGTCCATATATATTTTTTTTTCATTTTATTGTTTTAGTAAAAGCCTTCTTACATGTATGGAGCTTAATTTGTTGTACAATCGATAAATTAAACTTCTCAAATTCATCAAGATATTATGCAAGGTAGTTAAACTTGTGAATAGTAGGACTTTAATTTGTTGTAGAATTGATAAATTAGGCTACCATTCTATTCAGATGTTCAGCGATAGATAAAACCATGTGTTTATTTTTCCTGTTCTTTTTATATGGTGTAATTGGTATAGATTGAATGACTTGGGCTATCCATTATATCTTTAAGTTTTAAACTTCATGTTGGACATAGGGAATTTAGGGATGCGCTTGTAAATTAAAGTGTTAGATCTTTCTATAAAATACTCAAAATTTATATTAAGCAATAAGATACTCCATTAAGTTTGGTTCAACTTTTCATTGCTTTTCGACACTCTTCAGTGTGAAACAAATTTTCACTCTACAAGCATGATTAACGGATTGGGTTGAGCCAAGTTTATTGAACACGAGACCTGAACCGACACAACAGAATATTAGCCAATAAATGAATTGATTACAACATAACTTCGTACTACAATTTAATTTTGAAAAGAAACTTGCCATGTTTTACCCTTATTGTTGGAAAACAAGGGATGAAATGATAATTTATAAGATCGACCCAAAAAGCCATGGCAATAATTAGTTTCAAGGGATAAAATGTCAATTTTATTTCATTGATACCATGACACAGTGACATGACAGAAAACACAGTACGGGCAATATTTTGGAGGATGACGGCATGGCCTGACTTAACCTTAGCAAAACACAAGCCTCTCTCCTACCGTTCTCTAAGTTTTGCTTATGCAATCATCTCACAAGTATTTGTTTGATACCACACTCCTTTAATTAGAACTGACACACTGTTTACTTCAAATTCTATTGCAAAATCTATAGGCAGCGATAAATTGGTTGTGCAACTTGATATTTGTCTTCAACCTGCTAACAAAATAGCCAACCTTTTTGCTGCCACAAAGTGATCTAACCCTAAAGGATCTTTCAAGTTGATTTTAATGTTCTTGTACACTACTGATTTCTTGTTGCTTGGTGATCTTGCTAGCGCGAAGAACTTAGAAGAAAATTGCTCAATTATCCACCCCAAAACACCCTTTAAAACTAGTATCATGCCTAACCTCTCTGTTTTCGTATTTTCAAAATTTAACGCAACTGGTATAGGAGAGGTGGGAGCCTGATGTTTGGTAGCTGCAATTGCTGCTCCATCAGGTTGGAGCATTGGAATTCTCCCCTGCCTCAATAGTCCTGGGCCCTTTTTCTGTAGGAAAACAATGGCCTAGCTTTTTGATCCTTTCTAGGTTTGTTGTTGCTCTTCAAACAATTAATTTATAGTGTTCTTGCATTGTTGCACTTGACCTTCCATTGTCAATTCCTAATACCACTTTGACATTGAGACATTAAAACTCCCCTTTGGACCTATAGCTGGAACAATAGATGAAAGGGAAATGAGTAGAACAAACTAACTTTTTGGCTAATTCAAAACCAGAATCTCCATAGTAAATCCTATTTTGAGTCATTTTTGGATGCGTCATCTAAATACTAGTTACCTAAGGATCAATGAGTTAACGCTACTGAAATAGAAAAATTCAGCTATATGAGGATATATGCAAAGGCTAATCTCCAATTCAGCTAATAATTCCTTTCTGCTAAGCTAATCCGCCATAAATGACTGAAAAATAATCTGAGGATATATGCAAAAGATGTCTCGATCTCTTCAACTATGAATTCCTTTCTGATGGGTCATCCCTGCTTATAAAAGTGTTCATGTTTAACTATATTGTTCTAAAATTAGATAATCATATGAATTCTGGTGCTATTGCAGATATACATAATTAGGGCATCATCATTTTCAAGTCAAGAACATGATGCAGAAGCCATAGACAATGGATTTACTTCTACTGCCAAAAAGACAACAAGGCGCATGAAGCTTGACTCCCAACCAAAACATGAACACAAGAATCAAGAAGTATCAAATCCTCAAGAGCTCCAGTGGCAAAACATGATGGAGAATGGAGGAACAAAGGATGCAGAACCAGAAGAAGAGACTGGATCTGCACCCAAAAAGATTAAAAAGAAAGGTTTATCAGCTAATGACAGCAAATTGGAGAAGGTAGTATCAGTTGAAGAAAAGGATAAATGTGCCCAGAACCCAAAGTCATTTAGAAAGAAAACAAATTAGACAAGGGGGAAGTTGGATTTTTCTCCAGTGATGTGTTTTTTTTTTTGGTGTGCATGAATGGAGTTGTCTACTTTTAACAGCTTAATCATTATTTTCTTTTATCAGCAAAGCATTGGGATTTTAGCTCTTGAGGAGATTTAACATGGAACCTTTGTTGTATTTGGGCAAGCACTTACTGTTGTCAGATGTTCAATTATCTTCTATAAAATCTCATTATTACGTGCAAACAGATTTTGAATTAATAATCATTTCTCAAATTAATTAACATTCAACCAGCTTTTTCTATGACATTTCCATACTGCACCAATAAATATCTTAAAATGTAAATAAGAACTAAGCAATCAACACAAAAATTAAAATTCATAGTTGATTATTGGACTGAGAAGAAATTAGAATGTGTAGGGTTTAGAATGGTTTAGAGTGGGAAGAATGAATGAGATAATTAGAATAAGTTGTATACGTGAGCTATAGGAATTAAAATCGGATTGAACAATATTTCTATTTATATGTTTACTTTGACAAAGAATTAGAATTGGATTGTTTGAAGTGACTAAAATACCTTACCTAATTATTTTTATTTATTATAATAATTGTGATTATTATTATTTAAAAATTTTAAATATGATTATTGTTAAAATTATTATTAACAACAACAATAACAAGAATGAGAATAACAACAATCGCAATAAAATAATAGTATTTTTTATTGGCCTAAATGGCTATATGAACTTTAATTTTGATAATAACAAATGACATGTTAATGGTATATATATATATATATATATATAAAGTTAGATATATATATATATATCTAACTTTTTAAGAGTAAAAATCATTTATGTAAGATCAAGCTCCAAACACTCAATGAACAATTGTACGATGCACTAAACTCATCAAGGACAAGTTATTTTTCATGATATTTTAAATAAATTATTATTTTCATAATATAAATGTTTTATACTTATAGGAAAAATGATTTTATGAAATATGTTCTTTTCAAGTTTATGGACTAAATTGAAAAAATTTTAAGAATTTTGAAATCAATAAATATTGATTAAAATTATGAAAATAAACCTGACTGTAAAGTTTTATAAAGTTTTAGGTTATATTATAATTTTAAAAAGCTTTGGACCAGACTATAACTTTAGAACAATAGCAACTATCTGCTTCATTATATCGGCTAAATGATTTAAGTATAGAATCTTAGTGGTTAGTTGGCAAAATCAAGTGACGATTCGCTTGGGCAAAAATTTTAAATTGGTTTTATAACAGTAACTTGCCATGTCAGCCTAGCGGTTATCCGCCTTATTATAGTAGCGATCCAACAACTCTTTATAAAGTCAACAATGACTAATTTTCTTTTCAATTATGAAAAGTTAAATCAAACTCAATTCAAATAAATTTTTCAATCTTTATCGAGCTTAAACATGTTCATACAACTGATCTTTGTTTTCATTTTGCTTTTCTACATACCTTGATTCATTATTGAGATATTATTTGCCTATATACTCTTGTGGAGAGTAATCTTTATAAATTTCATTACAATATCAAAATTGAGTAAAAGTATGTGAAACACTTAGGAAAAGAGGTGTGTGTTTTTTATTAGTGTTAAAAATTATAGGTTTTCTAATGAATAGAAATATTATTTTGTGCATTTATTATAATTTATATTTGTAATTATGTAATATATTATGAATTTCTAACTATATTTTTAAATATTTGATTTTGTGTATTTTTGTGTGTTTATTAGGAAAAAATAATAATTTCAAGCAATTCGAGACTCCTAACAAATTAACAGATGGATGCTGGTGGTCTGAAAAATTAAGCTATTATTGAAGAGGATTCACAACTTTTGTTATACAATTATAAGTTTTTATCATGTTAAGTACGGTAATTATAAAATCATAAGTTTCTACCATGTTAGGTGAGGTAATTGTGAGTTGATATACTTGAATAGATTGTGTTAGGTTTATGTTTGGCTAATGGGACAAATGTAAAAGCATGATTTAATTGGCTTTGTTTATATGTGTGGTGTGGATTAATTATAAATTAGTATAAATAGAGAAAAAGGGGGAGCAAACCTCTCTACATCTCTTTCTTCACTTCTTTCTCTCCAATTTTATCTTCTCATCTCTCTTTGTAATATTTAATAAAATAATAAATAAATTTAGTTTTATTTTCAATTTTAATTATTTATATTTTATGAATAATTTAACATTAATGATTATTTTTATTTTAATTATGCTAGGCTAAATAATAATAAGTTAAGGTAAGGTAAAACTCTTAGTAGGAAAATATGATTTAAGTAAATTCTATTTTTAATTATATAAAGGAAAATTATCAGTCATATACCCTTAAATGTTAACGATATTATTTATGTTACAACACTTTTAACATGTATCACTCGTATACCTTAAGTAGTTAAAGTGTTTCTGTCGTTCACTCTACCGTTACTAACGGTTAGAATATGTTAATGTCATAAGGATAGTATTATCTTTTAACATAGGAGAAACTGTGATACAAAAAGACATGTCATCTTTTTTTTTTTAAAATGAAATATATTATTTTCTAAATGACATATTGTTTCACTGTAATACAATTATAAGACATGTCGTTTTACTGTAATATAACTATATAACTTGTTGTCTTTTTAAAATAAAATGGCAACATTTTTTTGGACGACATGTCATTCATTTTTTTAAAGTAAAACGATTTATCATATACTTATATTTCAGTTTAATGATATGTCGTAAAAAAATTACTAAAAAGAACGATATGTCGTTTTTAATCACAGCTTTTCTTTTACTTGTTTAAAGGGCAACATCGTCATTTTATTAAAATTCTGTTAATTTTTTAATGGTAGCAAATAGTAAGGTAGACGACGTCTTTTATCAAACTTATGGTATATGAGTGATACATGTTAAAAGTATTGTAGCATAATGATATAAATGTCATTTAAGGGTATTTAACTGATAATTTTCCTTATATAAATTAAGTTATTTTATAATTAATATTATCCGTATTTTATATTTGAAAATTTTGATTTGTTATAGACAAAAAAGGGAGTTTGATATAATAAATTCTTAATATAAAGTATGTTAAAATGATATTTTGACTTATTATAGACAAATTAAATTTTGGCAAAGTAAGTACTTAATTCATAATAAAATTAATGAAAAAATAATAATAATTTATACAATTAATCTTTTGGACAATAAAGAAATTTCATAAAAGAATTTATTAAATTATTTTAGTACTAACAGTAAATCTATAACCCTAACTAATTTAATTACATATTTTTACTCAAACTAAGTTTCATATTTTTAATTTAATTTAATTTTCTTAGATAAATTAAAACTAACAAATTAAATATTTCCTCTATAGATTGATCTCAGACTTACTGAGCTATATTATAACAAGACACTCTTATACTTAAAAATTATAAAATACTTTTAAGTTGTGTCATTTTATAGCACAAATATTAACAATAAACACAAGTATTGAAATAATTTATCAATTTTATCCATTTACTAACCTACTACTAAGGCACTAATAAATATAAACTATTAAGAATATAAATCTAGACTCCAATATCTCATCTAAATAAATATAAAGTTGTAAAGACAAATAAAAGTAACAACGCAAAATAAATAAAAAATTACAAATAAGCATCAACAACATTTAGATAGCTAGTTCCTAATACTTGAATTCATTAGTATTAACATCAGCTTTACACATTTTTCAGCTCAATATTTATATATATAAAAAAATTAAAATAACAATAAATAAATTATATAAACAATCAATCAATTGTCATATGCTCCTAAACTGCTTGTTCTTGTTGAGCTACCATTGACTTCAATAATTATACAAGAAATTAAAATAGTTATATTAAAGCAAATCTAAAAGAAAATTCAATAATTTATCTTTTATTATTATTTTTACAAATGCTATTTTATAAGTTTCTCCATTAAATCTTGCACGTGTAATCTCAGCAGTTCCATCTTCTTTATGTTAACTTTTTTTTTTTTAAGAATTACTGTTTATTGCCCCCACATCATTTTCAAGTTTCATTTTTTTGTATAGTTTACATTTTCTCAAAAACGATTCGTCAAACCAGTTGTTCCAACGTTAGCATTATGGCTTCATTACTTTTGTCACGATAATGACACTTTAACTTTTTTTCCAACCGACTTCTTACACTTTATTACTAATCTTTTACACTTCATTATTAACCTCTTGTACTTTATCAACATTATCTTCTATCCTGCACGAATACAAAAAATCATAATTTCGATTTAAAACCTAGACTTAGAAATAAAAATCTCAAAAGTAACCAGTCAGCCAATAATTACGAGCATTCATTAGATAGATGGCTTTAGATAATGTGGCAGCTTCTGGGACATTAATCATGACTTGAGAATATTATCAAAGCCAAAACAAATAATAAAGTAGCTGATGAGTTATTTCATACATAAAAAGCTTTTGATAATATTTGCATCTGAACCTTAATTACCCTTATTCAAAAAAGACCGTCTCACTTACCACAATAAAGTAATGAACAAGAAAAAAAAATGAAAACAGCCCAAAAATTATAAAATTTAATGCTGGTGGGCAATAAATTAACACAACATAAATTTTATTCATGACTTATAATAGCATGAATTAATTCAATGTTATTTTCTCAAATTTATTTTACTTGAAGCTGATCCTTTCAATATCAGTTATTAACTTATTTACAACTGTTTTAACATTATAAAAATAACAAGAAAAATCTTATGAATGAATAAAAAAACATATGTAATTAGAAAATAAATGTATTTGAGCGATTGATCAGTGCCAAACACACCTGGTGGCGCTCAGCGGTGGCTTGAGTAGAGTTGGAGTAGAAGCTGCCACGCGGTTTCGATGAGCAGAACAAAAACTGTCGGCTATCGCACAGTAGCGGTTGATGGGGATGGGTTTGGGTTTGGATGGTGCCGTGAGAGGGAGTAGTTGTAGCTGGTAAGCAGTAGCAGCAGCTAGTGACGGCCTAACGGGTTTGCCCTTTTT
The DNA here is from genome assembly GCA_025617385.1 of Murraya koenigii. NCBI lineage: Eukaryota > Viridiplantae > Streptophyta > Magnoliopsida > Sapindales > Rutaceae > Murraya > Murraya koenigii. The sequence continues at coordinate 11,652,144 of CM046813.1, read as the reverse complement.
TGACTTTTTCTCTTTGGAATTTAGGCTATATGGTTTGTTTTGCTAAAAACGTTATAATAGGTTGCCTATGATGCTGTTATATTTTATAATATAAAAAAATATATACTGGTGAATTTAATTAATAATATATATTATTTTTATTAATACATTTTTTAATTATTTTAAAAATATTATTATTAGAGAATAAATTAATTAAGTAAATTATTTTAAATTTTAAAAGAGAAAAGCAAATAGAGATAATGATGAAAAACAAATTTCATTTCATTGAATTCACTCTTTATTTTATTTCTTAAAGACTATCTCTGTTTTCAAATGATTAAATGAAATAGATTTGGTAACCTGTACTTAATAACCTAATCACGGAATCAAAATGAATAAACAATCATTAAAGTTTTCGTGTGGGGCATCCTCAGAAGAGTTTTGAGAAAGAAGGTCTTAGCTACAATGCAGGAATGAAAATCCCTTCTATGGTGCAGAAGATGCCTTTAAACGGTTGGATTTAACTTATTTGAATCCAATGGTTGGGGGTTTAAATAAAGAAAAAAAAAATCTTCTCTAACAGAAAAAAAGGCTACTACTTGTAATGGTCAAAGGCCCTCTCCATCGCGTGTTCAGCCTCATCTTGATAAATTAATATAAATAATTTCAAATAATTTTTTTTTTCACAAACATTCTTTGAAAATTTTAGCTATCATTATTAGTTAAACATAAAGTTTTAGAATAAAACTGCCTCTCTCATCTTCTCTCGTCTAAATCTTTCTGCCCAAAATTCTTTTTCACAGTTCATCGTGAGTGATTTACGATCTCTCTTCATTGTCTCTCCCATCGCGCTTAATCGAGATGGAAAGCGTAATCCAGACAACAAAATTGTAAATGAAATATTATAATTTTTTAACAAATTTTTTATGAAATGGGTGTTGCGGCAACACCCATCAGACGGATGGGGTGCCCATCGCACCAAATCTGGTGCGATGGGTGCCCATCGATGCTGCCCATCGCACTAGTTTGGTGCGACGGGCAACGTCGCTGCAAATTCCAAATTATGGAATTTTGTACGACAGGCACCCCGTTGCACAAGTTGTGCGACGGGGTGCCTGTCGCACCAAAATTCTGAGTTGACGCTTTTGGAATTTGATGCGACGGGGTGCCTGTCGCACACAAACTTGTGCGATAGGCACCCTGTCGCATCAAATTCTTGGGTTACAATTTCTGGAATTTGGCGCAACAGTGTGCCTATTGCAAAGACATTAGGTGGGACTGGCAGCCTGTCTCACCAAGTTTGGTGAGACAGGCTACCTATCTCACCAAACTCCAAGTTTCACTCCAAAAACACACCAAAAGCATAACCCTAAAATGCTCGGCGGCACATGAACAGAAAACGTTTTTTCACATATTTTTAACATTTCATTATGCAGGATACACCATAGAAATTTATAACAGTTATACAAATATTTAATATAACAGTTATATTAAATATTTAATATAGAAATTTTTGTAGTTGGACTTAATGAAAACGCATTTTGGTAAAAATACGGTTGGGTGTGAATGTATGGTATGCTGGCTGTTAGTTAATCGTGTCTCGTGAGTTTGGTTTTTGGTTGCAAGGAAAATGAAGTTTGCAGGACGATGAAGTTTACAGGAACGATGAATGTCAAAGGAAATAAAAATTAAATATTGAGAGTAATTTAAGATATATGAATTTTGTTTGGCTATATTTGATAGAATATAAAGTGAAAGGTTAATTTTGAAATTTAAAAATTAAGGGTGGCTATTTATGTCAATTTCCCCTCCATCTTAGACACGAATCTATCTCCCTCCCCTCAGCTCTCGCTTAAAATCACGATCACTTCAACTTTCTCCACCTCTCTCTCCCTCCTCTCTCTCTCTCTCTCTCTCTCTCTCTCTCCCTGCTCACGCTCCCGGCCCTGATCAAGCCCTTAATCCTTTGAACACTCACGTTCTCTCTCTCTCTCTCTCCCTGCTCACGCTCCCGGCCCTGATCAAGCCCTTAATCCTTTGAACACTCACGTTTACCATCATGCTGAGTTATGCTTTTTTCATCAAGGTAACTCGACAGCAGAATTAAACTTATACTTGCAAATTGCAAGTTATTATATTTGTAAATTGTTGTTGTTTGAGAAGACGATTTGTTAATGATATAGTGGAGAAATAGAAGGCACACATAATGTTTGATAAAATGCTATGGAGAGTAAGGTTCGCTTTCATGAATTTCATGATTTGTAGAGAGTGGTGAGGTTTGGGAATTTGATGAGAGCTTTGAGTTTTGATGATTCATTGAGTGGATCTGATTTAGAAATTGATGGGAGCAGTGAGTTTTTGATGATTTATAGAGTTGGTAATTTGTTGAGAGTGTTAAGACTAATAGTCTGGACATAAATTATAATCAGCTAATTATGGTAAGAAAATTGTTATTTGTATGTCATTGCTGCCTTGTGATTTGCTTCAATCATTTTGCCGGTGGTTGTTTTTTTGTTAGTAAGTGTGTTTTTTTAAAAAAAAAAAAACTGCTTCCTTGTAGATTTTGTAAAAAAACATAGAAGCTCTTGATGACAAGAGAAAAATGTCGAAAGAGAAACTAATATGGTAGAAAAAGAAAGGAGAAGAAAAGAATGGATGGATATATTATTTGTAAGCATGAATTATATGTATTTGTGTATTTGTTATATTTAAAATTTTAATTTTTTTTATTAATGTAACTTAAAATATTGATCACAATAAAGTAGAAACAAAACGACTAAAGTTGTTAGGGGTTAAAAAAGTGGATAAAAATGCATAAATGCATGTAAGCTAACTAAGACATGGTTCAATTTTACTTACCTAAAGTAGTATGCCAGTGAACATGTATATATTGTAATTATTGCAAATTAGAGTTGAAATTGTTCAAAATTGGAATAAACTAACACCTGAGGAGAGGCATCAATGTATGCTGAGTAATATAAATGAGTATACGTCAAATATTGGTGAAAATAGTGGTACAAGTAAAAATATAGAGGAATCTAATAAGGAGAAGACTGATGATGGCAACCTTTTTATCTCGATGTTGTGTAGCTTCTTTCTCAGAGGTGGTTTCATCTTTCTCAATTGATCAACAATTAACAGTAAAAGAAATCGGCTTTGGAAGTCTACTCGATCTAAGATGTGGGCGTCTACGACAAAATTTATATGCACCATTAGTTGAACAATGTGATGTAGCTAGGCAGAGCATAATTCTGCATGTGAAAGAACACAATTTTAATCCCTATAACTTTTGCAACTATAATGGGGGTTAGAGATGGAGACACAAGTGTGGACAACTTAAATGACCAAGTAGTTGATATAACTTATTTGCATGCTATGCATAATAGTGGATGTACAGAATTCATATAGTAAAAGTGAAAATAAGGCTAATGAGAAGTACATGTTCTGATAATGAATTTAAGATATTTTTTAGTTTTTTTATGTTGGGAACCATATTATGTCCCACAGCTACAATATACATTAATCTGTTGTATCTTCGGGTATTGAAAGATACAAGCTCAATTAGAGAAAAAAAATTGGGCTAGTTGGTGCTTTTCTTTCTTTTGGGAAGATGTGCAAAAGTTTAAAGAGAATAAAATGAGCTTTGTTAGTGGTTGCATTTTTTTTTCTTAAAGGTTTGTTAAATATAAAAAAAAAAATAGTTGCAACATTATTTTTTACTTGTTTCTTACAATTTGTTTATTTTAGTTTTTAACCTACTACCTACTTTGCCATTGATGCACAGATGTTCAACTTGTCTGCTGTTGTATATGATTGACCTTCTATTGGCCAAATAGTATGTCCAATCAGTATATAGAATAATGATGAGATTTGACGATTCATGAAATGGAAAAAAAAAGCTTGGTGGCCTCAAAAGCAATAAGGTATAAAGCACATATTTTTATAAATTTAAATTGTGTATTATTTTATTAAAACCAATATGCCATTATTTTGTATCAAATTGTAATTGTTTTATGAATTATTTTAGGTTTTAATCTGATCATCCTCGTAATCTTGAACAAATAGAACCTCATGGGCAGAATAACGTTAATACTGATGTTTTTCAACTAGTAATGAAAAGGTTTGGGGCATACTTCAACAAAAACAAAGAGTTGTTTCAAACCATTGAAAAATAATTAAAAAACATAGAAAAATTATTAGGTGAATTGACATTAAATTATCATGGAGGATTAACCAAATAACTATTCGTTCCGATCCACCTTGAAACATAAAAAGTCGAAACTCTACATATATTCATGGAAAAACAATGTCAAAAGCTGAAGGAAAAATGATATTGGTCAATGATGATGATACTGTGGATCGTAAAGTGAAAGCAGGCTTGCGAGCCTTTGATGCCATATTGAGTTGTATTGGGACAACTGCAGAATTTGGCAAAACTGTCCTTGATTCATTTTAGTTTGATGGAGGTCATGTTCCCAATGTAACACTAGTACTTTGAGACACACTGGTTCTTTGATGCAATCTTTAGTTTTCCACTGATTTTGAATGATTATTATTTAATTTTGATACCATACTTTTAAAGGATTTGGCCGAACCAATTGGGAATAAGCAAGAGTTCCAAACCTCTCCTAGTATGAATATACTAATAATCAGCGAGGAATAGAAGGGCTGGATGACACCAACTTTCTCCTTATGATAAAGTATCTTGGGAGCGAAGACTAAGTTTAAAGCCTTTCATTTCCATGTAAATAACCTTCTCTCTTTTGACCAACTGAAGCTCATTCAATATGCATTTAATAGAGATAGTGACAAAAGGTACTTTTAGTCAATATGGATTTGTATTTTTATATTCCCTTATATATATGTATTGATTACATAATACTTCATTACTTATCTATGTTTTCAACGAAGTCATTGTCTCTGCTGATGATCAATTTATCTCTAGGCATAATTTCATGAGCTTTTTGCCTAACACAACTTAAATGGAGAGGTATATGATGTATTACCTCTGACACTGACTTTACATATTATATGTTTGGAGGTGTTATTGTTGGTCAGCATTAAATTGTAATTTAGTGATGGCTATTTTAAATTCTCACCATGATAGCATATCACCTTGCACTTGATGAATGGGTTAAAGCCGATAATGAACTAATCAATTGGTATTTATCAACATTATAAGCAGTCAGTATGAAGCTAATTTTTTTTAAAGTTAATTGAAGTCATAGTTTATCTATAATAATATTTCACTTGTTTACTTATTGTTATTTTGTAGCAATCAACACTTACCATTAGAGCTGAGCCGGATGGTTTTGCACAAGCAGTTAGTGTTGGAAAATCTTTTATGGCACATTTTGGAAGGTGCCAGAAAGTTACATTTTAAACACTTAATTGATTTATTTTTTACTTACTTTAAAACATCTTGTATTCGAAAGGACTAAATTATTTATTTTCATATTTATGTTCCAATTAATAATAGTGTCTTTCATTAGTTCCTATTTATCGTGAATGTGAAAGAAGGAAATAGTGAGGTTTGGATCCTCTTCTTGATAGTCAAAGTAATTGAAAACGCGACGCATGATGCTAAACTTTATATATGTTACTCTATATTTCTATATGTATATATATATATATATATATATATATTCACTTATCAAATTTGGCATTTTATTTTCAATTTGGCAATTGCATTCTCTTAATTCCATATATCATTCTAAATTACCTCAAAATGCTAAGCTATCAATAAGGTTTATTTAGTTTCCTATCTACTCTGGTTAAGGAGTTCCAAAACAACCAAATGGGTTTGATTGTGGAATTTATGCCATTAAATTCATGGAGACTCCAGGGCTCATTCCCAATAAGTCATATATGCTAAAATTTAAAAGTTTGAAATTTGAATATTAACTGATTGTCATCTTATTGATGTCATTAAGAATTTGGATTTATAATGCTATATTTTTCTTTCGTAGCATGATTCTTAATATGCTCGTGGTAGACTAGTTATTTGACTTATAGACTCTACTTTTAATGAAGCATGAGGCCGATTACTCATTCAAGTAAATATAACATTTGAGGAACATACTGTCTAGGCTGCAGCCCTATACAGAAGGTGAACACGTATAAACCATGCTCAAAAGTTCAAGGGAAAAGCCGAAAAAAAAATCCAAAAACATAACGGGCATATATGGTAGATATTGTTCATGGGATTTGTGAAATATTCATGTAATTGGTAGTTCATTTATTGCGGAACATTTGTACTGACTTCTGTAATATTATCTATAACTAGAACACCTAACTTTGTGTTATTTCGGGTATTGATACGAACCCCGCCAAGAGCTGACGAGACCTTAATCAAATTAGACTATAAGATCATTTCTAATTTCAGGAATTGAATGGAATCACGACCCGTTGCTTAATGAAGCAAAAACCTTGGTATGTGAGGATAATACAATCAGTTATGTATGGTCTGATTTATAAGTTAAGGGTTGAACGCCACAGAAAATTCGATAAGTTCAAAGAGTTCGTTCAAGAACTAAAGAGAATTATACTCTCAAGTAAATTGCATGAAAAACTTCTTCTCCTTCTCTTATTGAATACGAATATATATATATAGGTTATAAGAAATCCTAATAAGAAACAAGTTCCTAATCTAATTGAAATAAGAAAAGAATCCTAAATAAATCAGAATCTTATTCTAATTAAATAAAAAGAAAAGTATCTTAAATAACTAAATAAAATCAAAATAACTGATTGTTGCCTCTTTTAAAAATGGAAACATTATTTAAAAAGATAGTGGCATATCTTTCATCCTTAATGCGCTGATTTCATGAATTTGATTGTTCATAAAATTCAAGAGTTTGAATAACGCATTTATTAGTCTGAATATCTTGTGAGATTCTTTCAATAGGCCTCCATGAATTGGATTGATTCCACATTGCTTGAATCAGCCTATTAAGTCATTCTTTAAATTTCTTTGCATGGGCTCTTGTGACAGGTTCGATGGGAACTTGCATAGGATCTCAATATGCCTTATTCCACGTGCTTGTGTATAATCTCATCAGGTATATTGTGACAATTTTTGTAATCATCACTGTTAGAGTACTATAATGTGTATTTTTGAAGGAAAAAAAAAAACTATTGTGACTAACGTTGCTTTAGTACGGATCCACTTTCAAATGGCAAAACCTGCTAGTCGGTTGATTTAAAAATTTCTCCATTGCTGACGTAGCAAATTCAAATGGTGAATAAGATGATTATTTACATATTCTAGAAACATTCAGCAGATAGCCGTTATGTTTCTGGAATCTGTTAATTCAAAAGTTTGGTTTGGTGACGACTAGTTAACATGCTTTTGGAATCTATTCATTGAAATGTTTGTTTTGCTGGCTATCTGCTTATATAATCTGGCTAGCCACCATGTTTCTGTAAAAAATTATCCAAATATTTGGTAAAGTGGTTAGTCGATTATATAAAACAACTAACTGCCAGCTCTTTGACATTTACAGACCTTTAGATATCTAAGGGTCAGACTAAGCGGCTAGCTGCTTGATAGTAAGCAACTAACCACTATATCTCGGGAATGGTTTTTTGGTGAAGCAGTTAACCGCTTGATTAAAGTGGCTAGCCGACTGTGCAAATTTGAAACCCTATTCAGCTTCTTCTTCATCTTTCAACAACGTTCAGCCACTTAATTTCTCTTTTTAACCAGTTTCTTCTCTCTCTTGTTCTATATAAATTTTCCATTTTCACACGTGTTCTTTCCAAAAAATCACACTCCCAAATAATTTTTCACTCATCCAACTCCATTATTTCACCCATTAAACATGAAATGTTCATTATTCTTGAAAATATCTCAAATTTCAAACCTTAAAATTGCATTTTCTTTAATGTTCATTTTTCACTATCCGTAAGCCTCATTTTGAAAAAAATTAACTCCATATACGCTCTCCTCACATTCTCTAGATCATTTTAATCTGTTCCATATCATCTTTTTCGATTAAAAATTCTTGCACCTAAATTCTTTTATAATTGAATATAGTGAGGACCAAGCAAACTTCTGGAAAGCAAAAGGAATTTTATGAGGATACTTCGGAGATCTTTGCTTCACATGTCTCTACCCTACAATTGTGGAAACGTTACTCAGAGCGATTCATGACTAGATAAATAATTCCTTCCTGATTTGTTAAATTAGATTTTTTTTTTAATTATTTAGCGATTAATGATAAGATGCTTAAGGAATTGTTAGGTGATACGAGACTTAAAAAATTTTTTTGATTTTTAGGGAACCCATTTGTCATAGTTTGATCAAAGTTTTCTATTCAAACATGTTGATTTTCTCAAGTATCGGTAATCAGATTTCTACCAATGTGGGTGGGGTACAAATTACTTTTGATATTGGGAAACTGAATAAGATTCTTAGAATTCCAAATGAAGGTTCCAAGTGTTTACATTTAGGCATAAAATAGAAAAACTATGGTATAATTTCATAGATGTTGTGCAAAACATATGTAGAAGATCTATTATCAGAATTCTTTTGTAACACAAAACATGCGTACCTCTGTAATAGTAAACATAAAACATGAAACTATTAACTTATAATATGAAATTTGAACACAAATATGAAACGAGGTATAAAATGAAAAAACTTGGAGGTATTTTCATAATTAAGACATGTAACACAAAACAAAGAACATGAAATATTTTACATAAATCATGCAACACCGAACACAAAACATGTGTACCTCTATAGCAATAAACATAAAATATAAAACATGAAACTATTAATTTATAATATGAAATTTGAACACAAACATAAAACATGATATAAAAAGATAAAACTTAGGGGTGTTTTCATAATTAAGACATAAAACACATAACAAATGTCATGAAATATTTTTCGCAAATCATACAATAACAAATACAAAATATGAGTACCTATATAACAGTAAAGATAAAATATAAAACATAAAACTATTAACTTTTAATATGAAATTTGAACAAATATAAAATAAGATATAAAAAGAAAAAAACACTTGGGTTGTTGGCATAATTAAGACATGAAACATAGAACAAAAGACATGAAATATTTTACACAAATCATACAACAAACGAACACAAAACATGCGTACCTCTATAACAGTAAACATAAATATAAAACATTAAATTATTAACTTATAATATGAAATTTGAACACAAATATGAAATAGGGTATAAAAAGAAAAAAATTGGGAGTGTTTGCCTAATTAAGACATAAAACACGAAACAAAAGACATGAAATATTTTACACAAGTTATACAACAACAAACACAAAATATAAGTACCTCTGTAATAGTAAACATAAAACATAAAATATGAAACTATTAATTTATAATATGAAATTTGAACACATATGAAACTATTAATTTATAATATGAAATTTGAACGCAAACATTAAACGGGGTATAAAAAAGAAAAACTTGGGGGTATTTGCATAATTAAGATATAAAACATAGAACAAAGAACATGCAATATTTTATACAAATCATACAACAACGAACACAATATATAAATACCACTGTAGCGGTAAACATAAAGCGTAAAACATGAAACTATTAACTTATAATATGAAATTTGAATACAAACATGAAACGAGATATAAAAATAAAAATTGTGAGTGTTTGCATAAAATAAAAACATGAAACACAGAACAAAAGACATGAAATATTTTACACAAATCATGCAACAATAAACACAAAATATTAGTACTTTTATAACAGTAAACATTAAATATAAAACATGAAACTTTTAATATATTGTATGAAATTTGAACATAAATATAAAATGGATGATATAAAGAAAAACTTGAGGGTATTTAGATTATAATTACATGAAATACATAACAAAAAATATGAAACATATTACATAAATCACGTAACAATGAACACAAGATATGAATTAAACTTTTAGTATTTTTTACATGCTCTTTTTATTTTATTCTTCATAATATTTATGATAAAAACTATTTTTTTTTCATATTTACTTTAATTGTTTTTTTAATATTATTTCTGTTGTTTCCTAAATTTTTTGCCTTATAAATTTTTATTTTAATTTATTTAAAATACAAAATAAATTAATGGCATCAATCTATTCCTGCCGGTTAAAACTTTGTTCGGCTGCCAAACAAAGGGGGCCTCAATTTAGATACAGGGACTTTCCAGCCATTCCCGAGAAAGAATTATCTTCGTCACTCTGTCTCTCTCTTTCCCCAATTCAATCTAAAAGCTAATATCATTTGACCATACACATATAAAACCAACAAATTAACCCTAGTTATCCTCTTTCTACACAACCAAAATGAAGCTTGAGATGAAAAAGACAGTCCGAAGCCCATGCATCTGATCAAGAATCCCTAAACAAGTTTCCATGCCTCCGCTCTTCCTTTGCCGTTGGATGCATTTATTAGCTCTCGGATTCCATCTCCTCCTTTGTTTTTGCCGAAGTTTGATAAAAAAGGGCAACAACAAACTATAATAATAACAGTGAATTAGAATTACCCAGTTTCTTGTTTGCTGGGTCCATGGAGCTCATGGCTGTATCTTGAAACAAAAAAAGTTCTCGCCACAAGAGAGGCATAAGAAATGGACCAAAGGCTTTGAAAACTATTGCAGTGGAGAGAGAAAAAATCACAAGTACAAATGATGAAGCTAGCTGATTCATTCTGTTGGAGCTCCGAGCCACGGTTGTGTTATTTTGTTTTTGCCCTTTATATGATCTAAAGTTTTGCTGAGATAGTTGAATAATACTCTTTAGTTTGAACATCCTTGTTATTCACTCGATTAGTGCTTACTAATGTGACGAATTTTTGAACTCCTAAGTACAATAAATTTGGCCACAATCCCAGGGATTTATTTCGAAGCATTATTTTCTCTATAAGTTATGAATTGTTTTTGTTTCAGCAATTAAAAAAATATATATATTTACCACTAATTTATAAATTATATGCTATCTTTTAATTAATAATTTAATTATTCATTATATTAAATGAATAATTTAAGTTAAAATATTTAAATCTAAACGCCCTTAATAATCCCACTATTAAAGTTATAAAACATACAGAAGAAATTTTATATTTTATATTATTATGAATTATTGTGAAAATCCACCAAATTAGTAGCTTAACAACTTTGAAAATAGATTAACCACTTTATGTTTTATATCATAATTGTTCGCTTTAGTTGAGGAGGTATTCTATCTCTTTACTCTTTTATTTTTTACATATTTATTTAAGGTTACTCTTCAAATAAAGTTTAATATTTATTATACTAATCCTTTTTAATTATTTTTTTAGTAATAATGTCTCACTTGACAAAATTGAAATTTAACGCCTTGCATATATCTGGCGAGAATTATTTATCTTGGATCTGGATGCTGAAATTTATCTTAATGCTATGGGCCTAAATGATACAATAAAATAATAATAAATAAAATAATAAGAACTCATTTCTTCAATATCGAACCAATGCCATGATTTTTCTATGTCATCATCTCCATTAAACATTTAAAATTGAATATCTTACTATAAATGATTCATATATTCTCTGGAGTAATTTGCACGAGAGATATGATCATTTAAGGCCAGTTATTCTTCCAAATGCTTGTAATGAATAGAATACCTTTAGGCTACAAGACTTTAAGTCAATACATGAATATAATTCTGCACTGTATAGAATTACTTCATAGTCAAATTATGTGGAGAAAATATTATTGATGGGATATATTGGAAAAAGCATTTACCACATTTCATGCTTCTAACATGGTTCTACAACAACAATACAAAGCATGTTAGTAAAATATTCTGATTTGATTGCATACCTTCTTGTGGCAAAAAAATAATGAATTATTAATGAAAAATTATGAAGCCCATCCTACTGATACAAAATTCATTATCGAGGCCAAGGACATAACAAAATTCATTATCGTCGACCTCGTGGTGGTTATAAGAACCATAGAGAATGAAAAAATAAGTAGGGAACATTTGCCCAACATGAAAATACTTGTGGTAGATGTGGAATGTTTGGTAATTTTTAAAGACAATGTCGTTCTCCCAAACATCGTTTGAATATTTTTCAGGCATCCCTAAAATCAAAAGGAAATAATATTGAGACAAACTATGTTGATAACTCAGATCTAGTGGATATTACACATCTTGATATTTCAGACTTCTTTGAAGATAAAGATGGAAAAATTGATCACTTGATTGGTGATGGAAATGTTCATCACAGTTAAAATTCAGCTTGTGTTTTTTTATGTTTGTTCATGTAATTTTTTCATGTTATCTAATGTTTATTTCCTTTTTGTTTTTTTTAATAATATAAATTTCAATAAAATGTTTGATGAAGAAATATATTTAGCTGATAGTGCAACTACACATACGATCTTTCGAAACAAAAGATTTTTTCAAATTTAAATTTAATTAAAGCGAATGTGAATACAATATAAGGTCCAATAGATCTTATTGAAGGTACTAGAAGAGCAATGATCATATTAATGAAAGGTATAAAATTAGATATTTATAATGCTCTGCATTCACCTGAATCAAAAAGAAATTTACTTAGTTTTAAAGACATTCATCATAATAATTTTCATATAGAAACAATGAATAAGAATAATATAGAATATCTATACATTACTTCTAATATGTCTAGAAATAAACAAATATTAGATAAACTGTATCTGGCTTATATTATACAATGATAAAATCAATAGAAGACTACACAGTTATAAAAGATGACCTATATGATCCAAAATCTTTAATACTTTGGCATGACCGCCTTGGTCACCCTGGATCAACAATAATGCGTAGAATTATTGTGTAATGACAATAATTACACTGCCTGTTCACAACGAAAATTAGTAATTAGACCATCACCCAAGAAATTAGTTCTGAATCTCCATCATTTTTACAAATAATTCAAGGAAATATCTGTGGACCTATTTATCCACCAAGTGATATATTTCGTTATTTTATGGTTTTAATTAATGCATCTGCATGATGGTCACATGTCTATTTACTATTTATATATAATGCTGCATTTGAAAGATTGTTTGCACATATAATCAGGTTATGTGCACAATTTCCAAATTATCCAAATAAGACTATACGTCTAGATAATACTGTTGAGTTTACTTCTAAAACATTTGATAATTATCGTATGACAATTGAAATTAATGTAGAACATCCAGTACCACATGTACATATTCATAATGGATTAGTAGAATCTCTCATCAAACATCTACAGGTAATTACTAGAACTTTATTATTACGCAATCAGTTACGTATTTCAACATGGGGGCATGCTATTTTGCATGCTGTGGCATTAATCCGCTTAAGGCTACGACCTATCATAAATATATTCCATTATAACTCATATTGGGACATTAACCAAATATATCCCATTTATGCACTTTTGTTTGTGTAGTACAAGTGTCAATTGCACCTCCGCAACGCACTAAAATGGAACCACAACGTCGATTGGGAATTTATGTGGGATTTGACTTAGTATCTATTATGATATATCTTGAACCATTGATGGATGATGTATTTACTGTACGATTTGCAAATTGTTATTTTAATGAGACAATTTTTTCTCCATTGGGAGAAAGATAAAAGATTCATGATATTAGGCATGATCTTCAGTGGAAAGTGACCCATCTGTCTTATTTAGATCCAAGGACACCTCAGAGTGAAAATGAAGTGCATAAGATAGTTCATTTGCAATAAATTGAAGAACAATTGCCAGATGCATTTACAGATGCATTTACAGATGCAGTAAAAGTAACCAAATCATATATACTAGTTACTAATATACTTAACTGGGTCATAGTACCTAAAGAACAATTAATGAAAAATACAGTTGAGGAATTTTCTATGGCACGCCAGAAGCGTGGTAGACCTATTAGTTCAAAAGATAGTATTCTGAGAAAGAGAAAAATGATTAAGCACGATTCTGCTACAAATGATGATAAAATCTAAATGAACAAATTGCTTCAGAAAAGCAAATGGTCCATGAAAAGACCAAAAACCTTGATAATACACAAACTCTTCATAAAGAACAGAGTCTTGAAAAGGTACTTGGATCCAAAAATAATGAGATTTTTGTTGACTATACTCAGAGTAATAATTTAAAAAAGCATTTGATTTTTAATAAGACTAAATTCCCTGAACGGCCTCTTAAAGAGATAGGTGCCTAAGATATAATACAAGCCTTTGAAGTGGCTACTAATATTGTATTTATGTTTATAGTAGCTACTGATATTGTAAATAATTATGATCTGCAAACCATTGATGAATGTAGACTGAAGCATAATTGGCTTAAGTGGAAAGAAGCAATACAGGCATAGTTGACTTCTTTAGCCAAATGTAAAGTATTTGGGCCTATAATCCAAACAGTTGAGGGTATCAAATCTATTGGATACAAATAGATATTTGTACAGAAACGTAATGAAAATGATGAAGTTGTAAGATATAAAGCACGACTTGTTGCATAAGGTTTCTCACAGAAACCTGGTATTGATTATAATGAGACATATTCTCCAATAATGTGTGCAATTATGTTTCGATTTTTAATTAATTTAGCTGTATCAGAAAATCTTAATATGCGTCTAATGAATGTGGTGATATATATATGAAAATCCTTGAAGAATTTAAAATGCCAAAATCCTGTTAATCATCACATCGTAGCTTGTATTTAATAAAGCTACAAAGATCTTTATCTAGATTAAAATAATCTAGACGCATGTAGTATAATCACCTCAGTGAATATTTAATAAAATAAGGGGATATATTAATGATCTCATCTGTCCATGCGTTTTTATCAAGTAATCAAGATTTGATATTGAAATTGTCGTAGTTTATGTTGATAATTTGAATTTAATAAGAACTCTTGGACAACTTCAAAAGATTGCTGGCTGTTTGAAAAATGAATTTAAAATGAATAAAATTTGGGAAAATTAGGTATTGTCATGGGCTGCAAGCCGAACACAGACCTAATGATATCTTTATCTATCAGTCATCTTATACTAAGAAAATTTTGAAATGTTTCAACATAGATAAAGCATACCCATTAAATACCTCAATGGTAGTCCGGTCTCTTGATTGTAAAAAGATTTATTCTGTCCTAAAAAGATATATATATGTATGTGTGTGTGTGCGCGCGCGCTCCTGTCTATAATATTTGACATAACCAATTAAAATATAACACATCATATTTTGATAAAATTATTAAAATACCATAATTTTCAATTTTTTTATATAAAATGATTTTTTTAGTTATTTTTTGTGAATTTAAATCTATCCGAAATTATGAGCCATTGATTTCTGCCCAATCCTACTTGATTTCCAGCTCCTATAAGAATTAAGTTTTTATTTCTTAATTTCAAAATATATTATCATATTTCTTTTTATTTTTTATTTTTATATTTTACAGAATAAACACCACCTATTATTCCCATTTCAAATTCCAATTTCTATCTCACGAAAAAAAACACCCCAATTATTCCCATTTCAAATTCCAATTAATTTTTTAGCAGCTCCCATTTTCCCTAAAATATAATGTTAAAATAATCAAAACCAAATTAAGGATAGATTAACCATAAGCCACCTCTCAAAAAGAAAACTTAACCATAGACCAAATTTAGGGTATACACCAACTATTCTGCTTTAGGGATAAAAAAATCAACCGGAGACAATTACCAAATGGATCAAATATCTCGAATAAATTCAGTTAATAATTCTTGTGGTATTGGATAGATCATGCCATTTTACCCCATTATTATTTGCACATAAGCAACAGAATATCATCAATATCAGGTAATGTGCACAAAACATTTCACAACTACTATAAAAACTAGGGTTAAATTGCTAAATTTAAGTATTCTCAAACTTGTTCAAAAGAAAATACAATTGCCAGTACTATAACCAACAAATCTTAGCTTAAAACTTAAAAGTGAAAAATCAAAGTGTATGATATAAGACTGAATAACGATAGCATTGGCATTGCAACAATTACTTGACACAGCACTAAATGCCAACAGTTGGAAAATTCTCTCAAAAAGTTGTGCTCAGTTGACAAATCCTAAGCTGTGGCATGTAAGAAAGCTCTTCCTGGTTGGCGATTTGCCAAGGGTCCATGACATCCGAGAAGCTGCAATAACCAATACTCAAATCAGTATCTTATACAAGTTCAATCCTCTTGTGACACAAAAAGTGACAACAAAAGTGAAGAAAAAAAAGAAGATCAAAACTAGTATGCCTACAACCTATCATGAATGTAAAGTTCATATGCATACCACAGTAATTACTAAATTAAAATTGGCACAAGAACTCGGAAGTACTAATTGAAAGACAAACCTTTGCATTGACACCATCAGGCACAATACGGTTCTCTGACTTAAACCTCAAATAATCACTGCGGCTAAACTTGGTGAAACCCCTGAAATTGAATGAAATCAAGACCATGCGAAAACTGAATAACAGGATAACCATAGGTCAAAAGTAGTTTAACTAGATCCCTAGAAACACGCAAATTGTAACATCACGAGTTGGGCTTAGATAAATAAGATCTACCATTGAGATCTATGACAAACTTGGAATTGAATGTAGATTGAATATTAAGGAAAGAAAAAGCAATAAGGTGTGGAAACCAGAAAACTAAATATTGGTAGAGATGCAGTAAAACAATAGTACAAGATAGATTGCCTTGATTAGTTAAAAGCTGAACATAATGAACTACCCATTAAAAACAAATCTACAGGCACCTAACAAATAAGAGAAGTCCACATACCACTTTCTGCTGACAATGATCTTTTGGCGACCAGGAAACTTGAACTTTGCACGACGAAGAGCCTCCTGAGCATGAAGACTATTGCTATCCTTGCAGCGAACTGACAGTAGGACCTGTCCAATGGCAACTCGAGCACAAGTACCCTGTGGTTTGCCGAAAGCACCCCTCATACCAGTTTGAAGTCTATCAGCTCCAGCACATGAAAGCATTTTGTTGATACGCAAGACATGGAATGGGTGAACACGGACTCGCAAATGGAAGGCATCTTTCCCGGCAAACTTGGCCATATATTTGTTGCAAGCAATTCGAGCAGCCTCAAGAGCTTCACTTGATACGTTCTCCTTTTCCCAAGACACCAAGTGCACACAGAAAGGGAATTCATCAACCCCTTTCTTCTTCATTCCAACATCATAGATCCTGATCTTGGGATCAGGTACACCACGACAAAAGCGTGATTTCGGATATGGCTTATTTTTTATCTGGCGATAACACCTTGCAGGTCCTGTAATAACAATAAAACCATTGTCCCTTTAAACATTGAAACTACTGAATCTCCAATAAAACTCAAAAAACAGCCTAAATCCCCATTTGGATACCCAGTAATAACATGACATATAGATATTGATACCCAAATGAGTTTTATTTAAGAACCAACACCTGCCTCTAGTCATGATGTCTAAGAATTAAATACGAAAAAACAAAAAAGAAAAAAATCAATCTAAAAAATACAAATAAATCTTATAAAGTCTATAGCTATAACAACCAATCAAAAGTATTAATAAGATAAATTTCAGATTAATAAAACAAGCATATAACAAACGGAATTCGTCAATTAGTGTTCATTGAATCTCCATGATGAAGATACAAGAAATCGGAAAGAGGTGGAAGGGGCACTTACTTCTTCCCATGTCGAAAGCTATGCTAGGTATGCTGCAACTCCCAGAAACCCTAGAAAACTGAACGATAAAAGCAATGGCCGTAGTATATATACGTGTGTTTCCAAAACCCTAATGCGTCTGTGCTTCCGTCATGTTATGTGATATCGGTCCAAGTCCAAATCTTAGCCCATAAGAAATATTTGGGTCTGTACGACACAGTTTGGTAAATCCCTTTTTCCACTCATTTTTGTTTTTAAACACGAAATACAATATTATCCCCCAAAAAAATGAAGTGCGATAAAATCTTTATAAATTAATAGTAAATCAAATAAAAATATTAATTAATTGATAAATAGTGTATATATAATTAAATTAACATACATATATTTTACCAATTTAATTGATTAAATATATAAATTAATTCATTAGATATAAATTAAATTAACCAAAAAATAAATTCAAAGTTATTGTAAATTGATGATTCAACCCTAGATCTTCTAAATCCGATAAGAAAATTAAAAATAAGATTTAATTATATTTCAATTTTCAAAAAAAACAGTTAACAACAAGAATCATAATTTATTTAATAAAATATCATTACAATTATATTTATAATTAATTTGTAATATGAATAGGACCATCAAGTTATATAAGGGCATTAGAAAGGTATTATGTTATTAATTTAGCCTATTGGCTCAAATCAGGACTGTAAAAAATTATTATATTATAGAGGTTATAAATTTATCAAGTATTAATTTATAAAAACTATGCGAACTTATGTATTTAGCGTCATCCTACATATTCCAACAATTGAGTCTCAACTAATATCAATTGAGTCCCATCCTACATATTCCAAACCGAAGCCTGAATGATACCATAGTTTTTTTAAAATAGATTCGCTCCCACTCTCGGGTGCTTTAGGATTTGAATAGTGACTGTTTCCTAAGATATAGCAATGATTAATAGCTCTGGCACACCACTAGATTATTCTACAATGAACTTTTATTGTGTTTAAGCTCTATAATAATAGATGGACGACAAAAGAGGAATTGAAGTTAAAATAATTCTATTATTCCACTTATCACTACTTTCTAGACATTTTGTATGTCTCTTGCTCTTCTTATCTATCCTCTTAAATAAAGAGGAATGCCAATTTATAGATATTTGAGAAAATTGTCAATTTTAGCCATATATCTTCATTAATTTTCATTTTTAACCTTTCTGATTTTTCTTTATCATCTTTAACTAAATATTGGTTGTATGGATAAAAAAACTCATACTGTGTTTATGTTAATTTCAAAAATATTATTTATTTTGTATTTTCTTATTATGGTCCTTGGAGTTTTATAATTTTATACATTATTTATTCTTCCATCATTTCTACATCTTCGTCCTATTCTTTTTAATATTTTAACCATTTTTTTATAAAAATATATTTTTTGTTCTAAATCATAAAAGTCTATAATTTCTAATTCTTCATAATTTTCTTGTCCAATATTTATTAAAGTTTTCTTTTCTTATTCTAAACTTATAATTTCTTGATTTAAATTTTCTATATAAAGGTTAACTTTGTTTTCCCAACTAAAAATCATTCTTTTTATAGTGTGACATATTATTCTAATCCTATTCCAGACTTCAAATTCTGGATCTTGATTATTCATAATGTTTCTGTTTTATACCAATATATTAAAAATTTAATGAATTCATCTATAAATTTCATTCTTTTATTTAATATTATCTTATCATCTTTTGTATTTATATTAAATCTTTCTCTTTGATCTTGCATTAATTCTAGTTCAATATTTCTTATATTATTCTTATTTTTTATTTCCTTAATCAATTTTCTTATTTCATCTTTATTTTCTATTTTTAAAGTATACATCGCATCTACTATTTTAGTTATTGGTTCCATTTGAATTTCACTTATTTCTCAAATTCTTATCTTTCTTATTTTTCTTATAATTTTTATTAGTATTATTGATTTTGATACCATTTGGCTTGGGGGCTCCGAAGATTAATCTAGTTAATCAAAAAATCTAGTCAATAAAATCAATCGAAATGGAATTTATCTATTTGGATAGAAATTAATTAACATTGAAGACATATTATTATTCAAATATTGAGTACATGATTTATACAAAAAAGAGATTATTCATAGATATTTACAAAGGAAAGAAATACAAAAAGAAACTTTTTATACAAGATACAAGAGGGATTTATATAAATTTACAAAGGGTCTCAGTAAATCTCTATTGGTGGTAAAAGTTGTTTGTATTATTAGTAATTAATAATAAAAATTGTTTATTACTATTTGTTCTTCTTGTTCTATATTAGTTTCTAATATAGAGATTTATTAATTTATTTGAAACATATATATATTTCTTTTTGCAAATTATCTATTTCAACTTGATTTATTATTTTTCTTTCCAATTCTTTAGGTAGTCCTATATTTTTTACTGTTAATAAGGCTTCTTTTGATACTAATTCTCTTTTAGAGAATATGTATGCTTCATAATCCCATGTTCCACAATTAAATTGTATTACTAAGGTCTTATGATTATATGAAACTTTTGTTCTATTATTTATCTAATTTATTTTAGTTATTCCCAAATCTTTTAACAAGATTTCATGAAATTTTTCCATATTATTGCAATATATCCAAGATCCCCTTCTCTTCCCGTCAAACATTAATATCTTTATAAACCTTTACCACCAAAAGATAAGAATTTGGAATTATTACCTTTATCCTTTATTGTATAAAATGATTTTCTTATACACCGACGGAGTAACCTTCTGCCTGAATGACCTCGTCCTTAACTCTCTCAACACGCCTTCACCTTCGACTAACACGGGAAAACTGGATAGTCTCACTGCTTTACTGTATCCTATGGTGTGTTGGAATTTCCTTATATCCAATAGCAGATATAGGCTTCCTCTTTATTTCTTATGGGGTTATCTGGTTTATTAAGATGGTATGCTTATCTGGGTTGAGATTGGAGAAAAGATTTATTTTTGCATTAAGAATGCTCTGAGATATTGTAGGAAAGATAATATGAAAATGCTCTTGATCGGTTCTAATGGGCTATGAATGCCATTCGATCTGATTTATTTCTCTTTATATAGAGGGTACATTATTGATGCTTATCTTTTCCTCTTTACAGGTGTATGGATAAGAGAAAAGATAATGACTCTTTATCTTTCTCCTTTACAGGTGTATGGTAGGAGAAAGGATAAACACAACTAAAGCCCGACATATATACATGGGCTGAATTGATGGCCGACAACTTTATGTAGTGGTCTTACAAAGTCAAAAAGTTTTTATTACATTATTACAAATGACAAATATATAAAGTAAAGATTACATTATTTATTCTTGCCGACACAAGCAACGAGACTTCTTTTTCTTACTTTATTTCCATCAGTCTACATGTCTGCTGCAACGTGGCTGTGCTTGATGGAAACCTCATAGTTGTTATTTCGTGTATGAAATCCAGCAGTATTTCTGATGGTGACTCTCCACCTTCTGCTGTCAATAGCATGTAATTATTGAATTTTATTATTATCCTGTATTTTCTATTGTACAGGGCTTTAGCTATGCTCCAGATGGCTTTTATTTCTCGAGCTCTTCTAGTCCTTATCCATGCTTTATTGAATTGTGGGGCTGCTGTATATTCTGTTCTCACTTCAAGCTAGAAATTTCTGATAACATGGCCTATTGTAATTATGTAGAAGGTTTGGTATTCTATGTTATTAGTATATTCAGGACTTATGGTGTAAAATTTAAGATATATTTGTCTTTTTTTGGCAAACTTAGAGACTTATTTTACAAGGAGTTCATCAAAACTGGCTAGCTCCTTTAAGTTTATATCAGGGTATATCATGTCAAGGAATCCATACCTTGCTATTTTCCCAACAAGGATTGGATCTGCATCTTTTATTGCTATCATTCTGGGATAGACATTTTTCCCTAATGATTTATGGATGGTATTTTTATAGGAACAAATAGAATATATCCAGGTGGTTACCTGTTTATAATCTTCTTCTTTTGGATTTAAAGGGAGATTATCATCATCTGAGACAAAGGGATTTATGTTGACAATCCTTTTATTCTCTTCACATATTGCACAAATGATTATGGTTTTATTTTTCTGGACTATTGTATGCTAATTGGATCTATATTTATTGGATCGTTGATTGGATCTTGTTTTATTGGGCTTCTGATAGAGTCCTGGTTTATTAGATCTCTGGCAGAATCCTGATTTATCGGATCACTGATAGAATCCTGTGGAACTGGTCCACTGCTACTTCCAACATTTATTGGATTTATTTGGAGTCTACTGATCATATTATTCCAAGAAGAGATCAGCCTGTCTACTCCATCATTATGTGTTTCAAATATTTCCCTTAGACATTTTATGGCGTCTAGGGCTTCAGTAGCATCAGCTTTCAGCCGATTTATTTCAGCATTTATTTTGAAGATTTCTTCCTCCATTGTTTATGATTCTTCAGCACATTCTATATTCCTGGATAAAAAATCTATAAGATAATTGTCAGAACTTTTAATATAATTGACTTTAAAAGTATATAAAGATAAAAATACTTGTCATCTATGGATTTTTCTATACTGAGGTTCATTTGGTAATTTATTAAATATTAATGATTTAACTTGAGTATTATCAGTTTCTACAGTAAATTGTTTAGCAATTAAAAATAGTGAGAATTTTTTAGTTCCTTTTAATATTGCTAATAATTTTTTTTCATGTGTTGTATAATTTTATTCTGATGAATTTAGTGTTCCACTTTTATATCTACAGATTTCATTTAAGTCAGTTTTTAATATTGCTGCCCAATATAAGTCACTGGCATCTGTTTGTAAAATTAAATTATCTGTTGGTTCTGGTAATCTAAATTTAGGTAAATTTTTACATTCTTCTTTTAGTTGTTTAACTGTTTGTGTATGTTCTTCTTTCCATCCTTGAAGATTATTTTTCTTTAATAATTTTTGTAAATGATTTCTTTTCTTAGTCAAATTGTCTATAAATCCTTCTGCATAGTTTAAACATCCTAAAAATTTTTGTATCTGCTTTTTGTTTTCTAGTTTATCAGGAAACTGTTTTATTTTTTCACTTATATGAGATTGTAATTTTATGCCTGTATTATTTAATATCATTCCTAAAAATTCTATTTCATTTTGACATATTTTGGCTTTTTTCTCACTTAATACTATTCCTTTTTCTTTACATGTTTGTGCAAAATCTTTTAAATGTTCAATATGTTCTTTGTATGTTTTTGAACTTATTAAAATATCATCTACATAAACTATTAAGTATGTTTTATTTTTTAATAAATCATCCATTCTTCTTTGATATATTTGTGGTGCATTTTTTAATCCAAATGGCATGACTAACCATTCGTAATGTCCTTGAGGTGTACTAAAGGCTGTATATTTTATACTATCTTCTTCCATTTTTATTTGCCAAAATCTTGATTTACAATCAAATTTAGAATAGTATGTATTTCCGTTGACTAAATTTATTAATACCACTTTCTTTGGTAAGAAATATCCATCAAATTTAATATATTTATTTAATTATTTATAATTTATTACCATTCTAGCTTTACCTCTAACTTGTTCACTATGTTTCATTACCATAAAGGCTGGGCTTGAATGAAGACTAAAACTTTGTCTTATTAAATTTAATCCTAATAATTCTTTGAACTTTATTTTAAATTCTGTTATATCTTCTTGAGTATATACCATTGGTCTTACTCTAATGATTATTAGTTCTATCAATTTTATTTTAGCTCTTAAATTTTTAGGGTTCCATAAAGCTAAAGGGTTTTCATGATATACTTCTTGTAATTGTTTCTTAATTTTATTTATAGATATCAAATTATTTTGTAATTGTTGTTTATAAAAAAAGATCTTATAAGTATAATCACCACGCTCAGCTGCAACTCTGTAAGGTTTAAAGATACGAGACAGTCTAAATATATGTCCATATGGTGTTTTAAGATTTATATTATATAAAGTTTGCTGATAACTTTGGAATTGACTAAGGAAATTATTTCTTAAGAGTAAATCTTGTTTTAAGGTATTATATTGAATAATATATTTTAACAATATTATTTTATTTCTAAGAATAATTGGAACTTGTGATTTACAATAAATGTGCTTTGAGTATTTGTTATTCCTATAAGTTTTATTCCCAAAACTGAGAACTTATTCCATTCTTTTAGTAAAAAGGATTTACCTAGTGTAATTTCACTTTCTGTATCTATTATTGCACACGTAGTAATATTAGTTTCAGTAAACTTTAATTCTATGTAAGTGCCTAAAGGGAACTTTATAGTATTCATTTATTCATTTTTCCACATTGCTATTTTATTGCAAAATTCTGTTATTTCCTTATCCATTTTTATATATATTCCTTCAGAGGTAATATTATAATTTATATGTTTTAAGAAACTCATTCCTAATATGATATCATATATTTAAGGATGGCAATTTGTCGGGTCAGGCTCGGGCCTTGCAAAAGCCCACCGATAAAAGCCCAATAATTTTATTTCGGTCGGGCTCGATCGGGCTGTGGTCGGATCAGTCGGGTCAAGATCAATGACCTCAGCTTTATTTTATTTTAATTATTTGATTTATTCACCTAGTGTCTCAGATATGTGTTTAATTATTTTAATTATTTGATTTATTTCCAAGCACAGCATACTCACAACTTATATTCAAAATTTAATTTGCACTTGTGTCATTTGAAAAAAAAATAAAATTAATCGTATACAAATAAAACTACACAATTCTACAACCCAACATTAAAAAAAAAAAATCAACACTCATGTCTTATACAAATAAAAATACTCATTCAATCTGTGATGTGTTATTTGTGCGTGTCAGTATAATTTTTTTTTGAATTTAGTAAATGATAGGGTCAGGTCGGGCCGGGTCACATAAGGCCCGAGCCCGAACTCAAATTTCATCGGACCTAAAAATTAAAGCCCGAGCCCGAGTTTTAACTTCTAAGTTCGGGTTAAAGCCCGAAAAAATCGGGCCGGGCCAACCGGGCCAAAATTCGGGCCGGGCTTTTTTGCCATCCCTACATATATTTCATTTTGAGCAAATCCTTAGTCTATAAAACATGGTATTCTAAATAGTAACCTTCTTATATATGTTGGTACAGTTACTTCTTTTGTACAGATTCTTATATTTCCATTAAAATCTTTATATTTGTATTCATTAGTTGTAATGTCTTCTGTTAATCCTTTATTTTTTAGTATATTTAAATGATTATGACTTGAACCTGTATCTATTAATATTTTTGGTCCTTCCATGAATTCTATTCCATTAAAATATTTTCCCATTATTACTAAACTTCCATTGGATGTATTATCAGGTATTAGTATTTCTTTATATATACTGTAATCTGGTTGTCTTCATTTTCCTTTATTTTTGATTCTTTTAATAAGTTGTTTATTACCAAATTGAATTAGTATCATTTGATTTTTAATATCTTCTTCTAATTCAGGTTTATCATATTTTATATCCAAGTTATATGTTATAGGTAAGTTAGGAATTTGCAAGATTCATTTGGTTTTTAATATCTTCTTCTAATTCAGGTTTATCATCTTTTATATCAAAGTTATATGTTATAGGTAAATTAGAAATTTATAATATTGGTTCTATACTTTATCTTAAATCTTGAAATTCTTTTCCTATCTCTATGTATGGTTTATTACTATATATTTTACCATAATTAATATTACAGAAAGAATATAAAGCAGAGTAATAAAATATCATAATTTTATTTCCAGGTTTCATTATATCTTTTCTTTTTAATTCAAAATGTAAACTTAAAGTATCATTTATATTTTTTTCTTTTATATGGACACAATATCTAGGGTAACATGTAAATAAAATTTTTTTATAACATAAATTTCTTTCTATGGTTCCTAAATGTGCTAATTCATGATCTACAAATCTTTAATCATGTAAACTAAGTATTATAGGTGAATTTATTTCTTCCCCAAAATAAGGATTTTACTAATATTTGTATTCCAGCTAAATATACATATTGTATTTTATCTCTAATTCTATCACTTTTAATCTTATTTAAAGTAGCTTCTATACCTCTAGAGTTTAACAAACTTAATTTGATATTTTCTTTACTTTGAGTTATATCTATAGCTTTTTCTTGTTCTTGATATTCATGAATGACTATATTTTTTCTTTTAAAGGACTGTTGTATATTTCTTAAAATAGTATTATCTGGATTTCTTAAATTTAAAAATATTCTTGAAATTTCTTTTAATTTTTTCTGATTTAATTTTACAATTAGTTGATATCAATTTCTATTTTTCTGTTGTTCTATTTCTTTATCTATTTCTATGTCTTCTATATTTTCTATTTCAGAATTCTGATTCTGATTCATCTGATTCTGAATTTTCTGAGGAACTTGTACTTATAGATTCTGTATCACTATAACTTTCATATATTTCAATATTGAAACAATTTATGGTTTCATTATCAGATAGTAATTCTAAATCTGGTTTTATTTCTTGGTATTCTATTTATGTTATTCTAACCTTTTTCTGCTTACATTCAGAGCTTATATGTCCTTTTTGTCCACAATTCCAACATCTACATTCTTTATGGCTTTTTTTAATTTCTTTGTTATGTTTTCTTTTATAATATCTTTTGTAAGGTTTTCTTTTAAATGTTTTATTTTTCCAATATTTTCTATAATATTTTTTATATCTTCTTTTGTTTTTGTATTTACCTTTATATCCTTATTTACGCTTCCTATGTTTTTTATAATATGGTTTACATCCCCATTAATTACGTGCATCTACTTGATCACAGCAAATCATCATTGCATTTTTTGTTTTTTTTTTATATAATTGTCTTTCTATACATATATCTTTTAATTTTCTTATTACAAAATCTATTCTAGATCCCAAAGTATTTGGTATTAATTTTCCTAATTCTGTTGATCTATACGAATTCCATTCTTTTAAAAAGTAAGTATTCCATGGTGATGATAATTTATTTATATACATATCATAATAAATTGTTTGATCATCATTACTATAGAATTGTTTATAATAATATTTCTGAAATTCACAAGTATAATTTTTTATGTTGCATAAATTACATATTTGAAGATTCATCAAATGTTGTCTTGCTAAAAGTTTTTTTTTCTATTTCTCTTTGCTTGAAATCTTCCCAATTTTCTCCTAAAAATTCATCTCTTATGTAATTTGTGAATTTATCTAATCCTTCATTTATTTCTTTTCTAAATTCTTGTTTAGTTGCTAATCTTATTAAGGTTTTTGTTTCTTCAGTTATTCCATCCCACCAATTTAGTACATTGCCAATAAAACTCATTACTAGTAATTCTATCCATATATCAAATTTTTCTTATGTATTATTTGTATCCCAATCACTATTTATTTTATTAAATAAGAACATCATTTTCATATCATTTGACCAACTTGTTAATGTTTTACTAGGGTCTTTTCTACAGTCTATATCTAATTTACTTCCCATAGGTTTAATGGGTTCATTTTCAGTTCTAAATTCTGGTATATATTCTTCTGAATACATTTTATAATAAAGTTTTTTATATGCTAATATTTGATGTTGTGCTTTTGTTCTGTTAATAAAAATTCTATCAGGGTTTTCAGTTTTTATGCTTGGTTCAGTAGGTGGTGCTTCAACATTCATATTTACATCAAATCCTAGTGTTTCTAGGTCTAAATCTTCTAAAGATAATTTATCAAATTTTTCTTCTAAATTATCAATTTTTATTCTCTTTTGTTTTATATCCGCCTTTTCTTTTGATTTAATTTTTGGTGTTTTTCTTTTGATCTCTTTATTGTTTCTTCTAATTGTTTTTGATATTCTTCTTCTCTTCTTAATATTTCTGGCATAACAGTGGTTCTTATTCTTTCATCAAATGATCCTTTGATTACATCTCCAAATTGTATTTTTTCTTTATGTCTAATGGATTCTTTTAATTCTCTTTATGCTTCTAAAATTGTTGATTTTTTTCTAACTTAGTTTTTATTTCAAATACTTTTATTTTAAAAGTTTTATTTCTTCTATTATAGTCTTAATATGTACTATCATTTTTTTATTTAATTCGTTAATTTCTGTAATATTTTTATTCATTTTGTATTATCATAATTTTTCTGGACCTCATTGATATTTTCATGAGAAGGGTATTTTAGTTATTTTAATATGTTTTGGTTAGTTTTGAAAGAAATAAATTTGAAGGGTTATTTTTGAAAATTACAAAATTTTTATAGTTATTATTGTAGATTTCCCAGATATTTGTGAGGAGCATTTTCATCCAAAACTTTGTCTACATAAATTTTGTAACCACTGCATTTAATTTCTTATTAAGCGCACTTTTAACTGTTGTTTTTAATAACTAATTAAAAGCATAAAAGTTGCCTATTAAACCTTTGATTTAATTCTTTAATCAAATTCAAAGTGTAACCATAGCCCTATTAATGACATATTAAATTTTGGATTTAATCTCATATTAAAACATGAATTTAATTTCAGAATAAATTCTTAATTTGATTAGCAGTTACAAATAAATTTTGTAATTGATTAGGTTATTAATTCTGAATTAACTAGTCATTATAATTTTGTAATTTTTTCTCTTATTCAATGTAGTCAATGAGTGTATTTTAAGCGCCAATTTCTCATTCACCAAGCATCATTGTTGGTATAAAAATAAATCATTTTGATACACTCTGGAGGAGTATTCGAATCACTTATGACCTCTCAATTGAACATTTGTTTCAATTAATCAACATATATCCACATGAGTCCCATTTATCATTTAACAAACGCAATTGTTCACAATGAGTTTTTTAATTTTTTCTTGAGGGCATTTTTAAAGGAGAGAAGAAAAATGTTTATGCAGTTATAATGTATATATTTCATGTTTGGTTTTAGAGTTTAAATTATTATGGAAAACTAAAGATACCGACTTAAGAAGTTATGGAATGCTGTTATTTGTCATTTATACAAAAATCTACAAAATCAAATCAAATGTGAAAGTAAACAAAATAATAAAATGAAAACACACAATATAAAAAAAAAAAAGATCTACCTTCGTCCTTTTATTGTATTAACCTCAAGCTCTAATTGGATATTATATATACCACCTTCTATTTTTCAGAGTTGTTTTTCTATAACCTCAATATGGAATACTAACATTGGTAGTCATATATCCGAAAGAGGATGTGATTTACAAGTTTTTATCAAGTTTCTTAAGTGGAATTTCATATGTAAGAGGTTTCTAATGTGGTTGAAAAATGATCTTTCTCATTAAGGTATTCATGATATATATTAAAAATGATGAAAGAAAGCAAAATTATCAAACAAACACGCTTAAGTAAAAAATATCATCATGCTTAAAAGATGTGCGGTATGCATCAATTCAGATATAAAAAGAAACAGTCAATCAAATGATAAAATAACAGTAAAAAAAAATAAGTTACTTATTAAAGACTTAATCAAATTTAATGGGTCACTCAAATTGATTTCAATGTCTTTTCCAAGTGGTTGGTATTCTAGGTATGGTTTTAATATTTGACTATTAACTTTAAAAGTGACATTATTATTTGGATTTGTAATTTCTGAGACCCTATATGGATATACATTTTTAATAACAAATGAGTCATTCCACCTTGACTTTAACTTTTCTAAAAACAAATGAATATGACAATTATAAAGCAACACTTTTTGACAAATTTCAAATGTTTTTCGAAAAGTTCCTTTGTCATGAAATGCTTTGCTTTTTGCTTTAATAATCTTAAAATTTTCATATGCATCATTTCTTAATTCTTCAATTTTATTCAATTATAACTTACATAATTCATCAGTATCATCATTTGCATTACAAGTTTTAATAGCCCAAAACCATTTATGCTCAATTTCCACAAGTAAGTAATAAGATTTTCCATGAACTTGATGATAAGGAGACATTCCTAAAGACAACTTAAATGTAGTACAGTAAGTCTAAAGTGCATCGTTAAGTCTAAGAGACCAATCTTTTCAATTCACATTAACCATTGTTTTTCAAAATTATTTTATCTCTATTTTTTCTAATTCAACTTGATCATTTGTTTAAGGATAATAAGAATTAGCAACTTTATATATCATTTCATATTTTTTATTAATGACTCAAAAGATTTGTTATAAAAATATTTACCCTCATCACTTATAATGGCTTGAGGAATTCCAAATCGACTTAAAAAATTCTCCTTTAAAAATTTAATCACAATTTTGCTATCATTATTTCAGCAAGAAATTGCTTCAATTTATTTTGAGACACAATCAACTGCAACTAATATGTACACAAATTCAGAACATGGTGGAAACGGACCCATGAAATCAATTCCTTAACAGTCAAATATTTCTATTTCAAGTATAGGATTTAAAGACATCTTGTTTCTTTTAGTAATTAATCCTAACTTTTGATAGTTTTCAAAAAAATTTTAAAATTTTTATCTGTCTTTGAATATGGTAGGCCAATAAAATCAATATTATAAAATTTTAACAGTAATTTTTTTTTAAAGAAAAAGTTCAACACATGCTTTAGAAAGACAAAAATTAATGAAACTACTTACCCCATTGTCTAAAATACATTACCGAAAAACTTGACCAGGGAATTATTTGAACAAGTAAAGATTATCCTAATAAATTTTTTTTACTTCAACAAAAAATTTCTTCTTATTTATTTGTTTAATACAAATACCACAACAAACAATTTTTTTTTTCAGTTGTAGAATTATTTATTTGAGCACTATTACTCGTGAACTAAATCACAAAGGGCTTACCATTCATTCTTTACATCGCACATTAATTCAAAAGATAAAGACCAATAAAGAAATTGCATAATAGGTGCAGATGTTAGAAGACAAATTACTTTATCAAAATATCATTAATCCATTCAAATGGTGTATCTTTTAATAAGAGGTTATAAACTAGTTTAGATATGACACTAATATATTTTTTTTATAAACATCCTATAAAATTCTAGATATTCTAAAAAAGATCCCACATTTGTACCTATTTTTTGTTGTGGTAATTTAGATATGACTTTAATTTTTATTTTTTCAAATTCAATTCCTTTAACATATAGAACATGCCTCAAAATAATTCCAAAAGTAACAATGTAATGACATTTTTTTCAATTCAAAATAATTTTTTTAACATATTTTTTTAAAAATTTTCCAAATTATCAAGGCAATTATCAAAAAAATTTTCAAACATAGGTAAATCATTCATAAAGCCCTCTAAATAATGTTCAACCATGTCACAAAAAATGCTTACGTACACCTTTGTAATGTTGTAGGGGCATTACAAAGTCTAAATATGCAAATATTCTAAAGGGGCATGTAAATGTGGTATTTTCTTAATCCTCAAGTACTATAAGAATTTGATAATAATCACAATATCCATCTAAAAAGCAGTAGTAAGAATTTGGATAACCTAAAATGTTTCAAGGTCACGAAATGGTCTTGGGATTACTCAAAATTTAGTCGAAAATATAGAAAACAGCATCCAAATGGCTAGTCACTAGAACCAGGCGGCTAACTGCCTGCCAAAACCCTAGAGCAAGCGGTTAGCCACATGCTCCAAGTGGCTAGCTGCCTGGTCATGGGTTTATGCCCATTTTGGCTCTTTTTGTCTCCATTCTTCATATGTTCTTCAACCTCTCTTCACTCTCTCTCTACCCACGACCTCACCTCCATTTCCTCTCAAAATTTTTTCACTTCTCACTTATTTTCTTGCCAAAATCAATCATCCAAATCATTACCCATCCAATTAACCTTCATTAAACACCTTCTAACAATCATTTCATTACTTATTTTTCAAAATCCTAAAACCAAAACTAAATTTGCTTCTTTCGCGCTCTTCATTTTTAAGCCATTCTTAGCTTATTTTTAATCAAATTAACACTGCATATTGCCTTAGATCATCTCTAGGATCTATTTTTTCAATTCAAATGCATTCATATACATTGTTGTTTTAATTATGGACTGAGGACTATTGTTATTTGATTCTTGAATGCTTTCGATATTTGGTTATTTGAATGCTTAAATTGTATTATATATTTATTGATTAACCATTATGAAGTTGTTTTTTGGTCTTCGCATAATTTGATAGTAATTTTTATGATTAATGGGGAGAAGTCATGTATTTTAAATTCCAAGAGACATGAGGAACTTACAATTGTTATAGATCATGTATTCAGGGGGAAATTATATTTTATTTATATGTTGAATCATGTATACCATATACTAAGGATGAGTATAAATATCAAAATACATAAAATATTTGTCATCATAAAAAAGAGGGAGGTTACACTACTTGTTAGACATTCTGTATGTCTCTTGCTCTTCTTATCTATTCTCTAAAATGAAGAGGAATGCCAATTTATATAATTCTATGAGGGTCATTTTCGTCTAAAAATTTGACTACAAAAATTCTATAATCGCTACATTTAATTTCTTATTAAACGTACTCGTAACCATTTCTCTTAATAACTACCTAAAAGCATAATTGCTGCCTATTATACCTTTGATTTAATTTTTGAATTACGTTCAAATTATAACTACAATCCCATTAATCGTATATTAATTTATGGATTTAATCTCATATTAAAATATAAATTTAATTTACTGTTACAATCTTAGAATAAATTATGAATTAAATTAGTAGTTACAAATAAATTCTAGAATTGAGTATGAATTTACTAGCCATTATAGTTTTTGTCACTCTTGCG
Organism: Murraya koenigii; assembly: GCA_025617385.1. Classification (NCBI taxonomy): domain Eukaryota; kingdom Viridiplantae; phylum Streptophyta; class Magnoliopsida; order Sapindales; family Rutaceae; genus Murraya; species Murraya koenigii. The sequence goes on along the minus strand of CM046813.1, from coordinate 11,619,651 downwards.
CTTACTCAATTTAGCTAATATATGTATTGTGAGCATCATTTTTTCATTTACCCAAACATCATTTTGATACACTATGGGCGAATTATCTGAATTACTTATGGCTTACTTAACAAAGTAGATCCACTCAAAATTAATCTTTAAAATAGCAAATCAATATTATGTTTTTCCAACATATTGATAGTTCTACTATAGAAGCGTTTGGCACAAAGACGTACTCTAAGCGATAATAACATTGAATAATATTTTATTGTAAAATGATGATACAATTGGAATTTCTTTTTGTAAAATGATGATATAATAATAATTATCTATATATTGTAAAAAATATGTGCAATGATGCATTAAAGTTTAAAGATAGAATAAAATATTCATCTAAAATTGTTTAGAACAATGATTTTTTTCTTTAGAGTTGTTACCAAATTATTGTATAATATTTATAGAAATTACATTGAAAGAAAAATATTAAAGAAAATGTAAACGTTTAAACTTTTAAGATGATTTTACATATTGTCTATTGTATAAGATTAATATAGTGTACATTTTACCTGTATATCACTAGGACTATATATAACTAAGTCAAACAAATAATTTTTATAATCAAACCTCTATTAAGTTATAACCTTCTCATAATAAACAAATAGCGAGTTCTACCATTATAAAACTATAGAGAGAATTTACTATAAATTAGTTAGGACTTAGTTGTCGATGTTATTATTAATTTTGTTTTAGATTTTATTAACTGATATAATAAAAATTCTCTATTGCGATACTCTATATCATAATAACATTCATGTAGTCATAAAAAATTATGGTTCTAATTTCAGCATGTTATAAATAAGAATAAATTTCAAATTTATAATAAGTTATAAGTTTCTTAGTTATAATTTTCTTAGATTCCAGGTTAAGAAACTTATCTCCACATAGTAATAGCAATTTGTATTGCAAAACATATATATATATATATGTTAAAAGCCTAGGATGGAGAAAAAATTTTTTAAGTTGTTTGAGAAAATAATTTATTCTTTAGAGTTATTATCAAATTATAATAGTATTTATATAATTTACATTGAGAGAAAAGCATTATAGAAAATACTAATGTGTAGACTTTTAAAATGACTTGCATATTTCCAACGCTACATAATTATATGTATTAATTTTTTAAAACTATATCTATCTCTTTTATCAACACCTATACAATAGATTTGATATTAATTATTAATGTCGTACATACTTTACCTCTTTTTTTTTTGGCAATAGAATTAAGTCAAAATAATAATTTCATAATTATAACTCTTGGGATATAATTTTCTCATAGTAATAAAATTAGTTGGTCCAAACATTACGATTATAGGAGGTTTTACTATATTTGTGCTCACTCAAATTTTTCTTTCAATTTTAATTTACTCAAATTAAAAAATCTATTAATATTATCGATAAATTATTTTTATTTTTTATTTTTATAGGACAAAATCTCTTTTTATACACTTAAATAGTTTCATAAGTAAAATAGACTTTTATCATAGATTGTGTTAAAGACCTGTTGATAAAAATTAAAAAATTAGGTGCTTATAAGCTGTTGTCAGATTTCCTTAATGGTGAGTTAAACTTTCAACAAAAGTTAAAGGGGAATTAATAAATGTGGTGATTTATTTCTATCTCTCAAATTATATAAACTCAATCCACTTTTAAAAGTAATATATTTATATAATTTTTAATATTGCTAAATAAAGAAGAAATTTGAAAAATTAACTAATCAAATCCTCATTAATTGTTTAAACTTATGGCACAAGAGCACATGTTATGGACAATTTGGCCTTTCTGTTTTTTATGGTTATGGTGAAAATAGTCAAATTAAGATTATATTAAAATAATATTAATGATCAACAATAGTCACGACTCTTGTAAATGAAAGGATTTAATTAATTATTTTAACATTTCAAAAATAATGTGAATCTTTGTAAATAATTTTTTGAATTGTAATTAATAATTTCCCATAATTAAATTAAGCGAATGAACTTACAATAAATGAGGGGTATGCCATGAGTTTTGGGTCCTTACCTGTTTGTTTTAAGTCTTAAATTATTGGAGAGCATTGATGAAATAAATATTATGCTCTTAACAATAATTAAAAGTAAATTGAAGTTTATAATAGTTTGAGAAGTAGTTTAAAGATAATAAATTCATTAACAGAAATTGAAATTAACCCATAGGTGGAAGACAAATTTTTACTTCCAATACCCTTGTGCCCAGCTCTCCCAGGGGGAAGCTGTGCGCGTACTGTATCATCATTCACACTTGCATTGCACAATGTTTGTTATCGATAACTTGAATTAGAATTATAACGACATCATAACACTCTTGTCTAATGTAACTATTTTCACAAAACGAAACAAAATAAGAAAGGCTATACAGAAATTAGAAACCAAAAGAGTCACCAACTAGCCCTATTGTAAATTTTTCTGGGATCATTGCCAGCTCAAAACTAGTTATAAAAATTTTTCTTAGCTCGGATATTATCTAGGAGTAATGGTGGGGACGACTCCACTAACAAGATTGCTACCAGAGACATCTGATGAAACATATGGGTGCTTCACTATTGAGGACGAAGATGGTGGAGTTTCTTCTTTTGATGTGGGTTCACTAGTTATGAATTCGGTAGTTTTTGTATCAGACTCTGGCATCATATTCCATATGCTCTCGAGTTCTCTCATAACCTCCGACATTGAAGGTCTTGCATCTGTCTCATCTCGACAACATTTCAATGCCAGTTTAATAAATTTCTCCACACATTCTGAAGGATAAGAACCCATATTCCCATCAATCACTGAGAAGATCATACCAGATTGATACGCAATATTTACCTGATTTCAAATTAAATCATGCAAGAAGTATTGATTATAGTTTTATGTGTTCAATCATATTTTCTTGAAGCAGTAATTTATACTAAACTTAAAAGTTCAAGGAATGATCAGTAAGGTAATACCTCTCGAACAATGTTTTTGCCATGTGAGATCGGCTGCATACCAGTCAAGAGTTCCAAAAATACCACTCCAAGGCTATACACATCACTCTTGTCAGTCAATTTATGAGTTAAGAAGTACTCAGGATCAAGGTAACCCTGGAAAGATTATACAAAAGTTAACATATTATTATCAATTAGCAAAACCATTACTCTATTTGATGTATTGTTTAATTGACAAAGTATTTTAACTTATTTTAAAAAAGATTAACTGATGTGTCAACTAATTATTTGTACAAAGTGTCTATGCAGCAGCTTGTTCTCAGCAGCCCATCAAGAAGATATATGTTAAAGCATTTGTTATTGTATTTGAACAAATAATTTTGGAATCACAAACTCATACGCACGGCTAATAATTATTCTACAATTAATCATGTAAACATGACAAAATTTCTAAAGGTTGACTTGTAGATCATATATATGTGGATACTGCAAATTGAAAGCAGAGATATGAATTAAAATCAAATTATTATCCCTTGTCAAGCTAACAACAAGCCTTACCGGAGTTCCCTTTACAACTGTGGATACATGAGCTGGTACAATCCCTTCAATATCAGGAACCGGTGCAAGTCGTGAAAGTCCAAAATCAGCAACCTTGGCTGTGAACTTATGGTCCAATAATATGTTGCTGGCCTTAATATCTCGGTGGAATACTGGAGGATCAGCTTCTGTATGCAGGTAGAGAATACCCCTGGATGAACCCAAGGCAATCGACAGTCTCATTGCAAATCCCAAAGATTCTTTAGACTTAGCTGTCAGACCATTTGCATCAACCAGTTACTAGAGCTTACCATATTGGCATATTGAGTCACAAAGACATGAATATGTATGTCCTATTTAGTTCAGAACAGGCAGCAAAAATGTTACAAGAAATATTATGTCTAGTGCAGCAATTTTTTTAATGCAATTTTAACTGCCCTTAATATATCCGAAAGTAAGAAAAAGCAAATTCCAGTGTAGAATATAACTAAAAAGTACCAGAAAGCTGATCCCTCAGAGTGCCATTTGACATAAACTCATACACCAACATCTGCATGCATAGCAAAAGGGCAAATGAAGTTTTTTGAAATAATGATTTCTAACACATGCAATAACAGAGAACGTGCAAATGAATATTTTGGCATATCTGTAACATTTTAGTAATACAGTAATGCTACTACGAAGTGAAATGAAGTAGAATTTAGTTGACATTCATGAAAAATATTTCATGAATTATGAGTTCAATACATCCTGTTTAGGTTTCATCTAAGTTCACAATGAAAGGATAGATATTATTAAAAAAAAAAAAATTGTTGCATATACGATATGAACCAAAATTTTAATCTCTACATGACAGCAAGATAAATATTATTCTCAACTCAGTTAAATTTTCTTTAGTGTTCCACTATTTGAAGAAAATAGCTTTATATCTTTAATATTTGCTATCTAATATCTAAAATTTTGGTCAGATGCATCAAATTCCTAAGTGGACTTGAATTTATTTCTTACCTTCATTTATGTAGCACATTATTTGTCAAGAGTGGAGATGGGGCAAATCAATTTGATGGAAAATTGAAAATAAAAATAAATATACAATTTGAGAGGAAGTACCTGTTCCCCTTCTTCATCACAGTATCCAACCAAAGATACAAGGTTCCGATGATGTAATCTTGACAAAAATTGTATTTCTGTTAAGAACTCCTTCTCTCCCTGCAAAGATCCCTCTTGGGCACGCTTTACAGCAACAACCGTGCCATCAGCAAGAAGGCCTTTATAAACCCTTCCGTACCCACCTTGGCCAATTTGAGAGGAGCTATCAAAATTGTTTGTAGCTAAGGCCATTTCCCCATAAGTGAAACTTCTCACACCATCAATTTTAATGGAGGTCTTAGATGCTGCACGTAGGTAAAATACTAATATTAAGATTTTAACATTTAACCAGCAAACTGCGTGCATAAAAAAGTTCAACAGTTTATCATAAACACATGTACTGGTTTATAAGTTTCAAAATGAAATTCTTCAATATGAGACTTGGAAAAAGGAACCAAAAGATCTTTTGGAAATAGCATCCAGTTGAGGCTGAATTTAATTTTGATCACAAGTTTACAAAACAATTAAAATGAAAATAGTGGAAGACCTTAACTTTAGTGCCAAAGGATATAAATTAGAAACCAATGATTGAAATAAAATAGTTGACATATAAAGTAAGGTCAGACTTTGCAGACAAATAAAATTTGAGAGTTAGGACACTGGAGAGATGCAAGATACTCACAGTGACGTCTTCTTGAAATTGCATGATAATTCTTCATATGTGCCCTGACGATAAGAAGTGAAACAATTGCCGATAAGGTAACTGCACCTGCAATGGCCCCGAGAATTATGCCAGCCAATGCCACCTTGCTTATGCCAGAATTGGGAGATGAAGGAAACACTGTCACCAGCACAAACAAGTCATGCAACCATAATCATCACATACCTGGATACATGCAAAGAGTGATATGCCTGATCCAAAGTTAATCTATGCTAAGGCCGTCCCAGCAACAATATGAATTTGGAACTGCCATTTTGGATATAATGTAGCTCATGACACAGTCTCTTATGAACCAAAAATCATCTAGAACTATGCACAACCAATAGTTAGTTACCATGATAGCCTGTATAGCATTTCCACAATAAGTGCAGCAAAGGGCTTTCTAAAAGGGTCATTAAGGCGAGGGATCATCTAAGGAAAGGAAAACAGACACTGACATGTGCACATTACTGACCAATGATAACCACATATACACTTTAAATATGCACTCCAAAAAGACAGGTCATTGTCTTGCAATTTTAGTAGAGAGGGCTTTTCAGATCAATTGGAAACTTAGGCAAAACAATCCGGTCAAACTTTAGAGTTGGGTATGTTTGCTACCCAGATAACCCCCGTCATTAGCCACTTAATAAATTGTGAAAAAAATTAATTAATAACAAGAAGTTCAGATAAAACATATCAGATAAAGTTTCTGAGACAGACCATCCTTGTAAGGGCCCTGTAGAGTGAAGTTGATTAGTTCATAAGGGCCAAATATGTCACTATCAGGAATATTCCATCCCGTGAACATGCTTCTGATTCGTTTAACCTCACTAGCATTGAAAGAAGAAGAATTTCCGCTGTTATTGTCATATACAGGAAAAAATTTCAAGTACATTTTCAGTCGAGGTCCCTTTTCCCAGCGAAATGAATCAATATCCAGTTGATAAAGATTCAAGTTGAGACCAGAGGTCAGATACTCCTCAAACAAATCCTTATATGGAGGAAAGGATGACAATCCAGGACTTTTTAGCCGGTATCCGACAAGCAGAGGGGCGGCACAGAAACAATGAATAGGGGATGTTTGTGAATATTCATAATTAGCTGGGCATGATTGAGGAGGACAGTCAAGTGTGGAGTTTGTTGATCTATCAATTTTATCCTCATCATCACTGTGAGATCCACAAAACCGGTCGGCATTGGCGTTCAAACAAAAGGGATTTCCTCCTAGCCTGTGTATTATTAAAAGCACGTAGTCTGTTAGACCTTCAAGCTGTCAAACTAAAGAAAAAAGTTTCTCACTATCATCATCAACATCATTAGCTGCACTTATTGTTAAGGCTTGTCTTTCTTAAGGAGTCACATACATGAAATCAAATTTCATGGCATACAAAGATGTGTTGTGTATCAAAGTAGATCCATATTGAAGTCTTTTAGAGTATAAAATAGGAAGCAAAGGCAAAGGCGAACCTGACAGTGACATTGGGAGGGATGTTGAAACTGCCTGAAATATTTGAAAAATTATTGTTCTCAAAATCCCTGCAAGAAAAAACAGTGCAGATAAGATAATTTAGCCAAATCAAGTACAGAAGGATGCTGAAGTATGGAATATTACCCAGAAAGCTGTTGCTCCGTTGAGCACCGCACACACACACACACACACACACACAAGATTAGCCAGAGAAATATGTGATTTCATCACTCTAGGTCTTACAAGATAAATGTCTCAGTTGCATTTAAGGTCCTGCTCTGCCAAATGGAGGATGGAATGGAGCCACTAAGTGAATTATTTGCTATCAACCTGCCATGAGAATGACCATAAGAAAAAGCTATTTATGTTGTTACAATAGTTAAATTGAATCGCCATTGCTCACATTCTAGCAACTTCAGATACTTATTTTCAAAGACTGAGACCAGGAAACTCAATATGCCAATTTAAAATAATATTTCACAAACCACACAACTAAATGAAAGCAAGAAAGAGCACTTGGGTGAATGCTCACAATCTTTGCAGATGAGGAAGACCCGAAAAGTTGGACGGAATTGTTCCTGTGAGCTTGTTGTTGGATAGCATGCTGCACATATAGATTGGATATAGTATCAAAACATTTAAATAATCAGCAATAGTCTACAGAATTCTCCACAACTTAAAATTGATTATTAGAAAAACATCTAAAATTTATCTTACAGAAAAATGCCAAGAACACAAAGAATGTATATTATTTGCAAGATGGCGAATCTTACATGGTCGTGATATTCAATGAGAGCTTGCCCGGAGGTATAGATCCATTTAGTTGGTTTGAACTTAAGTCTCTGACATTAATCAAGTATAAAGAAAAAATAAAATACCAATGCAGTTGCACATTTATAATTGGAAAGCCCACGCTTCATCATGGAGAAAATGGCGTAGTATGGAGCACCCATTCTATGTACTTACAGATAACCAAGGTTTGGTATCCGGCTCAGGTCAGGCATTAGCCCTTGCAAGCTGCAATTTCTGAGACTCCTGAAAAACAGAGAAATAGCCAATTTTTTAATAGGAAAAATTATATATTATGATCAAGAGCATGCTTCTTAATTGTCATCAATCCTATAAAGATTCTAATACTGTGGATTGTCAATTATGCAATTTGAATTACAACTCCGTTTAGGCTGATTCTTTACTTCAAAATAAAACATTTAGAAACAATGGATCAACAATTGTGAATCTGATTCTTAAAGGTTTACTTAGTGGACTCCAAGTCTGGAGATTGCAATAAGATGCAGTAATGACATAGTCTAAGTTTAAGCAACTGAATGCCTGAGTTATAAGAACATTTCCAATTGTGGCCTACAGATAATGCACGGAGCATTAGAAATTTGTTTCGAAGAAGAGTATGCATACATTGTGTCCATTTTTCTTTGTACATAGTTTGACCAACTTTTCCTATTTAGTTTCATCTTGCATTTTAAAGATTGTAAGGTCAATATTTTCAGCCTCACACCTCAACACTTGCATCTTACACCTAAATGAAACAGAGAGTTCTGGATGTTGGTTAAGCTCCATGCTCATGATCTACTAACAAACAAGAGAAAAGATTTAGCATTTACAATTTCAACAGTTTGGACATGTTGCTGTATGAAGCTGGTATTGTAGTTCCTTCAAAGTTGTTGTTATCAAGTTGTCTGCAAAAGAAAAAAAAGACAACAATGTTAAGAAACTGTCAAAATTTTGCTCATATAATGAATATATATATATAATATATATAAGCCTTTGAATACATCTGAATTTTCAGCTTAACTTTCTACAATCTCCTCCCTTTAAACCTCTCCCATCACCTCATCATTTACAAAATGAAAAGTAGTCCAAGTCATTTCCTTCAATTTTAGAGATATTACTCCTTTCCACAACCACCCTCTTGGATTCAAGGTTCAACTAAAGGATACAACTGACTATATATTCTAGAAACAAAGTGAACATTTATAGATACATCACCATTGTATTCATCATCAACAGTTATTACACCCTTCATTTTTTACTTCCAAGTATCGCTCTTCCGATGCTTCTTTTTCTTTTTTAAGTTATTTATCCATTTTTTGTTTTTAGAAATGTTAGGTCCATTATTTCATATTAAGCATTTCTACTTTTAATTGATAACTCTTCTCATCCTGCGATTAATGCATAAGTTCTGTTATTATTGGAACAAGTTGAGTTACAATTTTGATTGGTTAAAGAGAAATGCCATGATTTAATTCAAGAAATTTATCAATTGCAGTAAATTCCAAAATAATCAGGCTAGAGAGTTCACATTTGCACACTAAAAGCATAAATCAAGATATCAGAACATTCTAGGAAACATTTGTACTAATAAGTTTAATTCGAGAAGAAAAAACAAACAGACAAGAGAAAACCACAAATACAAAGAGCTAAACAAGGTAAATTTTACATTTGAAAGGATACAAAAATGCTACTACTTCATTGGAGTAAGAGAACATACAGGATCAGTAAGTTTGGCAATTCAGAGAGCTCTGGTGGAAGATACCCTGTTAAATTGTTATTGTCAAGAAGCCTGCAAAGATTCACTTTTAACAAGGAATAGACATGTACTACAATGAAACAAAAGTTGAAAACTCTTGAAAATCTCGATTATATTAAAAATAAATGACAAATTCAAAATTCTAGAAAGTTATCTACAATCAACTTACATGTGAACAAGACTTGGCAATCTGGAGAGTTCAGGTGGGATTTGCCCGCTAATTGAATTGTTGTTCATGTGGCTATTCAAGAAGAAGAAAATAAAAAGGAATAAGAAACACCAAAAAAAAAAAAAAAAAGATGGTAAAACAGCTAGACAAACAAGCAGCGGTTTTTGGATAAGTAGCATCAGAAAACCCTCACAAATGCTTTGTTTTGTTCAAGTTTGCAAATGATTTAGGAAGTGGTCCAGATATGTGATTCTGGTCAATTTGTATTCTGTCCAAATTTGGAAGATAACCCAGCTCTTCCGGCAAGGAACCTGTTAATTGATTTCCATTCAGGAGCCTGGAAACAAAGAATATCAAATTATATAGCGTCTGAAATGTCAAAATATGACCAAAATACAAAATCAACAACTCTACACAAAATTAGTCCAATACAGATAACACATACAGTTCAGAAAAAAATGAATCCCTCTGAAATACACAATAATGCCAATATACACATATCTTAATAGCATCAAAATAGACAAATAAAATGATATTTCAAAAATGAAATGGAGTCTCAAGCCAGGCCAGGAAAAAGCAACCAAACTTACAAGAGTTTCAAAGATTTGATGTTTCCTATTTCCTTTGGTATACTCCCACTTATGTCGTTCCACATGAAATCCCTATAACATGGATAGAACAAACTATATCAGAAGGAAATGAAATTATTTAAAACATATAGAGGGTTTGTTTTAGCATAATGGTAATGTTCATAACAAATTGAGCCTCACAATATTTTCAAATAAGATAGGCGTCCAAGCTCTGGTGATAAGTTGCCTGACAAATTCAAGTTCAAAAGTTGCCTGCAAAGAACACAACAAATCGAGGTCTATGAAAAAAAATAAAAATATTAAAGTGCTAAAGATCTATCAGTAGATAAGTTTAGCAAATGATTCACTAAGCATCTAAAAGTTAATGAATTGATCTCTGAATATGTTGGTGAAGATTCTTTGCAAAAATAAGCCTCTAGCTGTTTCTATGTCCAATATCCTAATTGAATGTGTGACCCACTTTTGCTTTAATATTAAGAGAGCAGCAACAAGAATTATTACACGAAAGTTGTGTCATGTATGCAAGTGACAGAGAATACATCGACAGCCATGTTATCAAAATTAGAAGAAGGCTGAAATTGTACAATTCTCGAAGATGTAGATAGCCATCATCCATTGTTGTATTGAAGCACAAAATTCCAGTCCAATTCGATGTACACGGGTCTCCTCGATTCCAATTACTCAATTTGTTATAGTCATCAACCAAACTTTTCTTGATGCTACGCAATGCGCTCACTGCAAATTGATGCAGGTGTTAATCAACCAAAAAAAAAAAAATCACAAATTTCATTGCCACTACATACTTGAGCAAAAACTACTTTCATCATCAATTGACCAACTACTAGAGGAGAAACACAACCAATGAATAAACCATATAACATAAAAAGTAGAATTGGGCAAAAGCAAAATCAGTCACCTTCAATGGGGTCAGTTATGGAATCATCATCTGCAGCTACAACAAGTTTTGCAGAAGACCAACACAAGCACAAGAACAAGAACAGAACAGCTGCTCTCGATGAAAACATCTTTGACTTTGAAGTATACGGTCGAATTCAGTTCCTGGAAACAAGAAAAATATTCAAAAGCCAGGCGCATATAAACAAAACATATAGCACCAAGCACTTACAAACAAATGAATAAAGACAAAAGAGAATTACGTTTTGCAGTGCTATAAAGATTCAGTAATAAAATCAAACTAGGACATATTAAATGAATTCTTGAGTTTTAAGCTTGTGCGTTAAGATATAGGGAAACAGAGCTGATGTGGGTATTGTGTTTAGTACAATTCTGACCCAGTCGCCATGACGAATGCTGCAACTAATATAGATATGGATCATAAAATCATAATTTGTAAATGATAGGATGATTGATGGCCACCTTTTCTTTTTTTTTTTTCAGTTTAATTTTTTGAGCATTTTGATTTTTTTATTATACTACGGTCTTAAATCTTAATCAGTGTTATTGTTCTTGACTTTCTGGGCATTTTGAACTTTTATTTTGAGAGAGAAATATTTATTAATTATTTTTACCCAACCTCAACCACCCCAATGCCGATGGCCATGAGAGCGACTGCGAGGGAGATTTCGAAAAGCAATTTGCAAAATAAATGATGACGAAATTGAAGCGCAGGTTATAAAGGATGCTTTTGAACGAATACTTCGGTGTCACTTTGCTTAGGGGTAAAATCGGTGGTACCCCTGTTGTTTTACTTTATTGCAAAAATCTTGACAAAATCATATTATTTTATTTTTTGCGGAGCTTAAAAAATATCTTCCACCGACGCACTAAAGTAGTTTACCGTTTGAAGACAATGGAGGAGAGTCGATTTTACCCAAAAATTGAACCGAACAGAATCTGAACGGTTCAATAAATTATAAATTAAATGTGAACTAAACTTGGAAATATTTTGATTCGGTTCAAATAAAAAAATTAATATTTTAATTTGTTAAATTTTTAGATTTCCACCTAAATTTGATCAATTTTTTAAAAAATTTAATTCAATTGTAATTACTAGTCATTTATATTATATGTAAAAATATTAATATAAAATAATTTTATAATAAAAATATTATATATATATATATATGTATGTATATATATAATTTTAAAAATTTAACATTGAGCCAATCGAATTTTGAATTCAGCTCGATTCAATTCAAATTGAATTGAATGCCCATCTTTACTTGACATACCTTCACAAAATATAAAAAATTAAGATGTATTCAACCATTGAATTTTCACTATAATATATCATCACAATTAACATATATACTTAACTTAGATCAAGGCGCGTGTCAAGTTGTCAATAATAATATCTGATAGGGTGACACAAATACCTAGGGTTTGAATTTTAGTCATATAAATAGTATGAAATTTTTTTAGTCAAGTTGTGATTTTAAAATAAAATAAGTTAATCACTCCTTGGCCTAGTAAGTAGTTGGCACTTGGCACTTAGCACTTGGCAGTAGTACCGAAGGTTCAAGTTTTCTCATGTGATTATAAATTAGGAGTAAGCTTTCCATCTTTCATTAGAGTAGATTTTTTGGACAAAACTTCATATTAGTTGTACACGCTAAGTTAGGTCTCAACAGATTTCTGATTACAGTATCAATGAAATTAAAATCGTGTTGTAATCTGAAAAAAAAAAAAAGTTAAATCAATTTTTAGTAACACTGTCTTTATTTTGATATGAGATATAAATGGAGACTTTTCATAATATTATTAATGGATAACATTTTGATTCATTTGTATTGAGTAATATTATATATTTTAAATTTTTTATCTCAAATAATTATCTCAAATAACGTGACATTCATTAATTACAAACTAACGTGAATTAATTATATTATTTTATTAACTAATAGATAAATGTCACATAATTTAAAATAATTATTTAAGATAAAAAATTTAAGATATGTAGCATTATTGATTTTTATTAACTGATCTAAACCAAGCAAATTTTACAACGACAAGTAACCGGGGATGATTAGTTTACTAATTCAGTCGTCAATGTTAGTGCTTTGATTTTTATGGACGTCAAACTTATCCACTTAATTTTATTTTATTACCATAAACACAAATTATCTGATTGAATAATTATGAAATTTTAATTGATTGCGTGATTAGCATGTAGGACTTGTTCTATATATGTTGATCATTGTCTACCTTCAACGCATGCATGGATTAGAATTCAACATTATCTAATTGTCGATAATTTTACTCGGTCACACCGTTCTAGATAATTGGAAATCATGCAATCGTGTAAAGAAAGCTGTTTAAAAACTATTTGGTCAAATTTCGGAATAAATTTTGAGAAAAAATAAACAAAAGTATTTTAACTTACCTTTTCTTGTTAATGTTATTTACTATGCCTCCTTTTATTTACAAATATTATTAAAATTGTCGAAAGATAAGGGTGTAAAATATAACATCAGTAGGTAAAACCGACAAGAAATTGATTAGTAATATTTGCACCCTTGTTATATTTGTAAATCCATCCTATATTTAAGGCCGATCTAAAAATTAATTTATTGGGGGTAAAATTATAATAAAAATTATTAATTTATAAAATTAAACATAAATAAAAATTTCTTTATAAATTTAATCATGTTCAAACAAAATTTCCTTAAAAATTAGTAGAAAAATAAGGAAAATTTTGTGTTGAGTAGAGTCAATTGCCTGGGACTCTATGTAAATTCACCCCTGCACATATCTAGAAAATAATTATAATAAGTTCTTAATATTTTATGAAAATTTAAATGAAGAAGAAATTTGAATAATTAATTATTTAAATCCTTTTTTTTTTTGTGGCTAAGAATTTTTTCACTCTATCTAGAGGCAGTATAAGGAAATTTGGACTGATAAGCCTCGGAACAAAATTGAAACAAATTGGAATATTTAAATTCAAAAAGGTTTCTTACATCATAATTTTTGAGAAATTGTTATTACTAGCCTTATATTTTTATAAATTTTCATTTTTAGTCTTCCTAACTTTTCTTTATCATAATTAGCCAAATATTGGTTGTATGGACCATAAACTCTTATCATGTTTATCTTATTTTCAAAAATACCATTTATTTTGTCTTTTCTTATTTTAGTAAATTTCTTCTAAAGTCCATAGGTTTTTATAATTTTATGCATTATTTATTCTTCCATTATTTCTACATCTCCGTCATATTCTTTCTCAATTTTGTACTATTTCTTTATAAAAATATATTTTTTGTTCAAGATCATAAAAATCTATAAATTCTAATTCTTCATAATTTTCTTGCCCTATATTTATTAAAGTTCTTTTTTCTCATTCTAAACTTATAATTTCTTGATTTAAGTGTTCTATATAAAGGTTAACTTTATTTTCCTAACTAAAAATCATTCTTGTTATAGTATGACACATTAATCTAGTTCTATTCCAGGCTTCAAATTATGGATCTTGATTATTATTCATAATGTTTCTGTTTTATATCAATATATTAAAAACTTAATTAATTCATTTATAAATTTCATTCTTTTGTTTAGTATTATTTCATCACTATTTGTATTTATATTAAATCTTTCTCTTTGTTCTTGCATTAAATCTAATTCAATATTTTTTATATTATTCTTACTTTCTTTTATTTCTTTAACTAATTTTCTTATTTCATATTTGTCTTCTATTTTTAAAATATACATTGTATCTACTATATTAGTTATTGGATTCATTTCTTAAATCAATCACTCTTTCCTTTATGATTATTATCTTAAATTCTTATTTTTTCTCTAATTTTTCTTACTGCTTAATTTTCTTATCTAATTCCCATTTTATTAATTTTCTTGATATTATTAGCTCTGTAGATTTTTATCAATTTTATCTGTAATTTTATAAATATAATTTTTGGTTTTAATTGCTCTATTAGCTCTAATACCATTTGCTTGGGGTGTTCGAAAACTAATATAATTAATTGAGAAAATCTAGTCAATAAAATTAATCTAAATGAATTTATCTATTTGGAATTTTCTAACATGGAAGAAATTAATTAAAATGGAAGATATATTATTATTCAAAGACTGAGTACATGATTTGTATAAGTACAAAAGAGATTATTCATATTTATAAAGGAATTCTATACAGAAGGAAACTTTCTATTGGTGGTAAAAGTTGTCTATGTTTAAATATCATTATCTCTGTCTGCTTGTTCTCATATTTCTACCTGATGTTCTAATTGTATATTGGTTTCTAATATTTCAATTTCTTTATTTAATTGGATCATATATATTTCTTTTTGTAAATTATCTGTTTCTATTTGATTGATTATTTTTCTTTATAATTTCTTACGTAATCCTATATTTTTTATTGCTAATAAAGCTTCTTTTGATACTAATTTATTTTTAGAAAATAAATATGATTCATATTTCCATGTTCCACAATTAAATCTCATTATTAAGGTTTTATGATTATATAGGATTTTAGTCCTGTCATTTATCTAGATTGTTTTATCTAATCCTGTATCTTTACATAAGGTTTCATGAAATCTTTTCATATTAAAATTATATATCCAAGATCTCCTTCTCTTCCTATCAAACAACAGCATCTTTAATAAACCTTTACCGCTAAAAGATAAGAATTTAGAATTATTACCTCTATCATTTATTGTATAAAAGGATTTTCCTATACACTGGCGAAGTAACCTTCTGCCTAAATGACCTCGTCCTTAACTCCCTCAACACGCCTTCACCTCTGACTAACACTGAAAAACCGGACGGTCTACGGCTTTACTGTATCCTTTGGTGTTTTGGAATTTCCTTATATCCAATATTAAATATAAGTTTCCTGTTTCTTTCTTATGGGGTTATTTGGTTTATCAGATGATGTGTTTCTTGAGTCGAATTTAGGAGAAAAGATTTTTTATTTTTGCATTTAGATTGCTCAGAGAGATTGGATGAAGATTGTAAGGTAGATCATGTGAAGATCGGATATGATCCTCTTGATCTGATTTATTTATCTTTATATAGAGGATACATTATTGATTATCATTTTTTCCTCTTTACAGATGTATAGATGAGGAAAAAGATGTTGACTCTTTATCTTTCTCATTTACAGGTGTATGGTAGGAGAAGAGATAAGCACAACTAAAGTCCGACATATTCACATGGGCTGAATTAATAGCCGACAACTTTATGTGGTGGCCTTACAAGTCAAAAAGTTTTTACTACATTATTACAAACGACAAACTTATAAAGTAAAGTTTACATTATTTATTTCTGCCGACACAATCAGCAAAACTTCTTTTTCTTACTTTATTTCTATCAACCGGCATGCTTGCTGCAATGTAGCTGCATTTGATGAAAATTTCATGGTTGTTATCTCGTGTATGAAATCCAGCAGTATTTCTGATGGTGATTCTCCACCTTCTGCTGTTAAGAGAATGTAATTATTGAATTTTATTATTGTTCTGTATTTTCTATTATACAAGTCTTTAGCTATGCTCCAGATCGCGTTTATTCCTTGAGCCCTTCTTATTCTTATCAATGCTTTATTGAACTGTGGGGCTGCTGTGTATTCTATTCCCACTTCAAGCTAAAAATTTCTAGTGACATGTCCTATTGTAATCATGTAGAAGGCTTGGTATTCTATGTTATTAGTGTATTCAGGACTGATGGTATAAAATTTAAGGTATATTTGTCTCTTTTTAGCAAATTTAGAAACTTCTTTTACAAGGAGTTCATCAAAACTGGCTAGTTTTTTTAGGTTTATATCAGGGTATATCATGTCAAGAAATCCATACCTTGTTATTTTCCCAACAAGGATTGGATCTGCATCTTTTATGGCTATCATTCTTGGATAGACATTTTTCCATGGAGATTTATGGATGGTATTTTTATATGAACAGATGGAATATATCCAAGTAGTTACCTATTTATAATCTTCTTTTTTTAGATTTAAAGGGAGATTATCATCTTTTGAGACAAAAGGGTTTATGGTAACAGTTCTTTTATTTTCTTCACCTGTTGTACAGATGGTTATTGTTTTATTTTTGGAACTATTAGATCACTGATAGGATCTGAGTTTATTGGATCGTTGATAGAATCCTGTTTTATTGGATCTCTGGTAGAATCCTGATTTATTGGATCACTAATAGGATCCTGTGGAACGGGTCCACTGCTACTTCTAGCATTTATTGGGTTTATTTGGAGTTTACTGATTAGACTATTCCAAGAGGATATTAGCCTGTCTACTCCATCATTATGAGTTTCAAATATATCCCTTACACAATCTATGGCATCCAAAGCTTCAGTAGCATCAGCTTTCAGCCAATTTATTTCATCATTTATTTTGGAGATTTCTTTCTCCATTGTTTTATGATTCTTCAGTAAATTCTATATTCCTAGATAAAAAATCTGCAAGATAATTATCACGACCTTTAATACAATTAATTTTAAAAGTATATAAAGAAAAAAATACTTGCTATCTATGGATCCTCCGATATTGAGGTTTATTTGGTAATTTATTAAATATCAATGATTTAACTTGGGTATTATCAGTTTCTATTATAAATTCTCTAGCTATTAAAAATAATGAAAATTTTTTAATTCCTTTTAATATAGCTAATAATTCTTTTTCATGTGTTGTATAATTTTGCTTTACTGAATTTAGTGTTCTACTAGTATATCTACATATTTCATTTAAATCTGTTTTTAATATTACTGTCCAATATAAGTTACTGGCATCTGTTTATAAAATTAAATTGTCTGTTGATTATGGTAATCTTAATTTAGGTAGATTTTTACATTCTTCTTTTAGTTGTTTAACTGTTTCTGTATGTTCTTCTTTCCATCCTTGAAGATTATTTTTCTTTAGTAATTTTTGTAAAGGATTTCTTTTCTTAGATAAATTGTTTATAAATCCTTCTGCATAATTTAAACAACCTAAAAATTTTTGTATTTGCTTTTTGTTTTCTAATTTATCTGGAAAATGTTTTATTTTTTCACTTATATGAGATTGTAATTTTATACATGTATTATTAATTATCATTCCTAAAAATTCTATTTCATTTTGACATATTTTAGTTTTTTTTCTCACTTAATACTATTCATTTTTCTTTACACGTCTGTGTAAAGTATTTTAAATGTTCAATATGTTCTTTATATGTTTTTGAACTTATTAAAATATCAAACTATCAAATATGTTTTATTTCTTAATAAATCATCCATTCTTCTTTGATATATTTTTGGTGCATTTTTTAATCCAAAGAGCATTACTAATCATTCTTAATGTCCTTGAGGTGTACTAAAAGTTATATATTTTATACTATCTTCTTCTATTTTTATTTGCCAAAATCCTGATTTACAATCAAATTTAGAATAATATGTATTTCATTTTACTAAATTAATTAGTACTTCTTTCTTTGGTAAAAAATATCCATCAAATTTCGTATATTTATTTAATTATTTATAATTTATAACAATTCTGGCTTTTCCTCTAACTTGTTCACTATGTTTCATTACCATAAAAGCTGGACTTGAATGAAGACTAAAACTTTGTCTTATTAAATTTAAATTTAATAATTCTTTTAGTTGTATCTTAAATTCTATTATATTTTCTTGGGTATATACCATTGGACTTGCTCTAATGGTTATTGGTTCTATCAATTCTATTTTAGCTCTTAAATTTTTAGGGTTCCATAAGACTAAAGGGTTTTCATGATATACTTCTTGTAATTGTTTCTTAATTTCATCTATAGATATCAAATTATTCTGTAATTGTTGTTTATAAAAAAAAATCTTATAACTATAATCACCACGTTCGGCTGCAACTTTGTATGGTTTAAAGATACGAGGTAATCTAAGAATATGTGCACAAGGAGTTTTTAGATCTATTATATAAAGTTTGTTGATAACTTTGAAATTGACTAAAGAAGTCATTTCCTAAGAGTAAATCTTATTTTAAAATATTAAATTGGATAATATGTTTTAATAATATGATTTTATTACCAAGAGTAATTGTTACTTGTGATTTATAATATAGTAAAGGTGCTTGAGTATTTGTTATTCATATAAGTTTTGTTCCAGAACTTGAGAATTTATTCCATTCTTTTAATAAAAATGATTTACCTAATGTAATTTCATTTCCTTTGTCTATTATTGTACATGTAGTTATATTAGTTTCAGAAAAAATTAATTCTATATAAGTTCCTAAAGGGAACTTTATAGTATTCATTTATTCATCTTTCCACATTGCTATTTTAGGGCAAAATTCTGTTGTTTCATTATCCATTTTTATATATATTCCTTCAGAGATAATATTATAATTTATATGTTTTAAGAAACTTATTTCTAATATTATATTATATATTTTATTTTGAGCAAATCCTGAGTCTATAAAACATGGTATTCTAAATAGTAGTCTTCCAATGTAGGTAGAGACAGTTACTTTCTTTGTACAAACTCTTATGTTTTCATTAAAGTCTTTATATTTATATTCATTAGTTGTTACATGTTCTGTTAATCCTTTATTTTTTAATATATTTAAATGATTATGACTTGATCCTTTATCTATTAATATTTTTGGACATTCTATAAATTCTATTCCATTAAAATATTTTCCCGTTATTACTAAACTTCCACTAAATGTATTATCAGGTATTATTATTTCTCTATATACACTATAATGTGGTTGTTTTCCTTTATTTTTAATTCTTTTAATAAGTTGTTTATTACCAAATTGAATTACCATTTGGTTTTTAATATCTTCTTCTAATTCAGGTTTATCATCCTTTATGTCTAAGGTATACGTTATTGGTAAATTAAGAATTTGTAGTATTAGTTCTATACTTTGTCCTAAATCTTGGAATTCTTTTCCTATTTCTATATATGGTTTATTGCTATATATTTCTCCATAATTGCTATTACAGAAAAAATATAAAGCAGAATAATAAAATGTCATAATTTTATTTCCAGGTTTCGTTATATTTTTTCTTTTTAATTCAAAATGTAAACTTAAAGTATCTTTTATATGGTCACAATATCTTGGGTAACATGTAAATAAAAATTTTTTGTAACATAAATTTCCTTCTATGGTTCCTAAATGTGCTAATTCAGGGTCGATAAATCTTTGATCATGTAAACTAAGTATTATAGGTGAATTTATTCATTCTCTAAATAATGATTTTATTAATATTTGTATTCCAACTAAATATAAATATTGTATTTTACCTCTAATTCTATCACTTTTAATTTTATTTAAAGTAGCTTCTATATCTCTAGAGTTTAATAGACTTAATTTAATATTTTCTCTACTTTGTGTTATATCTATAGTTTTTTCTTGTTCCTGATATTCATGAATGACTATATTCTTTCTTTTAAAGAATTGTTGTATATTTCTTAAAATCGTATTATCTGGATTTCTTAAATTTAAAGATATTCTTGAAATTTCTTTTAATTTTTTCTGATTTAACTGTACAATTAATTGATATCCATATTTATTTCTTATTGTTCTATCTCTTTTTCTATTTCTATGTCTTATATATTTTCTATTCTAGAATTCTGATTCTGAACTTTCTAAAGAACTTGTACTTATAGATTCTGTATAACTTTCATATATTTCAGTATTAAAACAATTTATTGTTTCATTATCAGATAATAATTCTAAATCTGGTTTTATTTCATGGTATTCTATCTCAGCTATTCGGACTTTTTTCTGTTTATATTCAGGGCTTATATGTCTTTTTTGTCCACAATTCCAACATCTGCATTCTTTAGGATCTTTTTTAATTTCTCTATTATGTTTTCTTTTATAGTATCTTCTATAAGGTTTTCTTTTAAATGCTTTATTTTTCTAATATTTTCTATAATGCTTTTTATATCCTCTTTTGTTTTTATATTTATTTTTATACCTATGCTTACGTTTTTTTTATGTATTTTATAATATGGTTTACATCCTCATTGATTAGGTGCATGTACTTGATCACAACATATTACCATTGCATTCTTTGCATTTTTATATAATTGTATTTCTATACATATATCTTTTAATTTTCTTATTACAAATTCTATTCTAGATCTTAAAATATTTGGTATTAGTTTTCCTAATTCTGTTAATGTATATGAATTCCATTCTTTCATGAAGTAAGTATTCCATGGTGGTGGTAATTTATTTATATACATATCATAATAAATTGTTTGATCATCATTACTATAAAATTATTTGTAATAATATTTCTAAAATTCACATGTATAATTTTTTATGTTACATAAATTACATATTTGAAGATTCATTAAATGTTGTCTTGCTAAAAGTTTTTCTTTTTCTATTTCCTTTCGTTTGAAATCTTCCAAATTTTCTCCTAAAAATTCATCTCTTATATAATTTTTGAATTTATCTAATCCTTCACTAATTCATTTTCTAAATTCTTGTTTAGTTGCTAATCTTATTAAGGATTTAGTTTCTTCAGTTATTCCATCCTATCAATTTTGTACATTTTCAGTAAAACTCATTATTAATAAATCAATCCATATATCAAATTTTTCTTCTGTATTTTTTGTTTCCCGGTCATCATTTGATTTATTAAATATAAACATTATTTTCATATCATTTGACCAACTTGTTAATGTTTTACTAGGGTCTTTTCTACAGTCTAATTTATTTTCCATAGGTTTAATGAGTTCATTTTTAGTCCTATATTCTAGTATATATTCTTCTGGGTACATTTTATAATAAGGTTTTTTAGATGACAATATTTGGTGTTGTGCTCTTATCTTTTTATGAATATAAGGAACTTCAGTAGTTTCAATTTTTATACTAGGTTCAGTAGTTAGTGCTCCAACATTCATATTTACATCAAATCCTAGTATTTCTAAGTCTAAATCTTCTAATGATAATTTATCAAATTTTTCTTCTAAATTATCCATTATTCACTATCACTTAATTCCTTAGGTTCATCAATTTTTATTCCTTTTTGTTTTGTATCAGTTTTTTCTTTTGATTTATTTGTTGGTGTTTTTTCTTTTGATCTTTTTATTGTTTCTTCTAATTGTTTTTGATATTCCTCTTCTCTTCTTAATATTTCTGGCATGACAGTTATTCTTATTCTTTCATCAAATGATCATTTGACTACTTCTCCAAATTGTATTTTTTCTTTATGTCTAATAGATTCTTTTAATTCTCTTTGTTCTTCTTTGATTCTCTTTGTGCTTCTAAAATTGTTGATTTCTTTTCTAACTTAGTTTTTATTTCAAAAATTTCTATTTTAAGAAGCCTTATTTCTTCTACTATAGTTTTAATATATCATATCATTTGTTTATTTAATTCATTAATTTTTGCAATATTTTTATCCATTTTGTATAACAATAATTTTTCTAAACCTTATTGATATTTTCATGAAAATGGTGTTTTAATTATTCTAGCATTTTTTGGTTATGTTTGAAAGAAATAAATTCAAGGGTTATTTTTGAAATAAGTAAAATTTTATAGTTATTTTTATAGATTTCCCATAGCCTACATAAAAGCAATGAGACTTGTGGTTTTTATTTTTTATTTTTTTATATTTTTATTTTCATTGGTGAATTATTTTTTTTTTGTTTACTTGTTTTTAGTTTTTATTATTTTTCTAATAGCTTTGAGCGTTCATAAGGAGAATTATTTGAATGATATTGATTTTTGTGAAGAGGTTGTCTTGTGCTTTGGTTTATAACTTACTAGTAAAATTGATTTAAATTTTATTATAAAAATGGAATATTTCTTACTTCAGATTCATCAAATTAAGGATTTAATAGTGTACTTTGAGTTATTCAAATTTTATTATAAAAATGGAATATTTCTTATTTCACTTGTAATCTTTAAGTTTTGTTATGATATGAATTATAATAATTTTCATTAAAAAATTATAAGTAATTCAAACAATCAGTGCTCCAACTTCACGCAATTAGTTTATTAGTTAGCTTGGATGGTCGGTAACAATTGATTAATGATTGCATATATTTGCCGCATTTGGTATTTTTTTTATTAGATAGATTTTGGAAGAGAATAATATATTCTCATAAATAATTAATATATTTCAAATTCACCCCATAGTTAAAGAAAGGGTGGAGCTTTTTGAACCCCTCAACTCATTTTCTAAATTAACCTATAACTCAAATTTAGAAGTTATTAATCTACTTCCTATGTGTTTGAGAATTCCAAAAATACACCTTAATAGAATTTCTATTCATTGATATTTTCCTAATTGTTCTTAATTTGAATTAACAAAGAGACTTGACTTTATCAATTTAAAGACTGTTTGCATCATGCAAAGATAAATTCACTTAATCATCCTCAATCAAATTCGTTTTTAATTATGAAATCGATATTCTATATTTGTATTTGCACTAATTATTCTTTTTGAAACAAAGAGAAACTTGTGTATTCCCAAATATTCCTTCAAGAATTTACGAATCAAATAACTTATTTCAATTATCAACAAGTGTTTATTGTGTTATATAAACTCCATGAATTGGAAAATAAGAGATGTTTTATATTCTGACACAATCTTTTTAAAGTCCAAAAAAATATTTTTTATATACCATATATGCAAATATAATAAATATTTTACATGAAAATTTGAATTAAATTTCTCTCATCAACTATCATATTTTCAATATCAAATTGAAAAAATTCACACTAGTTTAAATAGATCGATGTTGAAATATGAAGTAATTTTAATATCGACATAGATGGATGTTGAAATATGAAGTGATATTGATATGTCTCTAAAAATAATTCTATCAAAGAATTTTTTAAATAATAAAATGGTTCAACAAAAATAAACTTTAGTTAGTTAGTAACAAAATCATTTTTTTTAATATTAAACAATTAAAATTGATTTTAGAATTTTTTGATAAAAAATTATGATTACTAAATAAAAAATAAATTTGATTTTAAAATATTCACATATTTTATTATAAGAGATATTTTATCTGATCAATTTGATTCAATTATAGGGGGAATAATAGTTTTTAAACTCTAATAGTATAAAAGTTAAGGGATTAGTTGAGTGGTTTCACGTAAGAATTGAATGGGTGCATATAATTTGTCAAAATATTTGGGTGTGGATGGAAATGAACTCATCCAAATGTTAAACACCGGTTGCCCACAATTGGTTTTTATTCTAACCTTTAATCCCAGCCATCCAATTTCAGTCTTTAAATCAAACGAATCAAAATAGATAGCTGTTAGTTACAGACCAACGTAGCCGCAGCCTTATTATATATATATAATTTCACATTATTCTTCTTTTTCTTAATTAAATGTAATGCATGGGTCGTCATCATCTATAGCAATCAATTATGAGACATTTGATTCGTTGGTAGGTATCATTACCTATCTTATAATTAATAAAATTAATCAATTGGCTATAAAGGGGTGGGTGGGAACTGGAAGGATAAATATCGAAACAAAATTTTTGGATTCGGATTGGTAAGCTAAGTTAAAAAATAAATTTGACCCATTAAACCAGTAAACCAAATTTTGATTTCTCACTAATGCTAACGAACATCAAATAGCATTAAAATTTAAAACACCAAGCAGCTCACAGCCGCCGTTCAACATACCAGCCGTACGTACATCCTTGCCCAGCCCTATTGTTTGGTTGTTAATTGCTATCGCTTAAGTGATTTCGAAGTTATAATATTACATATTAGTGTGCAGTAGCACCAAAAAGTTGTCATATTCAATTTTAACAAGGAAGAAACATTGAATCAATCGACCCATAAAATATATTGAAAAGTTGAAAAATTAATGTATCACTGTTATTTACCAGTCCGAATAAATCTGTCCTAGCTTCATTCAGAATCAATTGAAATATTCATCGAATGAATTTTTTTTTTCTTTATCAAATCGATCTGATCTGATTTTACCCACCTCTAAGTATAGCTACTAACTAAAATTATAAGGATATCTTTAAATTACAAATTAAGTAATTTACACATTTAATAACATTGTAGTAGAGTCTACTACACTGTTATTAATTTTTACATAATTTTTTAAATGTTATAAGTTATTTAAATTGAAACTTAATAAAATCAAAACTATAATAATATATTAAATGCTACAGAGAATGTCCCACTTAATATCCTTATTTGAGAATATTATAATCTTTCTTGCACTAACTTTTTATAACTCAATTATTATTAAGTATTTATATGTAAAATTATAATGGCCTTCTTAAGTTATAATTTAAGTAATTTATACCTTTAGTAATATAGTAATGAACTCCATTATTATATTACTAATTTTTATGTAATTTTTTAAAAATTATAAATTATTTAAACTGTAACTGAAAAAAACTTAACTGTAATTAGTCTTGAGAAATAATGATGAAATTTTGACTTTCTTCATTTTATACCAACGTTGTTTTGGCAGATTGCTATTAACTCACATGCATTTTACAATATGAACATTTTTTCAAAATCTTATATTGAAATAATTAATACTCCGCAAAACTGGTTATCAATCCTAATCAAATGAATAGCTAGGCCAATCTGCTAATACTTGTCATAAATGGGACCATAGCTTTCAGTGGGGAATGAAAACCATGCTCCGCGCCTGGTTCCTTAACCTTAAAATTAGGCTAAAACTAATTTTACTCTAAAATTTATTTCAAATATTCCAATTTTATTAAAGTTTTATATTAATAAAATTTTTTAATGTAATTTACTATTAAAAATAATTTAATATAACTAAATGAAATTATTATTGTTCTTTTTACATACACTGCTAGAAAAATTAACTATCATAATAGAGAATATTGTCATCCAATTCTCTTCATGAAAATTTTTTTATCTATCTTTGAAACTCCTGTCACAAATCTATGACAGCATTTTATCTATTATATGATTCTATAACAACTTATATTTATCACATATATGTCACAAACTAAGCTACATCATTTTGCAAGTCTTTCGAGAAATAATTAGAAATTTTAGGGGATAATTTAAATTATTTTGAATTTGGTGGGTTTTCAAAATCTGTTATATATTAATGATTCACATTCTCTATCATGTGATTTAAGGTTTAAAAAAATAAAATAATTATTTTTTATTTTGAAATTATAATTATAGTAATTATTATTATTATTTAAATTCCATAGTTTTAAAATAGTAGTAACAAAAACCACATTTTAAAACTTGAATCAACTGAAATAAAAATTACATTCTAATTCATAAAAACTATCAAATACCAAATAGCGTCATAGACTAAGAATTTCAATCACTTAAACTTCCAACAAATATCATATCAAAATACATAGCGAATCAACAATAACTCATAAATCTTTTACAATATCCAACCCATCACTAGAAAAACAATTAATCCATAAAAAAACACTAATAGTAAATTCTCAAAAGCCATCAACATCACCTGAAACACATATTATATTAAGATGAGAACCAAAATAATACATATTAACATATTGGACACTTACAATTAATCAAATTCATAATAAAGTTCATTAGTGTCTAATTGATTTAATCAATTGTGATACTAAAGGGAAAATGAGGATAAAAACCCAAGAGGAAAAAAAAATTCACATTTGACAATTGACATATATAATGAAAGAGTAAGCCTCACAAGTTGTAAAAGACCAGGATGCGTCCAAAGGTTGCGGCCAGCATATGTTAGAGAATAGAGATGGGAATTTTGAACCAAATATCCATATCTAAAGTAAACTACATTCTACTTCTTACTATAACCATTCATTAAGAAAGTTTATGTTCTCCAAAATTTTTCTTTTTCCCTGAAGCCAAATAGAACATAAGATAACATCAAATACCCACCTTGATCATGAAGGTAGAGTGATGCACATATTGCAATCAATGCATTATGAAGTTAGTGTTTTCCAATCATGCACTGCATTACATCAAATAACTCAATGGACCGCATGGGGAAAAAATAATAGAAATTGATTCAAATAGACTAATTGAAGATATGAAGATATAAGGTTTCAGAAAGCAGATTTTTAGGAGCATACCAACTTAAAGTTTCTCTCAGCTTGTACCATTATATCACAAGATTGGCAGGGCTATCATTGAACATACTCAGTCCATTTTTGGTAGCTCTAATTCCAGCATCATATGGTGATACCACCTGAGAATGCATTAATGATGCTTTATTGCGAAGAATACACTCAATATGTGGAAGAAATAGTCCCCCTAAAACCAACTGAAAAATCAAACCAACATCATTTAGATTCTGTTACAAATAATAATATAGAAATTATTTCAATATGCTGTGAAATTATGACAGCAAAAATATATTGTCAAATAATTAGGCAGAATCCATAATGAGAAAAATTTTACTATCCTTTCACCATTTTAAAGTATTTCTATCTCATTATTGAGTGTATGCATATGGCAGTTTGAGGAAAAAAATTCATACAACACACCATCCATCAAATCAACATGGCAATTGTCCAGTTCTTCGACGATCAGATTTTATTATGCATGTCAAAAAAAGAATTATGTCAGTCCAATAGCATTCAGTATTGTTATCTACAAGAGGAGAATGTTTGGGTAATATCGAGCAGGTCTCCTCGAGGCCCTTCCAGCTCGAGCAGAAGTCCCGACCACTGGCACAAAGACGATCTCACTAGACGTCAAAGCTGGTCAAGGTCGAGGAATTCAGAGCCGTCCGAGCTCCGAGCTCTCTTGACTGCTCGAGGTCATCAGGCCCGGTCAAGGCTGGACAAGGACGAAGAGCTCGATGGCTGATCGAGACCCGAGCTTTCCTTTCTGCTCGCTGCAGTCAAGTTCTCGAGCACAACTGGGTTACGCCAATCATAGGACAGATGGAACGTAAGACCCGGCCCAGGACAGTCCGACCGGCTTCCTCGTAATCCCGCACACCTTCGATGTCCGATCGTGGTCCCACATGGTATGGTGGTGATACTGTTGCCGATGGCCGGCACATGCCCCCATGGTGTCATCATTCCTTACGCGCATGCCCGATATGATGATCTGGCCATATGAACCAAGTTAAGGAGACAGCCGTGCATCACCAGGGAATATTACGATAATCCCGGCTGTCAGAGGGACCCAGACACCACTGACGCGGGAACGGATGCTCTCGGAGAGAAAAGGCGGGAAAAATGGAGGATAAAAGGAAACGGACAGGTAAATTGCGGGGTTCCAAAAATTCACACAAGTTCTTCCGATTCTGACTTCTCTCTACTCTGATTTTTCCGGAATTCCATTTATTCAGAAATGAAGGCAAAAATACCCCTTTTTATTCTTCCGGTCTCTCTAACTAAGAGGGATACAAAAAAGAACAACCCGATCACTGACTTGAGCGTTGGAGGGTTTTCGCCGGAACAACACCCGGCGACCCCTGACCTTGTTTTCTGTGAGTACAGGTCCGAGAGATTTCTGTTCTAGAAAAGACAGAGGAATTAGAATTGGGAGGCAGTCCTGCTCGAGTTCGAGCTAGACACGAGCAGAAGATTTTTGGCACTGTTTGAAGAGACGCGGGAAAACAGCATCAACAGAGAATATGTTAAATGGAAAAGAAAAGATAGAAGATTGAACAAGTAATTGTTGTTTCTATTCAATTAAAAGTGATGTTCAATTATGTGTAGGGAGAATCACCCAACTGGGCGACAGTATTTGATGATTCCTGACTTAGCCATAGTAATAACTTCCAAAGAACCACCTAGTGCTGTAATATGTTCCTTATCTATATTGTTATAACTGATGTAGTAAGTCTAGGACTAGAAATGATATATATTACATCCTGGGCAAGGAACATGCACAGTGAAAGTCAGTACGTCAAACGTGGCTGTGTTGACCCACACCCGACAGTGGTGCATGAAACACACACCTCCTTCTTGACCTCCGATTGAGGAGCCATTTGCAGCAGCAAAATCTAGAATTTAATTTCCTATTTATCTATATTTTAAAATTAATTTTATGCCTCTGTTTGATATTTTTATTTATCTACAATGTTAGGAATTATAAATAAATATGCAAATGTGTATTTTTGTTTATTTTTGTGTATTATTAGAATTACAGTCAAGTGGAAGATAAAATAAAATACTTAAAATATAATGAAGATTATTAAAGTCTAGCCTAGTAATGTGAATTAATGCATGTCTAAGAAAATTCTATCAAAAAGACGATAATAGTTTAAGAAAACAAAGTATTTAAGTGAGACCATCCTGTCCTACTTCTTTTTTGGAAATTTTCCTGATGCTTATTCACGTGAATAGATGTATGAATACTTTTTTTATCCCTTAAAATTAAAATAAGTTCTATTATTAAAATTCTAAAAAATTAGATAATAATTGCACTAATAATTTTGTGCAAAAGGACTAAATGATGATAATTTAATTATTTGGAAAGGATGATGATTAAAAGCTTCGACGACTTTTCAATTCTAATCCTTATATTAAATAATCATGTTTGGTTATTTTGTTTGAGGAAAAATTATAAAAATGTTTAATTAAGAATTATGCTAATTTATGTTTTCTCTCTAATTTTTTATTGTGGGAAAAAAAAGGGGCATCTTCAAAGAATATCGTGATCGAATTGAATAAAGGACAAAAATTAAACAGTGATAATTTTGATATTTGGTACCGAAAGGTTCAATATATTCTCGAGGAACAAGAGACTCTTGAAACTCTTAATAACATCGTAATTGAGTCTGAAGAGCCTAACAACAGTCCTAATGAACAATACAATAAAGATCTTGAAACTTATCAATCTTGGAAAAGGAAGAACAGCAGTGCTTGCATTACATGGCTGAGCTGCATGCAAGATGACTTTATGTGTGATTTTGAAGAGTACCATACGGCTCATGAAATATGACTTGCATTGAAAGAAAAGTTTGATGGTACTTCGAATACTAAGCTAAGAGGGCTTAACAGCAAGTTTGACTCCTTTAGAAAGCATTCAGGAAAGACTATGAGCCAGCGTTTAAGGGAAATGTCGAACATGAGTTAAAAAATGTTGGACATGTATTGACTGATGAGAAACATGTTCAGGCAGTCATATGATCTTTTCTTGATAATTAGGAACATATGAGAGTTAATATGACCCACAATGGTAACATTAAGACATTTAATGATATCAAACATCATTTGAAACTAGAAGATGATCGCCTAGAGGCTGCAAAAACTTGTAGTCAACTCTATATGGTTAACTCTAAGCCATAGAAAGCTTCGGGCTTTAAGCACAAAAGTGGAAGCAATATTTTCCATAAGGAAAAGAAAATTGTGCCAACTTGAAGAAAGTCTAATAATGGAAATCACATGAGAGGAAAGAGCGCTGGTCAGAAGAAAGATAAGATTAAAATGGATTATTATAATTGTGGCAAAATAGGTCACTTTACTCGTGAATGCACTGAGCCAACAAATGTACAATTCATCTCTACAAATTTAAGTTATAATTATGTGACAAGTTCTATTTTTCTAACCGAATCTCATCCTTTGTGGACTGTAGACTCAGGAGCAATAGACCACATAGCCAGAAATCGTAGACTATCGTCAGATTAGTCAAAGAACTAAATGGATATACGTGGGTAACAACTTTAGAGTTGAAGCTAAAGAAATTGGCACTCGCAAGTTAGAATTGCGTGGTGGTCGAATACTTTATCTCCACAATGTCCTTATGCTCCAGGCATTTTTACTTAGTCTCTGTTATTGTTCTTCTTATAATGGGATATCCATTACAATTTTATGTTGTTAATTTGAAAATTGTTCTTAGTTCAACTCTAGTTGCTATTGGTTATTTATTGGATGGTTTTATTATTTTGGTATTAATTATTATTCAAATAATAGTTGTTTTTGATAAATGCATCTTCCAATGTAGATGTAAATACTTGGTATGCTAGACTAGGATATATAAGGCAAGAAAGAATGAATATATTAGCAAGAGACAGTTGATTGGGCTCACTTGCTAATGTTGACTTGCCCATTTGTGAGAATTTCCTAGTAGAAAAAACAACTAGAAAATCATTTAGTAAGTCTACTAAAGCTGAGAGTCTATTACAAATAATCAATTTTAACATCTGTAGGTCAATGAATGTGAGGGCTAAATATAGAGCAATGTATTATATCACATTCATTGATGATTATTCACATTTTGGTCATGTTTATTTAATTTCTCATAAGTCTGAACCAATATATTGCCTTAGATCATACTTGAATTTAGTAGAGAATCAATTAGACAAAATGATCGAAGTCCTAAGAACAGACAGTGGACATGATACCTTTCAGAATAGGTCAAGGAACTATGCAGTGATAAACGTATTGAGATACAACTAACTATTCTTGGGACTCTACAAAAAAATAGTGTTGCGGAAAGGAGGAATAAAACATTACTCGAAATGGTTAGGTCTATGATAGCACAAGAAATTTTTTAAGTTTCTTGCTAGGGAGATGCATTGTTGACTACCACTTATATACTTAATCGAGTTCCGACTAAATCAATAAGTTCTACTCTATATGAATTATGGACAGGTAGAAAACCTGAACTTTTTTATCTGCGCCTTTGAGGGATTGCAGCATATGTTTACAACTTATCTCACAAACATGGGAAATTGGGTCCAAAAGAAAAAAAATTGTATCTTTATAAGATATCTTGAACACTCTAGAGGGTATTTGTTCATAAATGAATATGATGATGAAATTATAACTGAGATAAAGTCTCGAGATGTCACATTCTTAAAGAATGAATTCCTTAGCATTTCAGAAGTTGAAAAATTCCTTAGAAATGAATGATACTTCTGTTTACAAACTAAGAGAGACCTAGATATATCTAAGGATTCTAATCCTAGTGGGAGTCGACCACATGATAGACTTACTCTACAGGATTACTCAATTCATAGAAGTAATCGTATACCTATCCCACGTTGTCGTTTTGAGATTGAGGGGAGGCATTATGGATAGTGATAAACCAAGAACTTATGTGAGGCCATCACGTCATCAGCTAAGGAATTATGGATTAAATCAATGGATGAAGAAATAGAGCCTATGAGATCAAACCACGTATGGGACTTAGTTAATCTATCATCCAACCATAAAGCCATTGGAAATAAATGGGCTCTATGTGTTAAACAAAAGGCAGATGGAACAATTGAAAGATACAAGGCACACTTGTCAGCAAAAGGATATACTCAACAAGAGGGTATAGACTATGAAGAAAGTTTTTCTCCAATAGTAAAGTTTGCCTCTATAAGATTAATTCTAACTATCGTTGCACATATAAACCTTAAATTACATCAAATGGATGTTAAAACTACATTTCTTAATGGAGAACTAGAAGAACAAATTACATATAACAACTAGAGGGTTATATAACCAAAGTCCAATAGCGTAAAGTTTGCAAGCTTAAAAGGTCTATATAAACAGTTCTCCAGATAATGGTACCTTAGGTCTCATGAATCTATAATGTCTTATAGATTTACAAGGACTGGAGAAGACCATTATGTGTATATTAAAAGGTCTGAAGGTAACTTTGTTATCTTATCATTATACATGGACGAAATCTTGTTGGCTGGGAATAATATGGAGTTTTTTTCAAACTATCAAAGAATAGTTATTTTTAAATTTTGAGATGAAAGATATAAGTAAAGCATCTTATATCTTAGGAGTCAAAATCTATAGGAATCGCTTAAGAAAACTTCTAGCTCTATTACAAGAGCTTTATATTAGAAGTATTCTTGAAAAATTTAAAATGGACAAATGTAAGCCCATGGATACTTCTATCTCAAAAGGATAAACTCTTAACCTTGAAATGTGTCCAAAGACTCTAAAACAACGTAGGAAAATGGTAAGAATTCCATACTCTAATGCTGTTAGAAGTCTCATGTACGCCATGATGTGTACAAGGACAGATATTTGCTATGCTATGGGGTTGGTAAGTAAATACCAATTAAATCCTAGGAACAAATGTTAGAATATTGTAAAAAAAGATCTTAGCATATTTAAAAGACACTGCTGACTATTCTTTATGTTATCAAGGGGGTAATTTATGCTTACTTGGATACACATATGCCAATTGGTGAGGTGATCTTAATAAGTGTAAATCAACCTCAGGATACGTATTCTTACTTACTCGTTGTGCAATCTCATAGAGTAGTAAAAATCAGACATGCACAGGTTTATAGACTATGGAGGAAGAATATGTAGCATGTTCATTAGCAATACAAGAGACTGTTTGGCTTAGACGTTTCTTAGATGATCTCAAGATCATTACTGGTCCTCCTCGGTCGGCCAGTGACTATATATTGTGATAGTCAAGCAGTTATATCTTTTACTAAGGATGCAAAATACCATAATAAGTCTAAATATATAGAGACTAAGAATAACTTTATGATAGATATTGTGGCGAGAAGAAAAGTGTTAATGCAATATATATCCATACACTTCATGATTGCAGATTCGTTTACTAAAGTTATAATGTGAAATTCTTATCTTGCACATACAAAATTATTAGGATTACGTAGATTGTAAAATTATACTTGATGAGTTTTTTATTCATTATTTTTTTGGATAAGTTTTTAATAAAATCCTTTTATCATTTTTTAATGATATTAGTATGATTATACACATATGATATTTGTCAAAGATATGTCTTTAGGTATTGACCGAATTTTTTACACAAGCAATAGCCTTAGTTGCTAAGAAAAGCAAGTTGGGATGAGACACAAAATTAAGAGAAAGTACTGGGTATATTCTCATGGAGCTTATATCTTGAAAATATCACATTGACTAGGTCGAGATTAGAACCTGATTAAGCCATATACGAGTTTATTTGGCGCTTTATAAAGATGACTAGGTTAAGATTAGAACCTAATTAAGCCAAATACGAGTTCATTTAGAGCTATGAAGACGAGCTTGTTGAGACTCGAATTAGACATTTGAATAGTGACTAATTTTAGATCTGTACAATGAAATGTTAGACATACGCTCTCACAAAAGTAGAATTCACTATAACACGTGATTCATACCATGCGTGATTTTGTAGCCAAAAGGGAAAATGAGTAAATGAATCCCTACTTTCTAATTGTGTAAGTTCCTTGGAGGAATAAAATGACATCGACAGTTATTTTTAGTCACCATCGACTATATCTTGAAGGGAAAGATTGGTATTAGCTAATTTTGTATGTTTTTCTATGATTATAATCTTATACATTCTATGAAACATGTCTAAGAAAGCAACCAACCTAGAACTAAAATATGTGAGTAGGATGAGAAGATTTATTTTCTTTACATTTGACTTATGCATTCACCGATCTACCAATTGTATACTCCATTTGGGGATAAATACGATTGTGAATACATAGAGTGCACAGTGTCAAACATAATATTTTGGTTGAGGGATTAAAATATATTTGTACCAATGTAATGGAAAATGAAATCTATGATACATGATGTACAAGTTATCTCTCGCAAAGGGTGCGATTGAAATTTGGTTTTGAAAGCTCCAGTTTATATTGTTCATGGGTCAGATGTTGCATTTACCCGCATGATACTGTGGTTATGGTTTTGTACCAATATACCCTACTCTCGCTACTCTGGTTACTCGATTATCCTATCATATAGGAGTGAGAGATGTTAGATTTAAGTACCTATGATGGGCTAACTTAATCCTACATGAAAGATGAGTTTAAATTATGTGACTTATCTAGGATTCTTATGAGATAAAATTAGAGTTTTATTTAAATCCTAATAACATAAGGTGTAGCTTATTCAAATAATTATAGAAATTTTATTTGAATTAAACTACACTGATTATACTATATAAAAACCATATGGGTGGGTGTAAATACATACAATAAGAATAAGAGTAACATCATAAGTTGAGTGAGAGAGAAAGGGAAAAATAAGGTAGTGAGTTCTTGCTTCGTGAATTGAGAGAATTTTTCAATTCCGTGATTATTCTCCGATCATCAGTGATATAAACTCGTGACGATTCATTCGTAAGGAGTTTTGTTCATGAAAGATTCCTAGCAATCATTTCATGTTCTTTGCGATCTGTTCGTGTGAGATTCCGACTATCCGCTCTTAAAAGAAGCTATTTTAATCATGCAGATTCGTGACGATTTATTTCCGCATAAACCAATAAGGTATAATTTTTGGTTGACAAATAAATTGCATGATTATATTAAATAATCAAGAACATGCATTCACGACTGATGGCTATGGGAAACCAAAATAATACTAAAATTAAAGTCACACAGAGATGAATTAAACGAGAAAAATAATGGAAATCGTGTTAATTGAAAATGAAAAAAAAATCCAATATTTTATAAGTGAGATGATGAATACTTTTAGCTTAACGGGGTCTATTTTGGAGTTTAGAAGAGAATTTAAGTGAAAATTGATTTTCCAATTTTCTTAATGAGTGGGCAAAATATGAGAGTATTTAAAGTACATTTCAAAGTGCAAATAGTACCTCCCTAAATTTAATTAGACCTAAAAGTTTTGAATCTTTGTACAAATAAATATTTGGACTCAAATAAAAATAAGAGAAACATTTATGAATAAATTATAAAATATATGAAGAATTAAGGACCTTATAAAAAAAACCTCAAAAACCCAATAAATATATTACTTATTCTCACCAACAACCATTAAGTAAATGTTAAGATCCCACATTGGCTAAATATAACATTAATTGGTGGTTTATTAATCTAATGAGTTTCCAATAATAAATAATTCATATACCAACATTGCGTGTAGAAATTCTTTTCTATGATTATGCTAGCCCAATGTTGAATCGTTGATAGGTTAATTGGGCTCATTACTAGTAATAATTTGGCAATCTAGTAGTTCAATCTTGGCAAAAAACAAAAGTTATGACTATTGTTTTTATTTAGACAAAATAAATGGTTTAAATCCCATCCTTAAATATCTTGTCCCATCTTTTTTTTTGAAACAATCATATAATGTTTATGAATATTAAAATACAAATTATATAGCAATGTGCAAAATTGTGAACATTAAAAAAGTTCAATGTTGTTATAATATATATGTTGGGGATATATTTGTAGGGAATGACAAATGTAGAAAGAATTGTAGTAATAATAGTGAAATTTCTGTAACAAAGAAATTTTTTTACAACTATGCTGGTATAAAGAAAATAATAATAAGATGTAAACCAGAGGAAATTAATTTGTATTTCAAGGAATGTTACAAATGTCGCTTTATTTAAGACGTTATTTACCTCCACCAATTAAGCAAATACTCCTCCAAGATACAATGAATCATTTATTTATTTTCTTGTGTTGTGAATCAATGAAAGCAAATTGAATACTCTTGAATATTGCAAGCATGCTAAAAATCAATATATTGTGCCTGTAGTAAACAATATATTGGATATTTGATGCAGAAAATATAAATGTTATATGATGAAATTCGTTTTAAGAAGGAGGGCTAAAGACAAGAGTGGTGTAGCATCATTGTTTTCATGTCTAAACGGCCAAAACAAGCCTTTATTTACTGATATTCTTGTGCCCCTCCATTTGAGTTGTCATCTTTCATGATACCCTTTCGTTTATGGTCCAAATCAAACCATAAAAGGATGCATTTTACGTGAAAAAATAACTCTTCTATAAGGCACAATTAATTAAACATGTCTTCACAATAAGACATCATTTATTTTGAAATTATTGCAATAATCCCCCACCATTTTATAGATAAATAAATTTTGAAAATTTATCTCACACATGCTTAGAAAGATTTTGCATAAATATACTTGTCTTTTGGAATTGAACTATCACTTAGTGACAACAAATCAAGCTTTGAACCAATGACCTAATTCGACTAATTAAATGTATCTCACACACAAGTTTTCAAATTCTCAAGTATTCTTTAGTTGACATGTGGATAGGCCCTGTGTTTATATCCTATTTTCATGAGCGCTTTAGTAACCTACCGAATTATATAAGAAATTGGCATCACCTCATATACTCATTTAGGTCAACTTATCTAAAATGTTCCTATAACTAAAATATTTATAAGTTTATTAAAAGCTAAGTAGCTTATCTTTTTCCACATGTTACAAGTATCAAACATTCATATTTGGGATGCATATATTATAGTACTTATTATAACAACGTATAATGTACTTTTGCTTATTACCAAGATCTTAATATTTCAAATATTGAGTTGAGTTTCAATCATTGGTAATAAAATGATGCTGGCTTCAGTCCCTGCCCTTAGAAGTTTCTCTTAGAAGTTTTTAATATAAGTCCATTGCAAGGCCTTTAGTTAAGAGGTTTGCCAAATTTTGGCATGATTTGACAAAGTCAATTGTGATTACTCCATCTGTAAGCAATTGTATTACATAACCGTGTCTTAGACCAACATATTTAGACTTTTTATTATAGATTTGGTTATATGCCCTTGACAAAGTTGCCTCACTATCATAGTAAATGGGTACAAGAGACATTGGTTTAACCTAATTAGGAATTTTTATAAGCAAATTCCTTAACCATTTAGCTTCCTTGCTGTATGAAGCCAAATCTACAAATTCCATGGTGGAGTTTGCTTGCAAGTTTGTTTTTTTAAGCCCTATGAAATAGCTTGTCTACAAAGATTAAATATCCACTGTATATATAATCTATTTTCCATTTTAAATATATTAAAATTATATACATTGCTTGCTATTGTCAGGCATAGTACAAGTTATAGAATACATAAGACACCCAATAATATGAGCATATTCTAATTAGGATATTGCTCTTTCAGTATTAGAGTACAATCTTATGTTTGAATTAAAAGGTGATATCATAGGCTTACAATCATAATAAAAATTTCTTTAATACTTTTTTTCTCAATATAATGTGATTGGGTCAACACTAGGCCATTATCATTTTTTATCATTTTAGTCCCCAAAATCACATCAGCAAGCCCCATGTCTTTCATATAAAAAAATTGATGATTTAACGAGTTTAATACTTCATTATCAGTTCAAAAATTAACATGTCAAGTACATATAAACAAATAATCACACATTTATTTTTATTTAATCTGCTATATACGAATTTATCATATTCATGAATTTTAAATCAATTAGAAATAATGACTTTATCAAACTTTCTATAACTTTATCAAACTTTCTATGTCACTACTTTAAAGCTTGTTTAAGGAAATATAAATATATGACTAGCTTACAACTTTATGCTCTTTTCCAGGCATAACAAATCCTTGGGGTTGTTTCATGTAAATTTCTTCATTTAATTCTCCATTTAGAAAAGCTATTTTTACATCCATTTGATGGATATCAAAATGATAAAATTGAAGCCAAAGCAACTAAGACCCTATTTATAGCAATTCTTGCAACAGGTGTATATTTATCAAAATAATCAAGGTCTTCTTTTTGTATAAAGCCTTTTACTACTAGTCTTGTTTTAAACCTTTTAATTGTTATATTGAATTTTTTCTTCTTTTTAAAGATCAATTTACAAACTATAGGATTAGAGTCAGGTGGTGAATAAACTAATTTTCATGTTTTATTACCCATAATAGAGTATATTTCACTAGCTTCTTTCTAGAAGGCAGCATCTTAAGACTCCATTGCTTCTTTATAGGTGAGGGGATCATACTGTATAGTAGGTGTGATTATAGTCTATTTAGATTGTGAGTCTCTTGCTGCTTTACGAAATAGACTATAGTTTAAAGGATATTGTAGTCCTTGTTCTTTTTCTCATTCTTAATTCATTTAGCTTATTATTAGCATCATACATTTGACCAATTTCTTTTGGTTTATCAACCTTTTAAGAATTAATATTATTTGGTATAATGAAAAACCAATTTTTATACAATATGGCATCTTTAGATTTTACTATCGTACTAAAATTAACAAAGCTATTAGGTTCTGTTACAAGAAACGTATAAGCTTTACTATGTTCAATATATCCCAAAAATATGCATTTAATGCCCCTTTCTTTTGATTTCTTTATCTTAAGTTAAGGTAGTCTTACAATGGCTCAACAACCATAAACCTTAGATTAGAAAGATTAGACTTTCTCTTCTTTCATAATTTATAAAGGCTTACTTTGGTTTTTTTAATAGGCATTTTATTCAAGATGTGACATGTAGTCAAAAGTGCTTTACCCCAAAAAACAGTTACCAAGCTTAGGATTAAAAAGTATAGCATTAACCATTTCAATTAATGTCCTATATTTCCTTTGTGCTAACAATTTTGTTGTGGTGTATATGTAGTGTTAATTTTATGCGTAATGCAAACAGATTCACTAAATTTAAAAAAATGATATTCACATCTTTTATTATTTTTGAGGCTTTTAATTTTTATCATAAAAATTCTCAATTTCCTTCATCAACTTACCTACATGACCACAACCACACCTCGCACATGCAGCACCCATACAATAACAACAACACTTACACTACCATATCTGGGCCCATGAAGCTACAACCATAATGATCAACTCGCCCACATGACCATGGCCACACCTCACACAGGCCACAGCCACACTACTGTTCCATCATCGTCAACTCACAGTGTGCTCGTCGTCTTATTGCATCAGTTCTCAATCACCTTAACCAAGCTTTGTGTCATCATGATGTGTCACTTATCAACAATGCATTGTCGCACTGTCATAATTCTCACTCCTCATGCAACAATCCTCATCATCGTCGCCCAACAAACTGTCAAAAGCAATTTTCAATTTTGATTTTTCATGAGATTTGTGATTTTTATTCAATGATTTGTGCATTAGAATAGTGTATTTGATTCATTGATTTTTTTATTTGATTTATTGACTGAAATTTATTTAAATTCATTAATTTTTGTATTAAGAAAAATTGAAAAATACTTGTTTATTAGCTACTTATTGCTAGTCGACCTAGTTTCAAATTACCAATTTTTTTTTTTTTTGTGGCAGTAAGATATAATGATATACCAATTTCAGTTTGATACAATTATTAAAAAAAAAAAAAAGAAAGAAAGAAAGAGTGATTCGGCCATATAGCAAAATATTATTGTAAAAAATTAAGTAGATTATGTTTGCATGATAGCATGTTGTTCACAGTAATTATATATGACAATGTTAGGAGTATAATAGTATAATAATCGCATTATGTTTGTAAATAATTATTGATTAGCACTTTGGCTTATAAGAAAAAAATTATTAAACAATTTTATATTACTTTAATTTAAGACCTTTTTATTATGTTTTAATTATGATTTATTATTATTTTTTAAGGAAATGCATACAAACAAAGTCCTTTAAACGGATAAAAGGGTAAATGAATATAATAAAACTGGTTTAGTGCATGGGTAAGGCTATTTGAACCACAAAAATACTTTTTAAACCCATTTACTCTTTAAATTCTACCCAGATGTCATTATTAAATAAACTCATTAAACATCATTAAGTTAGAGATATCAACTAGTTGGATTTTTCAATTTAGCTTAATAAAAACATGAAAATAAAGTTTAATATAAATTAATCAAGCAAAATTTAAGTTTTGGAGCTTTTCGGCCAAACAAATATGTGCAGTTTATTTTAATAAAAGCATTTCAATCAAATAAAAATTATAAAAAAAAATCACTTTTTCTCTCTAGTTTTCATTTTCGGAGTTATCTTTACCAAATAGCAAAATTAAAATGAGAATTGAAAGCATCATTTAAAACTATAACTTAGATTAATTACATGGGATCAAAATCTATTTTTAGTTGTTAAAGGCTTGAAGCCATTGTAATTAGCGACATAACTTGAATTCTCTTACTCTTAAAAGATGAATTTCGCCCAACCAAAAAATCAAAGGTAGGAGGCTATAACAACTTAGAAATCACAATCCAAGAATTGGATTTATTTCATTTAATTGTATAGTTTAATTGTTTGTAGAGACATTCATAAAAAGAATTAGAGATTATGGGATGAAGATGGATGATAAAAAGAGTTTAGAGATGGATGTATAGAGTAAATTGTTTCATTTAATTACATAATTTTGTCTTTAATAGTAAATTCATTAATGGATATTTTGGTAATAAATATTTTCAAGAAAAGATAGGTTTGAAGAGTATTTTAGTTTTTTTAGTGAGTTCTAATAGTCTCACCCTTAGTAGATTGACATATGGCAATGGTGTTGTTTGCTTTGAAGTGCTTCAGTTTGATTTAGTGATGGATTATTGTGAATTGATTGTTTGATTATGGTTCATACAAATATGTTCTTGTGTAGTTAAGTCTTGCTTACGTGTTTCAAATGTCTAATCATTCAAGAGTTCAATGATAACAATTTTGATATTTGGTGACACCTCTTTTGTATTGGCCATACAAATATCCTGGGATCACTCCTGAAGTATTCTTGGATTATCACAAAAGAACTATATTGAAAAGGTTCTCAAGAGATATGGCATGCAAGATTGTAAACTAAGTGATACCCCTATGGCTAAGAGAGACAAGTTTAGTCTTAATCAGTGCCCTAAGAATGATTTCGAAGAAAAAGCGATGCAAAAGATTCTTTATGCGTTAGTAGTAGGAAGTTTAATATATTCTCAGGTTTGTACGCGACTGGATATTGCATACGTTACTAGGATTTTAGGCAGATATATAAGTAATCCATGGGTAAACCATTGAAAAGTAGCTAAACGGGTCTTGAGGTACTTACGGAGAATAAAAGACTACATACTCACATATCGGAGGTCGGATCAGCTTAAGATCATTGGATATATTGACTCCAATTTTGCTGGATGCCAAGATAGTATGAAGTCCACGACGAGCTACATCTATATATTAACTACAGGTGCTGTCTCCTGGAAGAGTGCTAAACAATCTCTTATAGCCTCTTCCATGATGACAGCAAAGTTCATAACATGTTATGAGGCATCTAATCACGAAATATAGCTGTAAAATTTTATCATGGAGCTGCGTATAGTAACTGGTATTGATAGACCACTCAGATTATTTTGTAATAATAAGTCAGCAATGCTATATTCCAATAACAATAAGAGCTTGACAAAGTCGAAGCATATAGACATCAAGTTCCTAGTTGTTAAAGAAAGAGTTCACAGTGTACAGTTGTCTATAGAGTAAGTTGGCACAAACTCCATAATTGCAGATTCACTTACTAAGGGATTGCCACCTAAAATGTTTTATAAGCACGTGTCATATCATTTAAGGATATTTAGTTTTAGTGGGTGTTTGTAATTTTATATACTCTTATGATATAATTATTTTTTAGTTATTGTAGTTTATGGTTATTTAAGGTTTTTTTCTACAGAATTTTGATTATTCATGCTCTGATATTGGAAATATTTGATCTCACTAAGGTTTAAGGTAGACTAATTACAAAAAAGCACTATCAAATTTCCATGCTACACATCCATATCATAATCCATGTCATTCAGTTATATTAATATGTGACTATTGATGGGTCGAGTTACTATAATTGTAATGAAGGTCATTTTGATTCTATGTTGATATGATTGATATATTAGATTAGTTATAGATATATTTTGATAATGATAGTAAAGTTGGGCTTATATGGTTACTTTTGTAAAGCATAATTATAAGGTTTCACATATAGCCAAAGTAGTAGATTGTTGGATCTTTAATCTAATGTTGGGCTTATATGTGAATAATTATGTATTGTGGACTTTCGTAAGGTTAAGACTAATTAAAAGTGATCTAATTAGGTTTTCGGTAATTTGAGTTATAATGTATTTAATAGGGTGTGGTTTTTTAATGTGTAGAAACCTAATGATATTCTAATTCTATAATGGGCATAATTAATAATACTCAATGAAAATAGGAAAGATTGTCTATATAAGTGGTTATGGTTCCTAGGTCACACGTATCTTTTCTATTCTTTATAGTATCTTATCATTAGAAAGAGTGCACAGAGAGAAACTAAATGGCTCTTTAGGATATTTGTATTGATCTGGAAGGTCAAACACATGACTCTAGAGAATATTTCAACATTATGAATTCAGATACGATTCCATATAATTTTATTATTAATTCTTGGTGATACAACATGTATATTTCTGAGTTTTAAGGTGATAGATTTCACCATTAGATTTATTATTTCTAATAGTCTACACTATTTTAGTAATTAGAATAGAGCATGTTAAATCAATATACTAAGGACGTTGATAAAAGAGATATAAATAGTTTCAAAAAATAATATAAGTATCTATGCATTGTTAGGAATGTGCAAAGTCATATGAAACAATACTAAATATTTGTGTTCTTCATAATATTTTTATCTTATTGTCTAACTGTAGTATATAAAGACAAGTTCTTTTCATATAATATTATATATATATTCTCAATTTAAAATTCATTAAGATAAGATCTAGTAAAATTAAAACTTAATTTTAGGGTACACCAAATTTAAAATCTTACTAATAAAATAAATAACTAGTACAAATTAAGTAAGAATCAATCTCATGAATACTACGCTAGTTTTATTTGTTATAAACTCTAAAACAAAGACTTAAAATAATAATATTAATAATAATAAATTAATCTAATTAAAAAAATACAAAGATATAGAAAAGGGGTTTTATGAACTTTTAATTAAATGAAAAGAAATAAAGAAACTAGGATTGTGAAAATCAAAATTTAATAAGAACTCTAAATAAATGAGAAAGAAATAATAATAATGAAAACTTTAATCAAATAATTATTCACCATCACTAAACATGCACAAAATCAATATATCAATTATATCATCAATTTCAATTGAAACTATCAACCACAGAGGATAATAAGCTTTCCTAATATATATCTTTCCTTATTATGTCGTTAGGTAAAATAAATTTTTCACCTAATCTCTAACCATTAAATAATTTAAAACAAGTTCTTTAAGTTTAAGATAATGGAAGCATTAAGTAGAAAAAGATATTAGGTTGATTTAGGCAATAAACACATAAGCTCGGATTATTTAACCTAAGTTATGTTCTCTAATTGAAATCACTAATTCCGGTTTGTCTATTAATGATTGATTAAAAATTTTAATCTAACAATAAAATTTATTAAAGTCCTATCTAATTGGCCACTTAAATACGACAAAAGTAAAATCATAAATATTAATTATAGAAGAACATGAATAATCTTAAT
The DNA here is from genome assembly GCA_025617385.1 of Murraya koenigii. NCBI lineage: Eukaryota > Viridiplantae > Streptophyta > Magnoliopsida > Sapindales > Rutaceae > Murraya > Murraya koenigii. The sequence goes on along the minus strand of CM046813.1, from coordinate 11,575,549 downwards.
TAAATAAATTGAATGATATAAATTAAATATTAATTATATATCATGATTAGGGTTTTGAATCCACCCTCAATCAAATTAAAAATCTAATCTAACATAATTGAATTGAAAATAAAACAGCTGATAAAACTAATCACAGAGATTAATCCAAACAGCTGACATTGTTTCTGTCTATATTCGGCAATGCTACTGCTTCTCTTTTCTCTCAGCATCTGTAAGTTTTGCAGCTAGTTTTATTCTAATTCTTCCGGTTCTCTTCTCATTTAATGCTTTAATTCATGAGATTTATATAAGCCAAAGTGGTACCCGCCTCTTTTAATTCTAAGCTTATAAGGATTTCAATTAATTAAAAGCAAAGATTCCCTTTTGTGCACATGCTTGCCACTTAAAGCCACCACCGATATTACTATATTAACTAAGGCTTTAGTCCAAAATCTTTTGCTTACCATTTAATCTTCATGCCTTTTTAATGCCATCCACATGCCAACTATAATGGCAATTGCTTCTCACGTAAATGCATTTATCATGGTTAATTTAATTAAATCTTTATTTATTTATTTATTTCAATTAAATTTCTTTATTCTTTTCCCTTTTTGATTCGTTCATATAGATTTCTTCCCGAATATTTTAATTTAATTCCTCTTTAATCTCATAATATACCTAAAATAACAAAATATAAAAATGAAGACAAAAATTAACATAATAAAATATAATTTAAAAATAAATTAACTAAAATAATTAGAATATTTAAGACCGAGACAAGAAAAAAAGGATAAATTAATAGTAAAATATATATAGAAAATATGCATTTATTAAATTTCCAAACACTTAACCTTTGGTCATCCTTAAAAAAACCTAAAATAAAAAATCAATATAAAAAGATAAATTAAACTAGTTCACTTCCATAGGAAATCACGATTGCATTTAGCGTATGCAATAAGTCTTTAAACCGCTAGGTGGCCCTAGTGAATGATAAAATACTAGTTATGCAATCCAAGAAAGGGGTAAATTGAGTTTCTAAAAATTATGCCGTGCTTGAACAAAAAAATTAATTCAATTATAAAATAAATTCAAACTATAATATATAAATAAAGCATTCAAAATATAAAGAGTGTATGGAGAAGAAAATCAAACATAGAGATTTTTACATAGTTCGGCTAACCCTACCTACGTCTACCCATCCAAGCTCATCGAGCTTAAAGATTCCACTAAGCAAGCCTCCAAGGCTTCAAAGATGGTTACAATTGACTTTTAAGGTGTCAATCAACCTTTACAATAAGAAATTATCTCAAATTTCTTAACATTTACAATTACTCTACTTTGATTTTACAATAAAGATTACAAAGAAGTTTCTGTCACACAATGTATATATTAACAAATGAAAGCCTACAGTGTGATTCAATGAAATAATGAAAAGTTTAAAGCTTAAGAAGGACTGTATACTAAGTAATAAACTCAAAAATAATTGTTGAATCCATTGTTGTTTGAACTTGATTGAACATTTTTATAGTTGGAGCTGAAAACTAGTCGTTATTGACTTTTTGCATATAATCGATTTTTTGTTTAGTCATAATTAATTTGTCGTTTAAAGTTACTGTTGTAGTAGTCATTTGATTTTTGAATAACCGATTTTTTGTTTATGAATAACTTAAATGCCATTTAATTTTAGAGATCTAACTTTCCATAATCAATTTGTCACTTATCCTTATCCGGTTTGTTGTTTAATTCTAAAGAGGATTCCTTGAGTAACCGATTTTTCATTTAGCATTATTCCTTCAGCCGTTTGATTATAAAGCGTACACTTCTCGTAACTGGTTTGTCGTTTAGCATTATTCAGTCAGTTGTTTGATTCTAAAGAGTACAAATTATGTGACAAGTTTTACATTTAACATTAAGTAGGAAACCAGTTAGTTCCAGTAACCAATTTTCCTGAATCCGGTTAGCCAGATTTATTAAACAAGATGTTGTTTATACACAAAATTATCTCTTATTGAAAAACTGAATTTTGCTATGAATGTAACATCGCATCCTTTTTTCAAAGAAAATATTTTAAGAACTTTAAGAAACCATCAATCATAAAAATATAATCAATATTATTAATCTATGGTTTGTTATCATCAAAATCAAAATACTATATAACCATGTAAGTTAACAGGTGAGTTATTGTCTCATGAGGGCTTCAACGATGATGCCTACAAACATCATTTTAGATGAAATAACATTAAAAAAACAATAAAAACTCTTAAAAAATGAATAAATAAAACTACCCTCAAAAATAGCATAAATGATATAGCTCAAAGAAAATTTCAAATATTGTCAAAGTTCTAACTGTAATTCAATAGTCAATCTCATATCTCTTTTGATTCTTGTAGTATATTTGTGAATCAATTCAATCAAAATCTATTTCCAAAATCTTTAATATCAACAGCCTTTACCTTGAACAAAAAAAAAAAAAAGTATGTCAAACTAATTTTATCATCTTAAACTCAATTTTTTTTTCACAAACATTTATGTGCATTTTTTTTTCTTTTTACCACAAGCACTTGATTAATATTTTTTCTACTTTTCATAAAAATCCATAGTCAAGAGCTTTCAATCTATCCCTTAAGGTAACCTTATTCTTATAGTATAATGTCCTCTATATACTGGTGGTACATAGGCCAAAATTACTCAAAGATAGTTTCACTCTTGAGGGTTATAGGTAGCATTTCTAACTATAGTGTCTATATATACTACACTGTATTGTGGAGATAATAATAGAGATAAACAGTCATTTACTCAATTTAAAATTCTCAACTCAAGCTGCATCAATTTCAATTTTAAGATAAAATTGTGAAAGAATTAATATACTAGCTCATGATATTTATAAATCTCAATCAGAAGGAAATTAACTCAAGAATCAAGTATAAACTAAGATAATATTCAACCTTTTCTAAGAACTATATTCATTGTCAATCAAGTTCTTATCATTGGCTTTTTACATTTAAATGAAATTTTTTAATTATTATTATTATTTTTTAAATAAATTTTTAAATAGTAAAAAAACACATACAAGAAAAACTAAATTCGAAATTCTTCCCTCTACACTGAATTCTTACATTGTCCTCTATGTAAGCTTATGTTAATAAAAGAAATAATTAATCATGGGGAAATAAGATGAGACGCATAAATATAAATAACGAAATAAGACATATAATGGATAAAGTAAATGAGAATGAGAGGTAGAAAGATGAAATCTGCTATGGCATGCTCTCTAAATTTATTCACTAACCATTAGGTTTTCTCCCACTAAGCGCTTGGTTCATTGTCCTCAGCCAGATGTGGTTCTCATGTTTTACTCATCAACATACATGGTTTTATAGAGTGAAACCTCCTCTACATTAAGTTTCTGAAAGTTCTCATAGTAAGGCTTCAACTTATGGCCATTCACCTTGAATTCTTTATTTGTCTTTAAGATCATATTTCCAACTACACCATGCGGAAAAAACATTAGTAACAACAAAGGGCCCAACCCGTCGAGAACATAACTTACCCAAAAATAACTTAAGCCGAGAATGGAATAGCAGAATTTTCTACCTAAATTTAAAATCCTTTCTCAAAATCTGTTTATCATGAAAAACCATAGTATTTTTCTTATAATTTCATGAACTCTTATAAGCATCATTCCGAATTTCCACTAATTCTTGTAATTGGAGCTTCTTATGTTGGCCTGCGACATCTAATTCCAAGTTAAATTATTTCACAGCATACCATGCTTTATATTTAAGTTCCATCGGAAGATGACTAGGCTTACGATATACCAACATATAAGGTGACATGCCAATAAGTTTCTTGTAGGCGATTCTATAAGACCAAAGTGTATCATCGAGTCATAGACTCCAATCATTTCTATTTGGATTAACAGTCTTTTTAAAGATTGATTTCACTTCCTTACTAGACACCTCAGCTTGCCCATAATTTTGTGGATGATAAGATGTAGAGACCTCATGAGTGATGTTGTATGTCTGAAAGTGGGCTTCTACTGACCTGTTAAAAAAATGAGTGCTCCTATCGCTGATAATAGATTTTGGTGTTCTAAACCTTGCAAAGATGTTGCCTTTTATAAAATTGAAAACAACCTTAGAGTCGTCAGTTCGGGTAGCTTTTACTTCTACCCATTTCAAAACATAATTAATAGCAAGAACAATAGTTACCAAAAGATGAAGAAAATGGTCCAATGTAATCAATGGCCCAAATATAAAAAATCTCAACTATAAGAATGAGAAACGATCACAAGATTTATAAAAGAGATATGCATCCTTAAGCAATAATGGTTAATAGAAACTGCTCGTGCGTATCTTAAAGGATGTTTTCTTTGTCCAAAATGTCCTCTAAAAGCTAAAGTGTGAAAAAATATGAGAATAAAAGTAAATTCAGTTTTGATATCCACCTTTTAATCACTTTATCATACCAATGCTACCACAGGTTTGCCTCATCCCACGCATAGTACTTCGTATCACTATTGACCTTGAACCTTTGTGCACGAGTTAACTCTTTAGGTATATTCCTGGTAAGTAAGTAATTTAAAATATTTACATACCAAGGAGTAATTGTATATACTTGTAGCAATTGATCATCTAGAAAGTTCTCATGTAGTGAAAGTGCATCTACACCATAGATAAGATTACTCAAATGATTTGCTACTAAATTCTTAGAACATCTCTTATGTAGAATCTCTCTTGATCTTCCGGAATGATAAAGATCTGATTACAACCTGAGTAAATATCAAGAAAATAGTAATAAAAGCAACCATTTAATCATTCAAGCATTTTATTTATGAATGGCAAAGGAAAGTGATCCTTACGAGTGGCTGCATTTAGTTTAAGGTATTCAATGCACACCTTCCACCTAATTTAAACTATAGTCAGCACAAGTTCATTTTCATCATTCTTAACCACAATATTGCTTGAATTTTTAGGAACTACCTGCACATGACACACCCACTTGCTATCAGAAATGGGATAAATAATCCCTACATTAAGCAGCTTCAGTATCTCCTTTTTACGATTTCCATTATTAGTGGATTGAGGTGGCATTGTGAATCTCTTGTCGGTTTAGATCCTTCCTTTAGCAAAATGTAATGTATACATATGGAAGGACTAATACCCTTTATGTCAAAAATTGTCATAACCCAACCCAGACCTGATAAGATATTGTTTATGTTGGGCCTTAACAAGGCCCTACGGTTTTGTTTCTAAGGCTTCTATACACCCCAAAACGCGTTTTGTCAATTAAGGTATAGATCACCCTTTATCCAGCATCTCTTCTATGTTTTATCGATGTGGGATTTGCTTAGGGTGATACGCACACCCCCTTAAAAACTTAGCGTCCTTGCAAAGATTTGCCACACCCATCATTTAAAAAGACACATGAGCCGCTCTGATACCATTTGTAATACCTCGCCCCCAACTCCGATGGGCAAATCTAACTACAACTCACATATCACATATATACTTAAAAATCTCTTAACAATATAACAAATCAAGCCTCAAATATAACATTAAATTGCAGTGGAAAAATTCTAAATTTCTACTAAACCATCGGCCTAAAAATCATTAATTAAACTCTCATAAAATATAATAAGGTCCTAATCACAAATTTCAGTGTTCTTAAATTTCTCATTTTAAACATCTCCTAAACTTACTCAACCTCAAATACTTTCATTATTCAATCCCCAAAACAGAACAACCCATGTTTTCAGATTTTTAATAAATTAATATCTTATTTTAAAAATCTCAAATTTTACAAAGCATACGTTGACATACCAAAAATTCATTGTTAAAAATTATATAGCTTAATTCCTTAAAAAAACTATTGAAAATAATTTAAGTTTCAGATATCATCAAATTTGTCAAATAGTTTCCTCTTTCGAACATGCTTTCTTTAAAAAATCAAAAATAATTATTGTTTTATCATAAAATCATGCAAATTTTCAGAATCACAGAACGCATATATATACATCACTGGTCCGAATTTTATAATTTTTAAAAAAGTCTAGCCATGATAACGTAGCTTTGCAATTCGTGTTCTTTATTAAAATAAAAAATTTCTAGGTTTTTATACTTAGATTGCAAAAATTCATAACAAATTGAGTCCAAATATGATTTCATCGAAACAAGTTTCAAAATTTTTTTGAAGATGTCTAGTTTAACCAATCCAAAATCTAAAATTAAAATCAATTTGTACAAACTAATATAATTTTTGAAATTACTAATTGTCAGTATATTTTCTGTAAAATCTACTTCAGCTACAAATGTCTGATTATGCTTTTCTATAACAAATTATCAAAAACCAAGAATTGAAATTTAGCTCCAAATCTTTTCTCAGCACAATATCTAATCCAAATAACACAAATTGATCTCATGTGTTGTTATGGCTGAACTAAGAAGAAGACCTTCTTCTTCTACTTTTTTTTTTTATTTTATTCTCTCTTTTCTCTACATCTCTCTGTTTTATTCTTCTTCTTGCCATCTCTCACTATATATTGTGTCTTTTTTATTTTCTTTCGCTCTATTGTAATGGGAAAGTCAATATACCTTATTCGTTTTGTACTAGTACAAGAATATTAAGGAGAAGAAATATCTAAAATACTCTTAATGAAATAACTAATGCTTAAAGAGAATTAGGGTATTACAATTTTATCCCCTTAAAAGAATTTTTTTCTTCGAAATTTGCTTTTAGGAATGCTAAAAAAAAAATTCTAATTCTCAAAATTACTTATGACATATAAATCTTAAATGAAACATATCACACTTTCGTTGCGTTACTTTGATATCTCAATTATATATTTCTTAGAAATAAAATCACAAAGCTTAAAGGTTTGCCATAGACCTAATTCTTATCATCCTTACAACATTCTTCCCAAGTGATGTAAGATATCACTCACATCTACACAATTCTAGATGGGATTGCTTTGATACCATTTGTCATAACCCAACCTAAACCTGATAAGATATTGTCCACTTTGGGCCTTAACAAGGCTTGCTCAATTTTCTTTCTAAGGTGCCCATACACCCCAAAAATCGTCTTATAAATGAAGGCATGGATCAACCCTTCTAAACCACGCTCTCTCCCATACTTTATTGATGTGGGAGAGTGTTATATACACCTCCCTTAGGGATTCAGCATCCTTGCTCAAGTTTGCCTGACTATCATTCAAGAGGACATGCAGAACCCCTCTAATACTACAAATGTAACATGTCAAATTCTCTTAAAAATCTCAAGAGGAATTTGGAATGAAACTTCATATCATTAACCTTATTATTGTTCCTAAAAGAAAATCGATATTGTCTATAGTCGAAACATAGTCTCTAAAATAATAAATATAACAATAATCCTTCTAAACAAAATTCAGCTAACAAATTCTCTTCTCTAAACCCAAAAGCTCACATCTCTAAAGTCAATATGCAAAAAATATTGGGGATGAAGGGCAAGTTGTCAGCTCAAGCAAACTTATGAATAAAGTTACTAATTACCATAAATACATATTAATCATTATAAAGTATAATAAATTAGAAACTAATAATCATTTAATATTCTAATACATAAGTATGGTAAAACTATATTAAATATAGTTTTTGGTCTTTCAATATCAATCATTCAGTAATATTTCGATAAAAAGCTCTTATAAAACATTGAATTGGCATAATGTTACAAAAATATTTTTTAGGAAAAAGATTTACAAAAAAATAAGTGTTTTTAAAGTCATTTTTAAAACAAATTTAAGAAAAACATTTTAATAAGCTTTTAATCAAAATATAACTTATTATCATAAATTATAATAGTAAAATAACTTTAAAACCACAAGATGCCAATCCACATGAACAACATTATTCTTTTTATAGATATTTACGTATATAACTATAACAAAAATTATGCATGAATTTACTTACCTCGATCCAAAGCAATCAATAATAACCCCAATCTCCAAGCTTACTCTTGGCCCTAAAAAAAAGATCAAAATTCAAAAACTTCTTTAATGACAAACAGAAACACAATCAAAATCTTCTTCTCTTATGTTTATTGCCCTTTTTTTTTCCATGTTAGCCTTTAGGGGTTTTCAAAAATAAAATAACGTGAGAGGAGTATTAATAAGCCAAGCCATTTAATACCCTTATCCATTAGGGATTAATTTTTCTTATTTAAAAAATATCTAATAAATTGATAAATTTATTAAAATAAATAAATGAAACACCTTTAAAATTACCGTAAAATACCATATTCTATAAACAATGTATATAATGATAATAATAATAATAACAGAACAATGGTGTTACAGCAACGATCCACCCAATTACCATCTTGTGATCTTGAAGCACCCTAATTAACTTTTCTTGTTGAACTAAAGTGAGAGTTTTAGCTATGATGACTGGAAGTATTTCATTCTCACTCAAGTAAATATATTAAAGGTGCTCTAGAAAGCTCTAAGGTAGGTGCCTTTATAATCGAAGTAAAAGTTTCTTGTTTGATAAAAGAAATTCAAGATAAGAAACATTATACTTGTTGGTGTATAATAGGGTTGATCCATAGCCATGGCCTCCTCTACCTCATCATTCAACTCCATTAACTTACTTGTTCCTTAGAATCTTCCTTCCTAAGATTTTTTTCATATAGCGATTTCAAAACTATCGTTACCAAATAACTCAAAGAACTCTTCCACTAAAGCCTTAATATCGTCTATTGCAAAAACAAAATGTAAATCACTATGATACCTCAGTGCCTTAAAGATATTGAATTGGATAACTTCACCATCAAATTCTATTGTGAGGGTTCCATTATGCATAATGATCTTGGTTCAGGCCATCTTAAGGAATAGTCTTCCCAGCAGAATTGGCATGGGATTGAGTGATGATTTATCCTCTATTTCAAGGATATAGAAATTAGCTGGAAATACCAATTCATTGATCTAAACAGGAACATCTTTTACAATGCCTTTCGAGTAAGTATTAGATATGTTAGCCAATTGAATAATTATACCAATTTCTTCTAATGGATGTAAATTCAAAGAGTTATAAATCAAATATGGCATAACATTAATTAACGCCACTAAATCTAGTATACATTTTTTAAATCTAGTATTATCAATAGGGCATGGGATAGTGAAAATACTTGGATCCTTGCATTTAGGGGGGAGTTTTCTTTAAAGTATAACAAAAACATTCCCCCTTACATTTACCTTTTTATTACCACTTTTTTTTTTTGCCCATAATTCTTTTAAAAATTTTGCATAACATGACACTTATTTAATAGCATTAAGTAGAGGAATATTTATCTCTACTTTACCAAAGGTCTCCACGATATCATTGTCTTACTTTTTTTTTGGATTATTTAAACTTACTAGAAAATGAAGGAGGATTAGTAAAGGTATTTGCTATAGGTTTAGCTAGTCAGATGGGTCGACTAGCAACGCAGAGTGGGAATCACTTACTTTGTTAAATGAAGGGCCTCAAAGAAGGGATTAGCTAAGAGGTGCAATGATATTGCATACGCCTTTGATGGCTTAGCTAATAATGGTTCTAACTGCTTTTCACTTCTTAGAGACATAGTACTAATATTCTCTTTATGATCAATTTCGGGTTGAGATGACAACTTACTTAAAGTTCTAGCCTCCACCCTACTCATAGATGTGGCCAATTTGATTTTCTAAGTATTGGAGTTGTGTCTAAATAGTCTGTTGGAACTGCACAGAGTTAGAATCAAGAGCTTTTACGAGATCTTCCAGAGACATGCCTTGATTCAGGGAAGGTCAAAGAACTAAACTAGGTAAGGTTGTTGCACCCGCTATTATAGGTAGCCCGATAGTTGAGATGGTACCATGTTGGAAAAGCCTTATTTTTAGTTTCCATACTTTAAGATTAAGATGATCTTTTCACTGTTCATTGTAAATATTAAAGGATCATACATTTGTCTTGGTTGGCCTAGGGAATTGTAAACAGTGTTAGTTTGTTCATGTGAATCAGCTTTGAGAGTGGGGCACATATTAATCACATGCTCGACTATAGAACATATGCCATACGATCTCACCTGTTGTCCTAGAGCCAATTATTGCACCAAAGAAATAAAATTTGAAACTTGGTTTTCTATGGAAGAAATGCTCACCTCATTGACTTGCTTAAGTAGTAGAAGCAAATTGTTTCTATTCAGAATTAGTAACCATATTGGCAATGAGATTTCGAGCTATTTTTGATATTTTATTCACGAGTGCTCCTCCTTTTTATAGGCATTAAACCCTCATAAAAATATTGAATAAGGAGTTTATCACTTATCTGATGGTAGAGGCAGCTGGCACATAGTTTTTTGAATTGTTCCCAGTAGCCGTAGAGTGATTCTCTATTGCATTGCCAGTTTTCATAAATTTCATTTCGAATGCTACCAACTTTTGATGTTGGGAAGTATTTCTCCAAAAATAATCAGCACATCTCATTCCATATAGTGAGAGTACCGAAGGGAAAATAGTAAAGTAATTTCTAAGTTGAATCCGCCAAAGATAACAGAAAGGTCATTAGCTTAACTTGCTCTTTAAAAACTCCAGTTGGTTTCATTGTGGTGTACACTACATGGAATTCCTTCAGGTGCTTATTTAGATCCTCTCTACAAGACCATAAAAAGTAGGCAAAAGGTGAATCATCCTAGATTTGAGCTCGAAGTTTACCTGAGGATTTGGATTTTGATTACATAGTGTTGTTGGTCCATGTAAAGAGCCGCCAACTCTTTAAGTGTTCAGTTGTTGTTCTGAGCCATTGGTTCGGGTTTTAGACTACTTAACTCTATCTTCGAGAGTGGAATATGGATGGTAAAATCGAGTTTTGGATGTGATGAGGTTGCTCTAAGCTATTCAAGTTTCAGTTGAACATCCTCTAAGTCTAAATGCAAAATAGAAAATAATTAAACTAATTAAAATAAAATGAAGTAAATAAATAAATAAATAAAACATAAACAAGATTAATAAATAAATACTTAAAATAATAAATTAATCTAATTAAAGAAAATCCCAACTATATAAAAAAAAGTTTGATGAATTTTTAATTAAATGAAAAGAAATAAAAAAAACTAGATTGTGAAAAATAAAAATTTAATATAAAATCTAATTAAATGAGAAAGAAATAATAATAATGAAACTTTGGTAAAAGGATTATTCGTCACCACCAAATATGCACAAAATCAATATATCAATTATATCATCAATTTTCATTGAAACTATCAACCATAGACGACAATAAGCTCTGTCAATCTATATATTTTCTTATTATGTCATTAAGTAAAACAAGTTCTTTACCTAATCTTAATCATTAAATAATTTAAAACAAGCTCTTTAAATTTAAAATAATAGAACCATTAAGTAGAGAAAGATATTAGATTGATATAGACAATAAACACATAAGCTCGGATTATTTAACCTAGGTTATGTTCTCCAATTAAAATCACTTATTCCAATTTATCTACTAATGATTAAAATATCAAGACAATTATCGATCAAGAATTTTAATCTAGCAATTGATTTTATCCAAGGTCCTATCTAATTGGTCACTCAAATAATACAAGAATAAAATCATAAATATTAACTATAAAAGAACATAAACAATCTCAATTAAATAAATTGAATGGTAGAAATTAAATATTAATTATATATCATGTTTAGGGTTTTGAATTCTCCTTCAACTAAATAGAAAATCTAGTCTAACATAATTAAATTGAGAATAAAAAAGTTGATAAAATCAATCATGAAGATTAATCTAAGTGGCTGGCTTTGCTTTTGTCTATATTAGGCGCAGCTGCTTCTTCTCTTTTCACCTCTGTAATAAGAATATGGAACTAAAAAGGTGGAAACAAGAGTAAAAGAACTCAACCCAAAACTTAGATAAAAGCTAATGCAAAGAAAGTATATAATACTTTAACTTGAAATAGCTATTTATAATGTTATAATTCAATAAAAAAATAATAGCATAACATAGAGGAAACAAGAGTGGAGGACATCTAAAAACTCGTAATTCGCTAATAAGAAAATGATAAAGTTAAAAGTAAAGTAGGACATGAGAAAAAAACTTGGAACTTCCACATAAAAACTAGAATCCATTAAAAAGATTAGAATCAAAAGAGTTAAATAGCTGAACCAATTAGTAGAAATATCATACCAAGAACTAGATAAAAGTTAACACAAAGAACGCATATGATAATTTGACTCGAAACATCTACCCATAATGTTAAAATTCAATAAAAATAGTAGAAATATAAAATTAAAAAATGGTGAAAACAAGAGTGTAGTAACTCAACATAAAATTTGGATGAATGTTAACATAGAAAAGGTATATGATACTTTAACTTGAAATATGTACCTATAATTTTAGAAATTAATAAAAATAGTAGAAATATCCAACTAGAAAAATAGAGAAAACAAGAGTTGATAGAGTGAAGGTAAAGTAAGCAATTGGGAAGAGATCTTGGAACTTCAACGTAAAAGTTCAAAATCATTTGGAAGATTTGAAATATACAATCAATTAATTGTTGGGAAAAGAGTTAATTAGTTGAACCCATTATTAAGAATAACTTATGATAAACTAGCTAAAGATTAACATAAATAGGGTATATTATATTTTAACTTGAACCATCTACTCATAATTTTAGAATTCAATAAAAATAATGGAAATATCTAACCAATAAATTATGAAAACAATTGTAGAATAACCTAACCAAAAATTTGGAATTTGTTGACAAGAAACAGATAAAACATAATATAATATGAGTAAATGGGAAGAAAACTTGGAACTTCCATACAAATGTTGGAAATTCATTTAAAAGAGTTGGAATACTGAACCAATCAATTGATAGAAAAAAGTTAAATAGTTGAACCATTATTAGGAATAACTTACTGAGAATTGGATACAGATTAATATAGAAAAGGTATGTGGTATTGAAATATGTACCCATAATGTTGAAATTTAATAAAAATAATAGAAATATTGAACTAAAAAATTGAGAAGTGAAGAGTGGAGGAATTCAACTAAGATATTACTGGATAAAGTAAATGGTAAAGCTGGTAAATGGGAAGAGAATGTGGAACTTCCACATAAAAGTTGGAATTCATTTGAAAGATTTACAATATACAGCCAATGAACTTTTGGAAGTTAAGTTAAGCAACTAAACATATTATTTGCAAAAATGGTAATTATCAACTGACCACCTGTTTTTTCGTACATTTTCAAAAATACACAAATCTTCTTCTTCTTTTTTTTTTTTTTTTACTGAGTTCCACTTAAAGTTTATAAAATTATTACTATTCCACTGCCGTCTAAATTTCGTGAGAGAAAGTTAAAAAAATAAATATTTTAGCCCTTTAAAGTAAAAATACTATTTCACATGAGCCGAATGACAAAACTTATATTCTTTATGATTTAGATATTAAATAAAAAAATGAAACAAAATAATCACAATTAAATAAATGAAATAAAAGAGCCAAAATTAAAACAAAAATAACTAAAAGAATTAAAGCCCAAACTCAATCCCAAATTCAATCCAAGTTTTATTATTTCAATTATTTAATTTTTAAAATTATTTTAATTATTTTAACTTAATCCCAAACTCAATCCAATTTTTGATTATTTTAATTATTTTCGTTTAGCTAGGGTGAAATAATAATTTTACATTAAAGGGGTAAAATTTTTTTTTAACTTTCTCTCATGGAGCGGTAGTAAAATAGTAATAATTTTATAAAATTTAGGTGAAACTCACCAAAAAAAAAGAAGATTTGTGTATTTTTGAAAATGTTCGAAAAAACGAGTGGTCGGTGGATAATTGCCCTTTGGAAAATCATACCATAAACTGGATAATGATTAACATAAAGAAAGTGTGTGATATTTTAACTTGAACATACACATAATGTTAAAATTTAATAAAAATAATAGAAATGTCCAATCAAAAAATGTTGGAAACAAGAGTGGAATACAAAAGCCAAAAAACTTGGAATTTATTAAAATAAAATTTAATAAAATATAATGTAAAGTAAGTAAACGAGAAAAGAACGTAGAACTCCCACATACAAGCTGGAATTTAGTTGTAGATTTGGAAAATACAAACAATAAATTGTTGGAAATATAATTAGGTAGCTAAATCTATCGACAGGAGTGTCTTAACATGAAATTGAAAAAGATTAACCCAAAGAAGGTATATTATAATTTAACTTAAACATTTACGTATAATATTATAATTCAATAAAAGAAAAAAGAAATATAGAACCAAAAAATAATGGAAACAAGAATCGATAGTAGAAAAATGGGCTTTGCAGACGCTAAATTAGTGCAAAAATCACTTTTCATAACACTTGTTAATTGTGCCAATAATATTCAAGCTAGAGTACATTGACAATAACTTTTAGTGTTAGTAACTTTTGTCTCAGCAATTCATTTCACTATAGTATCACCAAAATAATGACACGATGGTGTTATAATTTAATGATACTATTTACATGTCGATAATTTATATGAAAATAGTATCAACAGCGCAATGACTTAATAATATAAAAAATTGTTAATGTCATTTTAAATATTTAGTATCAGTATTTAGTGATGTTATACTGCTTTCGATTAATGAAATATTTTTATTTCAATTAGATTTTTCTTGTTTGTTTTACAATCAAAAGAAAGTCAAAATATACTAAGTATATATAATCTCACAACACAATTCACATAATACACATTCTAAATACACCATTGAAATTCACATAATTCAACTACATCACTATTTGGAAAAAAAAAATATCAACACTAAATTAAGTTTTCAACAATATCTAATCAACATAATACTAATTACTACTAAATTAAGTTTCCAACATAAAGAACCACGAGACGGTCACTCAATATCCATCCACAACTTCATTTTTTTCCTACCTACAGGTATATAAAATCAATTAGTATAGAAATAGATTATGGAAAACGTATTGATTGTGAATGAGGTTGGTAAGCGGAGTAATTGATAGACATTTCAACAACCAATAAAACAATAAGAGATAATATTACAAAAACACTGAAAGTTATAGAAATAAACAATCTTAGCTTAAGTTATATGAAGAAGTCATGTTCGATAACTTGCTATAAGTCCGAGATTAAATTAAAAACTGATCAACCAAGTAAATGACCCAATCTTTAAGAAAATTTGAAACAAAAAGGGAGAAAGTAAAGTAACTAAGTCAATCTAATTAAAATCTGCCAATTTTTTTTATAATCGAATAGGTGAAAATAATTTGCAATCAAAACATCCATTTGCTCACTCAAAATTTTAGCCTTAGCATAAAAAACTATTACTCTCATTTGCTGGCATATATTTTTTCATAATGACGATTTTAATTAAACAAACATATTTTCAATTGATTAATTATAAAGAAGTTTTAAATTGGATCAAAACTCTTAAGTCGAAAAATAGTCTTAAAACAAAGAAAAAGTTTCTAAATAAATATGGTTTCCTGTTAATTAAGAAAATGGTTAACCATTAACTTGAAGCAAGATTGCACTCTTTGAAAACTATCGACTAACCGATAATGGAGAAAACGACTAATCGATATCGAGTAGAATTGAAGTCTAGTTTCCAGAAACAAATCGATTAATTGTTAGTGAGGAAAAGGGTAAACCAATAACCCTTGAAAATGGAGCATGCTCTCTAGAATCTAACGACTAATCGACAAGATGAAAACGGCTAATTGTCTATTTAAAATATATTCCAATGATAACTTGCTCAAGTTAAAATGACGATCCAAAAAATAATTAATGTCGAAGCAATTATTTATAGAAAGTTAATAATGACTAGTTTCAGCTCCATCTATAAAAAGACTCAATCAAAATTAAATAATATTAATATCTACAGTGGTGATTAAGCTTTAAACTTTTTATTACTTAGTTAAATCACACTTTGGGTATTCATTTGTAATCAAATACGTTGTGTGAGAAAAATTATTTTATAATCCAGATTGTAAAATCAAAATTGAGTGATTATAAGTGTTAGAAAACAATTAAGTTAAGATATTGGGGATAATATATTATTGTAAAAGTTTATTGACACTATGGAAGTTAATTGTAAGCATTGTTGAATTCTTGGAGGCTTACTTAGTGAAATGCTCAAACCCGATGAGCTTTAAGGCGTGGACATAGGTAATGTTACTTGAACCATATAAAAATCTCATGTTTGCATTTCTCTATTCCTTATCTTTTTTTTTTTACTGCACTTTAATTTTTATTTTGAAATGTTTACTTAGCTTAAATTGTATTAAGCTTTGTTTGCTTAAATTTTTAGTTTCTCAATTCACCCTCTATTTCATTTGGTATCTGAGATAGGTGTTCTTATGTTAGACTTAACTGTTTAGAGTTAAAGATCATAGTAACCCAAAATGATTTCATATTTATGGAAAGGCAGTCTACTACTATATCACTATTCTTTAATGGAAATAACTACCCTTATTAGAAAACTACGATAAGAATTCACTTGTAAACATTAGATTATGAAATTTAGGAAATTTTTAATAATAGTCCATTTGTGCCCTTTACTAAAAATGAAAAAAATGGAAGATATCCCTAAATCATCTAGTCAATGGAGTGAGGCAGAAAAGAAAAAGTTGTCTCTAAACTCTAAAGCTATGGATGCTGTATTTTGCGCACTTGATAAGAAAGATATCCATAAAGTATCTAATTGTAAAAGTGCCAAGAAAATTTAGAACAAACTTGAAGTTGTCTATGAGAGTACTAATCAGGTTAAAGAGTCTAAGATTAGTAGATACACTACGCAATATGACTTGTTCCAAATGGAACAAAATGAAAGTTTTTATTTCATGTACACTAGGTTTATGGATATTATGAACACAATAGGAGCCCTAGGAAAAAAACCTTTTCAAATAGCAAGAAGGTTAAGAAAATTATCAGGTCATTACCCACTGAATGAAGACATAAGAGAATTGTCATAGAGGAAGCTAAGAATTTAAACATCTTACCTATTGATGATTTGATTAGTTTTCTTATTTCTTATGAGAAAAATTTAACAGTAAAAAAAATGAGGAGATGAAGAAGAAAAATATTGCACTTAAAGCCTTAAAACATGAGAGTGGTGAGGAAAGTGAACTTAATGATAAAGACATGACAATAATGGCCAAGAGATTCAGAAAATTCTTGAAGAGAACAAGTGAATGGAGAACATTCAAAAACTACAGAAACCAAAAGAAGAAGAACGAGTCAATCAGCTATGATGAATTGATAAAGCCTGTACATATACAATAGGAGTGTCCTCTTCTCGATAAGCTAAAGAAGAAAGTCATGATGGCAATATGGGATGACACGAAGAAACAAGTGAAGATAAAGATCAACAAGAAATATCAAACCTAACTCTCATGGCATTTAGAGATTAATTATTTAACGAACTTGATGAGATAAGTGATCCTACCTATAATGAATTATATGATTCTTTTAAAGAATTGCATGATAATTAGATGAAAGTTAGTAAAAAATAATGCATGGCTTAAAAATAAAATGTTAGAACTCACAAATGAAAATGAATCTCTCAATGTAAAGATTACATGTGTAGCCTAGAATTAGAGAATAAACATTAAATTATAGAGTTGCATTATTAAATGAGAAACCTAGCACTTCACATGAACAAGTAGAATCACATGTATATGATTTGAAAAAAGAAATAAAATGCTTAAGAAAAAGAATATTGAACTTAGTAATTTTGTCTTAAAGTTTACAAATAGACAAAAGATGTTAGATAACTTGTTTGGTTTACAAAAATGTGTGTTTGACAAGGAAGACATTTGTTTGAAGAAAAATAATAATAAATAGCACTTGGACAGTAGTTGCTCAAGACATATGACAGGGAATTATACTTGGTTATTAAGTTTTACTTAAATTGATAATGATGGAGATGTTTCCTTTGAAGACAATTCAAAAAGAAAGATTCTCGGAATTGGTTATGTCGGTAAAGTTTCCTTTACTCTAAAAAAATATATATGTTTAGTTAAAAATTTGAAACACAACTTAATTAGTATTAATTAATTAAGTGATAAAGGTTACAGAGTTATTTTTTTTATAAAACTAGATGTGTTATTAAAAATGCATGTGATAGTAAAGTTTGTTTGTTAGAAATAGATGTGGCAATGTTTATACTATTGACATAGGATATGCATCTACCTATGATAAATATTTTTCTACATTACATGATGATGGTTGACTATGGCATAGAAGATTAAGACATGTAAGCATGAATTTAATTTTAAAGATTTCTAAAAATAATTTGGTTAAAGGTCTTCTACAGATACCTCTTTAAAAAATAAAATCATATTTTAACTTCAAAAACCACTTCAACTACTTACTATAGACTTATTTGTTCATTCTAAATATGCTAGCTTAAGATGACAAGTATTATGCTTTATGATTGTTGATAATTTTTCTAGACACACACGAAAATTAGTTCATAAACCTTAACATCAATCCGTCATAGCCACTAAATGGGTATTTATGAAAAAAAAAAATAGACGAATTCAAGGTGGTTGTAAGAAATAAGGCTAAATTAATGGCTAAAGGTTACAACCAAGAAGAAAGAATTAATTTTGATGAGATATTTACACCTGTAGCTAAATTAGAGTATACTTGGATTTGCTATTTAGCATTTGTATGCCATATGAATTTTATTTTATATCAAATATATGTCAAAAATGCATTTCTAAATGGTTATATTCTAGAAGAATTTTATGTAAAACAACCTTCTCATTTTCAAAATGAGAAATTTTTAAGTCATGTTTATAAGTTATCAAAAGCATTGTATGGTTTTTAAAAAAAAAAAGCACGTATAGCATGATATGATAGGCAAATTTCTTACGGGATAAATGTTTTTAAATAGATAAGGCTGACACAACTCTCTTTATTAAACATAAAAACAAAGATATATTTGTTGTTTAAATTTATGTTGATGGTATTATCTTTAGTTCTAATAATGAGTTGTTGTGTAAGGAATTTTCATCTGGTATGCACAAAGAATTTGAGATAAGCATGATGGGAGAGCTAAAGTACTTCCTTAGACTGCAAATAAAACAAAACGAGGAAGAAAATTTTATAAATCAAGCCTAGTTCGTGAAAGATCGACTCAAAAGGTTTGACTATGAAAATGGAACGGTAAAAAGCACTCTAATGAGTACAACCATCAAGCTGGCCAAAAAGGAGAAAAGAAAGGA
>CM046813.1:10914993-10956215 GCA_025617385.1 Murraya koenigii | reverse complement strand
GTACAAGCGATTTGATCGGTTTATGAAAGAGCAAAGGTACACAAGAAATAAATTTAATCATTGTGTGTATTTTCATAAGCTACAAGAAGGATCTTTCATATATTTGCTCTTGTATGTCGATGATATGCTAATAGCATCTAAGAACAAAGATGAGATTGAGAAGTTGAAAACTCAACTCAATCAAGAATTTGAGATGAAAGATCTAGGTGAAGCTAAGAAGATTCTTGGCATGGAGATATGCAGAGAATTTTATAATTTTATTTATAAAAAATTATAAAAATTTTATTTTAAATAATTATATTTTTTAATATATTTATTAAATATATTTAAATATTTAAAGTTCATATATCATGTTTAATTTTATTAAAATAAATTTAAAAATTATAAAATAAATAAAAATATATTTATAAATAAAAAAATTTTAAATTTCATATATATAAAATTTAGCCTTAAAAATTTAAAAAACCCGACTCAAATTTAAGCAGGCCGATGCGATTGAATCTGAGGGACTTGTCGCTGGTTAAAGTCTTAACATCAAAGAGAGTAAAGAGAGGGACTTGTCGCTAGAAAAGTCTTAACATTAAAGAGAAGACTAGGCTAACCCTATACAGACCGTCGTTCTTCTTATGAGCTAAGGCAGAACAGACCGTCGTTCTTCTTATGAGCTAAGGCAGAATAAAACCAATCAATATTATATCACTTTCACTAAATTTACTCTCATAGTATTGAATGCGGGAGTGACAGGTGGTCGTATCCTCTCATCCACGACACTCAGCTGTGAAATAAGGCATTTGAAGGATACCATAATTTAACACCTAATCCTCGGAAATACATTTATCGGAGGCCAATTACAAGAGAGATATACAATCCCAAAATTATGCTAATGATTGAGTAAAATTTTTAATTTTATTCAGACAGCTAAGCTTCCAGAATATCAGCGCTGGCTTCACACTTCAGAAGCCAAGGGCATTTCGGTGAAAATAATTAATTTCGTCGGGTATATAAACATGCATGCACTGGAAGAGAAAGCAAATGCGATGCCCATTTGATTTCATTCCACACACTTGCACCATCATCGTTAGAGAGTAGAGAACTAGAGAGAGAAAATCAAAGCAGAGAGATGATGGAAAATTTCACCCCGCAAGTCCTCTTGCTCTCATTCATTGCCTCCATAATCATCACTCTCCTATACTGGAAGTTACAGTCACGGTCACGGTCACAGTCAGCCACCACCCCACCGTCACCGCCAAATAAATATCCGATAATCGGTCACCTTCATCTCCTCACAGACATGCCACATCATGCCCTTGCTAAACTCGCTGACAAACTGGGTCCAATTTTTTCCCTCCAACTCGGCCAAGTCCCAACCGTTGTGATCTCCTCATCGGAACTCGCCAAACTCGTTCTCAAAACCCATGACCAAGCCTTCGCCAGCCGCCCGCAACTGATCACCTTTCAGTACATCGCGTTCGGATGCACTGATGTCACCTTCGCCCCTTACGGGCCTTACTGGCGCCAAGTTCGTAAGATATGCGTCACGGAGTTACTGAGCTCGAAACGAGTCAGCTCGTTCCAGGTCGTTCGAGATGAGGAAGTGAGACGTCTGTTAACGTCAGTGAAAAGCCATTGTGGGTCAGAGACAGACATGAGCAAGCTGTTTTTCACGTTAGCTAATGATATATTGTGCCTTGCAGCTTTTGGGATGAGGTACGTGGAAGGAAAAAGGAGCAATAATTTGGTGAGTCTTTTTACAGAGACTCAAGAGTTGGTCGCTGGGTTTTGTATTGGGGATTTTTTTTCCCGAGTGGGGTTGGCTCAACTCGCTCACTGGCTACACGCGAAGGCTGATGAAGAGTAAGCAAGACATGAAAGTTGCTATTGATGAGATTATCAGTGAGCATCTCTTCAGGAAGCAGGCAACAGATTATTCAGGTTCATCATCTATGGATGGCGATGGCGATGGTGATTTTCTTGATGTTCTGCTTAGCGTGCAGCAACGACATGACTTGGAGGTGCCCATTACTGATGATAATCTCAGGGCTCTTATTATGGTTTGTAGATCTATGAACAGTACACTTTACTACCACCGCTACTTCTTTCTTAAATACGTCATCACGAGTTTCAATCAACTGAGTGAGTCTCTCCTAGTTAAGTGAGAGAGTGAGTTTGGTAAAACTAAACTAATATAATTTATTTATATATATATATATATATATATATATATATATATAACATATGTAATTTAAGTTAATATAATTATTATTTATATAATAATTTAAATATATATATATATATATATATATATATATATATTATAGTATTATTTATTTAGTGTATGATTAATATAATATCTCTAATATATTTTAAAATTTCTTAAAAAAAAAGGGGTCAAACGAGAGAATTTATTATTTAAATTTGAGTTAATAATTTTCACAATTTTATTATTATAAAGTTGGTGTTCCCTTCCTTTTTTTGTTTAAAGTGATCTTTGAAACCAAAGGATTTTAAAATGCATCTCTCATCGTTGGCATTTTCAAGCCTGACCATTGAAAAACATTGTGAACTTGATTTTTTTTTTTCTTGATTATATTCTCACTTAAAAATATTTAGCAATTTAATTAGAAGGCATTTAATATTTTATTTATAGTAGATAATAACATTTAACAAGCTTGATAGTTTTTCTATTTGCACTAAGTTTGCCTAAATGCCCAAATCCCATCTCCAAGACCCCTTTGCTTACCATGCATAAACGAAAAAAAAAAAATTGTAATTATATAAGAATAGGACTTAAGTGATGTGTTTTCAAAACTATAGTCTTTGATTTTCTTTTGTATAAACGAGTAAGGCTCATAAAATCATTGAATAAAAGACTAAGTTGTATAATTTTTTATTTTTTATGGCTGTGGATTATCACGTGAAAATAAAGAGAAATACTAAAATACATCAGGGGTATTATGTCAACCATATAACAAGTAAATCATGTTATGATATATGTGTATTTATTTTAAAAAATTATTATTTAAGTGATAGTTATATTAAATTCAAATACATATGTTGTACATGCATTAATTGGTTGTTGTATTACTTTTAATATATTCTAAACTTTCTAAAAAATGAGTTATTGCCACCGAGTGAGCACTCGGTGATATGTTTGTTTTATTAACATTGCATATAAAAATTATATTATTTTTTTTATAAATCTTTGGATCTTCATAAAAAAAAAAAAACAAATGTGAAGTCCACATGCAATGTAATTTCCTCTTGTTTATGTTGCGGTACAGGACATGTTTGTGGCGGGAACTGACACCACAGCAACAACAATTGAGTGGACAATGACGGAGCTTGCCAGACACCCAAGAGTGATGAAAAAAGCACAAGATGAAGTTCGAAGAGTTGCTTCCGGCTGTGGAGAAGTTAACGAGAGCCATATCCAGCAACTTCATTACATGAAAGCTGTGATTAAAGAAGCAATGAGACTACACCCATCAGTCCCTTTACTAGTTCCCAGAGAATCCATGGAGAAATGTGTACTCGAAGGCTATGAAATATCAGCTAAAACTCGAATCATAATCAACAGTTATGCCATTAGCAGAGACCCCATAACTTGGGAAAATCCCCTTGAGTACATTCCTGAGAGATTTGAGGAGAATGACATAGATTTTAGGGATCCAAATTTCAGGTTTCTACCATTTGGAGGAGGAAGAAGAGGTTGTCCCGGCTATAGTTTTGCATTGGCAATTGTAGAAACTGCACTGGCTCGACTTCTGTATCATTTTGATTGGGCATTGCCTACAGGAGTTGGGCCTGATGATGTCGATCTTCATGAGATTTTTGGGCTTGCTACCAGGAAAAAATCTCATCTACTGCTTCTCCCAATAGCAAACAAGAATTATGAACTCAAGTGAAATGATGCCTAAATGAGTTTACGAAGTCCCATGTATGTGTGCGTTTTGAATTTCGTTGTTCCAATAATAAATCTTCTTTGAAAGAAGATAACATAAACATGTATTTTCTCCAAGTAAAACCAAGTATTTCATTTTCCGATCAAAGCAGGCTGAATTTCCATTCAAATGTTATACATATAACATAAATTTGGTTCCATAAACAAAATCTAGTAATCTACAAACAAAACTGTGTAATCACTGTGTTTGTGTCCACTGCTTTTGTCTCTGTACAATTATTGATGATCAGAATGCTTCTCAATTGGCTTCTTGAACTTCACCCCTAAATCCCCGTTAATGGAAAAAGAAAAACAATATGCTCATCCTCCATAGAAACTATCGCTTTTAAATTGAGAAATGATGATAAAGGCTGCTGATTCTATTTTGATTTCTGCAAGTATAACTAAGAAACCAAGAGACATACAACTTACTTGGCCTTTTCCTTGGAATTTTCCTCAGACTCTCTAGTTGACGTTAAATTTAGTGAAGCTATCTTCCCAAAAGATTCTTTTGCATCACCAAAGAAGTCTTTCATCAATGGGGGCGACATACATTTGTAGTCAAGATTACCCGGTATCTTGGTGGGAACAATTATTAGTAGTGAGATTATAGATTAACAATATAGAATTTGTATAATACATCTCTTGATGGGTTTTCGGTACTTGATCATAGAATTCTCTGGCCAGAGTGTGTCAACATAATTAATATGTTGAAAATGATCATTAGAGAAAATCAATAAGTGTCAAGGAATAAGATGTAATTAAATTGATTGGACGATTGAGATATCAATTTAATTAGTGATGTGAGTACAAAGGATTGTTCAAGTAAAAATCAATGTGGCATGCGTCAAATTACTATTCGAGAATATTATCCTAGATAGTATATAATTATGGAAATCAGTTGCAATCTTATAGTGGAGTAAATTTAGAATTAAATAATCGGACTAATTTAGTTACATGCCTAATTATTATAGCCACTATTGTATGTACCCATATGATCTCCGAGTTAGCTCATTTAATCAACTACATCACTACTAGATTAATAAGCAAGATAACTAGCTATTTGGGTTAAAAGCCTAAAAATATTATTTGGTTAAAAGCTCTAATTAATATCATCGTGTATAAGGGACCTTCATTATTTTACAAGGTGGTCCTCTATAATTATAACAAATGTAACGCTAAAAGATTTTGGGTTTTAATTTAAATTAATTATTTTGATTTAATAAAATTCAAAAATGAGATAAATAAGAAGTTTACGGTTTTCCACCACTACAATATAAAAAGATTTTTTTCTCCACAAAAAAAATAAGAGAAGCCATAATATACCGATCAAGAAAAGAAAACTTTTCTCTCTGACTTTGAGAAAAAAAATATTTTCTTACTAGTTACTTTCGATGGTGATAAAGGTACCCACATGTCAAGTATAGATCAAACTTGAGTCATAACTTGTAAGATCATTGATGACAGATCGTGACTTAGTAGGAGAGGTAGTGATAGATCGTGTCTTGGAAGCCTTAATTACTATAATGAAAAAATAAGGGTACGATTTATAGATTATAGTAATTTTATATATTGTATGAGAAAACGATCTTATTATTTCTACTATGAAACAATTTTAAAACCTACATCTTTTGCATCACCAAAGAAGTCTTTCACTTTATCAAGAACAGTTTTTAGCTTGTCCGAATTTGGAAGCTGAAAATTGAATTAAGAGTACAAGGATATTACTCATTATAGACCAGAGTTTTCAACCTAATACTCTTTGGACAATCTAAATATATGACTTTTCTGAGGAAAATATCCATAAACCATCGAAGGCTTACCCCAATCACATCATAAGTAGAAAGCGCAGCTTTTAAATTGCCATTTTCCTGCACAATTGGCGTAGAAACATAAAGATTTAGTTACAGGTAATATCGCAGTTCACCTTGGTGCATATACAAAGCTTTGTTGGCAAGAAGTAAATCCATGTGAAATGTAAAATACTAAGAAGGTACGGGAGCATTACAACATATTTGTATTTCAATGCTTAAGGATATTTTTAATTAATTAGCTCGTTAATTTAAGTTGAATCGAGCGCTGGATGTTGTTTAATGGGCATCAAACTGGGTTCCTCACCTTCAAAGATAGCCTTTGCAGTCTTTAGAAACAGGGGTAATAAGTTTTTCAATGTTATTTTGTATAGAATTTAAACATTGATTATAATCATAACAAGAAATTGATCAAAACCCTCCTATTATTTGTCCAAATTAATTATTTCTCTATCAAATTTAAAAATCATTAAGACTTTCAATCATACTACTAATGATTAAAATAATTATTTCTTAACTATTGGTAATTATGTCAACAGTCATCATTAAAAATTCTTAATCATTCAGGGTAAAAATGTAAAAATAAAAGAAAAGAAAAAGCTCAAAGTCAACATAATTTTTAAAGGTTTTTAATGAATTTTGAAACATAAAAGAAAAAAAAATTAATAAGTGGAAGTTTCATTTGACTTCTAATACTTATAACATCTTTAAATGGATTTCAAATGTTCCTTATTTCAAAGAAGATCCTCAAGAGTGAGGAACATTCAATTCATGTTAAATACAAGTGCCGACTAGTTCATTTAATAAAATCTCTTGAGTGAAAAGAAGAAAATGTGATTCGACAACTCACATGAGTGGAGAGTGAATTATTTTAACACTACAATATAATTAAATTAAAAAAATTACCAAATGTTAAATCACTTCTCTTTTGATAATGTAGACACTATTGAAGATTATTATTGTTTTCTAAATATTTTAAAGTAGAACAATCTAGCTCTAGGTTCAAATATCCAGATTGCTTCGTTAAATAACTAACATAAGAGATTTCGATAATCTATCAACATATTTTACAACCATGTAGTCTATGTGAATAGCCAACCATTGTTAGACTATCAAAGAATATTCTATTTGATAGTCTATCAATGGCCAACTATTCACATAGACAATGATTGAAGAATATGTTGATAGATTATCGAAATCTCTTATGTTAGTTATTTAATGAAGCAATCTGGATATTTGAACCTAGAGCTAGATTGTTCTACTTTAAAATATTTAGAAAAAAATAATAATCTTCAATAATGTCTACATTATCAAAAGAGAAGTGGTTTAATATTTGGCAATTTTTTTTATGGACGGAGAAAACCACAAAATTTTACCTAATGATTATCTTCAGAGTTTATTGAAGTAACAGCACGTCTTAAAAGCATATTCTTAGCAAAAACATATACTTGTTGCACGCAATAATGAGGGAAATTCAATATTAATTTATACTAAAAATTTATCATAGGCCTTGCAATTTGATTGGCTGAGGATTACTCAACCACTCTATTCAATATCTTAAGTGGCCAATCCATCGCCATCTTGAGGTCTTAATTTCTTTAAAGAATTGTAAGCAGTTCACGTTTTGCAACATTCGACCAACGAGTAAAAGCACTTCATTAATACTGCGTGGAAAATATACTTAAAGTGATTTTAAACTATAAATTTCTCCAATAGTTTGACTGAGAGAATTTAAAAAATTTAACCGTATCATTGGATTTGCATTGTGTTTTCAAAAGAATTTGACTGGACGTTTGATAAGTTTAAATTTATCAGAAAATCAATAATCAATCAACGTAAATTTTCATACATGTTTAGTTTAATTACTCATTAAAGTGTGATGTAGTCTGAAATGGCAAAACACATAAATGTTATTTGAAGTTCTTGGGACCCTTTGTGTTCATGCATTTGAATCAAAGCTATTAAAATCGAAGATATTGAGAAGCCTTAATAAGGAAAGTTTCCATTGCGCTCAATCTGCAGCTTCAATACTATTTAGACACACTTGAAATGACGAAAACAGAAATTTCATATGAACGAGCGACAGATGCACTCATTTTCCATATATTATTACAATTGCGTGGAAAATTATAGTTGACTGACTTACAAATAAGTTATTTTTCCTCTATAACAATTAGTGGAGACTGTCAATACTATAAAATAAAAGTTGACTAGGAATTTATGTAATTTAAGAGTACGATTGTTTTTTTTTTTTTCAATTGTATGATTAGGTTTGCACTGAATTATCAAATAAGTTATTCAAGAATTGATATTCTCAAATATTTAGTGAGTTTCAAAATTTATGTATTTTATCAGATTTTTGGTAAATTGGTTTTTATTGTTAGATGATCAATAATTAATCAAGTAATTTTCCATATATATTTGGTAATTTACACACAAAAGTGCCGATTACATTGAAATGACATGTCCTATGATGTATGACATGAAATTTGGTTTAGTGCTGAAAATTTATAAAAAAAATGTTACAATTATTATACTTGAAAATTTGATTGATTTTCAAAGATTGATTCAATCAATCTTGGTGTTACTAGACAATTGATCTTGTTATTGATTGATAATCAATCTTTATATTAATTGGTACATATCGAAACAATTAGTTTTGGTCTGTATAATAACTAACCAAGATTTTTAAGAATTGGGCCAATGAGGAAAATTGCTTCATTAATACTCCATGAAATGACTTACTTTCAAAATTAAGTTGTTTTTAGTCAACTAATAAAATAAAAGTTGATCGAGATAATTAAAAAAATTTAAGTTTACGTTTGAGTTTGAAATCATCAAATAATTTATCCTAGTACGATAGGATGTTTGATACTATGAAATTTGTGAAAATCAATAATCAACAATTTTCATACATGTTTAGACATTTTAGTAAATAACTCAAAAATTATGGTGTACATTGAAATGATAATCAATTTTTGATATCGATTGACAATTAAATTTTATTGTGATTGGCTGAGACAAAGACAATAGATTTTGAAATTACACATTGGACCAATGAAAAAAAGGCTTCATTAGTACTCAATGGAAATTTAAATGTTGACTGACTTTTAAATTAAGCCAACGTACAAGGGATCCTCAATTCTACTTTTTCCAACAATTGATGCAGTTAGTCATCTAATAAAATAAAAGTTGATTGAGATAATTTAAAGAATTTAAGCTTAAGTTTGGGTTTGAAATTATCAAATAATTTATTCCAATGTTGATTCTTAAATAACGTGCTTTGGAATAAAAATTTGATTGGATATTTGATATATTGACCAATAATCAACTATTTTTCATACATGTTTAGATATTTTAATAAATTACTCATAAATTAGTGTTATACACTGAAATAATAACGCAAACGATATCTGAAGCTTATGAGTTCCTTTGTATCCTTGCATTAATTTGAATCAAAGCTCCAATTAAAATCAAAGACTGATATTGAGAATTTATATAAATAACTTAAAGAGTATGATTGGGTTTACATTAACTTATACATCAAATAATACATTTAAACATTGATATTCTCAAAAAAAAAAAATTAATCTTTTTGTTAATCGGTCTTATTGACTGGCAATGAATTTTTATGGTGATTGGCAAAAACTGGGATATTCACTCTCGGTAAATAATAGTCTGTGTCCTCATGTTTGTTTTGATCCTTGTCGCAGAGGATGAGTGGCGTGAAGGAGAGGTTCATCAATCGTGGAATTTTTGTGGCCATTCAAGAATCAGGATGGTGGTTGTAGAATTTCACAAGGATTTTATTGAATAAAATTGACATCCATATGGAGATTTTGTATAAGCAATTCTACAGGTTATTTATGAATTAGTGCTAACTGGCGTATTGAGATACTTTGCTTAATTAGTGTGTACCAGAGTGAATTCATGCTGCAGAGTCTTGTTATTGTCTTTTTTTATACAAGCTATTCTGCTAGTTATTTATGAATTAATCAGTAAATGTTTGAACTGTAATTAAGTTCCCCTTGCCCATCGAATTAAGTTAAAATAATCTATATGTTGAAAAATTCAAATTCAAAGCCAAAGCCAAAGTGTTCAAAGTTTGGCAAAGCACATGTTCAAAGTTTGGCCAAAATTATTCAAAGGTAAATTGTTCAAAGTTTGGCTAAAAATTAGGTAATCACCAACCAAACTTTGACAATTTTAATGGTTTGGTGAAATAGTCCTACCATACATTCCTATAAATAGCTAATGCTCTTCATTTGTTAAGGCATCCCAAAATTGAGAGCAATTGCAAGTGAAGCAATTGAGAGAGTTAAGAGAGCTTCCACTTGAGTGCTTAGGAGAATTGATTTGGGTGTATTGAGGTTATTGGGTTTTGTGAGTTTTCCCAATTTGTAAATTCTCATTTGTTAGTAAAATTATCTTCGAGTCTTTGCTCGTGGATGTAGAGCTTTCAGCCGAACCACGTAAATTATTATGTCAATTTTCTTTGCAATTGTTTACACCACATTTAAGTTTCTCTAGAAGTCACGATTACCATCGATTGGTAATTTGCTCAACCTACGCTTCCGCACAACAATTGGTATCGAGTCAGAAGGTTCGTACTTGGGAGTATACAATACTATTCACAAATACTGATCTTGGATACGACCATTTGTACTTGGAGAACGATCTATTGTAAGTAGTGTGTATTTTTGCACGTCTAGGAAAGTTACATCAACGAGGCGATAAGAGTCTAAGAGTGCGGGTTTTAAGTGGAACCATTGTGACCCTCCATTCTCTTGCGAACTTTCCTGGTGCATTTATTCACACGAAATAAACATCATAGAGATCTGTTTTTCAAGTGTGAATAGTTGTTGAAGGCATCGATTATTTGAGGTTGAGAGGATGGTAGAAGCGTCGTCGTCGTCTTCGTCAGTAAGGACTACTGTGACTAATGCAAAGTTTGAAGTGGAGAAATTTGATGGTACCAATAATTTTGGTATGTGGCAATGTGAGGTGTTGGATGTCTTATGTCGTGAGAGTGGATCTCGCTCTAGAAGAAAAGCTCGGAAAGATGGATGACAAGGGTGGACAAAAATCAATAGAGCAGGCATGTGGTACTTATTCGCCTATGTCAGCTAAAGATCGAAGTACTTCTGTCATGAGGGAGACATCGATGAAGAATTTGTGGAAGACACTTGGAAGAAAAATATATGAAGAAAAGCCTTGAAAATAGGCTTTATATGAAAAAGAAACTCTATCGATTCACGCATGCACTGGTATGTCGATGAATGACCACGTGAACTCATTCAATAAAATATTAAGCGGATTTGCTAAATTTGGATGAGAAATTTGAAGATGAAGATAAGGCATTATTCTTTGTTGAATTCACTTCACGATGAATATGACCATCTACCACCACTTTGCTTCATGGGAAGGACGAGTGTCACATTTGATCTTTGTATGTAGTGCATTTGTATAATCTCTGAGACCGAAAGAAAGATAAAAAGGATCACGGAGATACGATTGCGAAGTATTGACGATGAGGTGGATTCATGAGCCATGAGCACGGAAAAGGGCAGAGTCTAAAGGTAGGCTGCCAAGATGAATGTGCTTTTGTCGCGAGAAAGGGCATTGGAAAAGAATTGTCCTAAGTTACAAAAGGGCAAGGCTATTTCGATGCATGTGTAGCGAGCATGATGAGGAGTCGAATTTAGTCGGTTGGCATGACATTGACATGTCAATCGGATGAGTGGATTTTGGATTCGGGTTGTACTTATCGTATGTGTCACTAATAAAGTTTGGTTTTCTAGTTTCGAGGAGCTAGATGGTGGAGTTGTTTTTATGGGCAATGACAATGCTTGTAAAACCATGGGAATAGGTTCGATCGATTGAAGAATCACGATGGCTCAATCCATGTCTTGTGGAAGTTCGCTATGTACCGAGCTTAAAGAAAAATCTCATCTCATTAGGGTCCCAGAATCCAAAGGGCTTACAATCACTATGAGAGATGGGTTCTTGAAGGTAGTAGGCGGTGCTGCAGCGATGATGAAGAGCGCAGAAGGAATAACTTGTACTATTTCCAAGGAGTGCGGTTATTGGATCGGCATCAACAGTTTCGAGAAAGGATGCAGATTCGGAGGCAACCAAGTTGTGGCATATGCGTTTGGGACATCTTAGGTAAAAAGCTTTGCGGACTTTGGTTAAGCAAGGCTTATTGAAAGGTGCAAATTCTTGCAAATTAGAATTTTTGAACATTGCGTTACGGGAAAGCAAACAAGAGTAAAGTTTGGCTCGATGATTCACGATACAAAGGGATTACGGACTATGTTCACGATGATGTGTGGGGACTACCGGAGTAGCTTCTTTGGGAGGTATGCACTATTTTGTTACTTTTGTTGATGATTATTCAAGAAAAGTATGGGTGTATTTGATGAAGAACAAAAATGAAGTTTTGAGTATATTTACGAAATGGAAGAAGATGGTGGAAACTCGGATGGTCGAAAGGTTAAAGACTTAGCTCGGATAATGGTGGTGAGTACAAGAATGATCCATTTTAGAAGTATCTGAGAGATGAGGGCATTGTGCGACACTTCATTTGTTCGAAGTACACCACAACGAGAATGGGGTGGCGAGCATGAACCAGAACTATCTTGGAGAAAGTTCGGTTGTATGTTGTCCAATCTTTGGATTGGGCAAGGAATTTTGAAATTTGAGGTTTGTTGTATATCGTGCCATCTAATTAATCGTTTGCCATCGGTTGCAATTGAGGGCAAAACACCCATGGAAATGTGAATTTGGTAAACCCATCTTCGATTATGATACTTTACATGTCTTTGGTTCCACTGCTTATTATCATGTAAAGGAATCTAAGTTAGACCAAGGCGAAGAAAACATTGTTCATGGGTATAGCTGGTGGAGTAAAGGATACTGGTTTATGGTGTCCGGATACTAAGAAGATCATTTTCGGTAGAGATGTGACTTTTGATGAATTAGCCATGTTAAAACAAAAGGATTCACGAAAGGATGACAACACGAGTAGTACTTGCGGCGGTGGAGCTTGAAAAGGTTAAAGATGATCCGATTTAGTGTTGAAGAGGCGAGATGATTCTCGATCAATAGAAGATGAAGAAGAGGTTCGACTCGAGAACCTTTAGAGCAACAAGATTCAATTGCATATAGAAGGCGCGGAGAGAGATTCGTAGAACTTGCTCGCTTTGTTGATATGGTGGCCTATGCACTTCGATTGTAGATGGTGATGTTCCTTCCACTTACGAGAAGCGATAAGTAGCCACGAAAATGTCACGGTGGAAGCAAGCAATAGATGAAGAAATGCGATCTCTTAAAAAAATGGAACTTGGAACTTAGTTACACTTGCTAAAGACAAAAAGGCAATTGGGTGCAAATGGGTATATGCAAAAAGGATGGATTTTCTCGAAAGGATAAAATTCGATACAAGGCTAGATTGGTAGCGAAGGGTTACGCTCGAGAGAGAAGGAATAGACTACTGATGAGGTATTTTCTCCGGTTGTGAAACATTCGTCTATTCGAATTTTGCTAGCCATTGTTGCATGATATGATGCTGGAGCTAGTTCAACTTGATGTGAAGCTGCATTCTTGCATGGTGATTTGGAAGAGGAAATCTACATGACTCGGCCGGATGGATTTAGAGTTCTTTGGAAAAGAAAATTTGGTTTGCAAGTCGACAAAGTCGCTTTATGGATTGAAACAATCTCGAAGCGGTGAGTACAAGCGATTTGATCGGTTTATGAAAGAGCCATTAGTTGGAAGTCTACACTACGATCTACGATTGTCTTGTCGACCACGAGGCAGAGTATATGGCAATTCACGGAGGCTATTAAAGAAGCCGTTTGGTTCTGAGGCTTGCTTGGAAACTTGGGATTGATCCAGGAGCATGTTAACTTGTATTGTGACGATCAAGTGCTATTCACTTAGCAAAGAATCAAGTTTATCATGCGGCGTCTGAAGCATATGGACGTCTGATTTCACTTTGTGCGGGAAATTATTGATGAGGGAAGATTCTTCTTGAGAAAATCAAGGCTGAGAGAATCCATGAGATATGTTGACAAGGTGGTGACAACGATCAAGTTTGAGCATTGTCTAAACTTGATCGATATCACGAAAGTTTAAAGCGATTGAGAAGGGTAGAGATTGGAGGATCGTTTTATCTGAGGAAGTTCACAAAGATGCAAGCCACTTTGGGAATGATGGTTTGTTGGTGAGTCGGCTCGGTTGGGTAAATCTTCACGGGGTGGAGAATTGTTGAAAAATTCAAATTCAAAGCCAAAGCCAAAGTGTTCAAAGTTTAGCAAGCACGTGTTCAAAGTTTGGCCAAAATTATTCAAAGGTAAATTGTTCAAAGTTTGGCTAAAAATTAGGTAATCATCAACCAAACTTTGACAATTTTAATGGTTTGGTGAAATAGTCCTACAATGCATTCACTATAAATAGCTAATGCTTCTTCGTTTGTTAAGGCGTCCACGAAATTGAGAAGCGATTGCAAGTGAAGCGATTGAGAGAGTTAAGAGAGCTTCAGCTTGAGTCTTGGGAGAATTGATTTGGATGTATTGAGATATTGGGTTTTGTGAGTTTTTCCGATTTGTAAATTCTCGTTTGTTAGTAAAATTATCTTGGAGTCTTTCTTGCGTGGATGTAGAACTTTCTGCCGAACCACGTAAATTATTATGTCGATTTTAACTGCGATTGTTTACTGCGCATTTAAGTTTCTCAGAAGTCGCGATTCTAGTGATTGGTAATTTCTTTCAGCCTACTGCTTCATGCAACACTATAAACTATAATCATGGTGGTTTATTTGAAAAAATAAAAAATAAAAAAACGAGAATCATGTTATATTTTAAATACTATAATAATCTTAGGGTTTTGGGCAAGAATAATTTATAAACGAGAATCATGTTGATTCTTAAATAACGTGCTTTGGAATAAAAATTCGATTGGATGTTTGATATACTGACCAATAATCAACTATTTTTCATGCATGTTTAGACATTTAAATAAATTACTCATATATTTGTGGTATACATTGAAATAATATACGCAAACGATATCTGAAGCTGATGAATCCCTTTGTATTCTCGCATTAATTTGAATCAAAGCTCGAATTAAAATTAAAGACCGATATTGAGAATTTATATAAACAAGTTAAAGAGTATGATTGGATTTACATTAACTTATACATCAAATAATACATTAAATCATTGATATTCTCCAAACAAAAAAAACAATCAATCTTTTTATCAATCGGTCTTATTGATTGGCAATGAATTTTTGTAGCAATTGGCAAAAACTGGGATAGTCACTCTCGGTAATTAATAGTCTTTGTCCTCATCTTTGTTTTGATGCTTGTCGCAGAGGATGAGTGGATGGGCATGAATTGGGCTCAGTATCTAGACACGTCACCCAAAGTTAGCAAAGCTTCGGTTTTATCTTTTTCACATTGGACCCAATCCGAACACTGGGTTGGATTTCGCCTTGTTGGAGTAAAACACACCGTTCAAAGGAGGAGCGGCAAAAATGGTGCCCGTCCGGAGAATTCTAGCATTGACACAGTCTTCTCGGCAGACTGCAAGCTCGGTGGCGGAAGCTCTTGGCCGAACATTAATAATGTTATAAACATCTCTTTAGTATTTCTCACTTTTACAACTTAAAAAAATTATTTATTACATCATTAATGTTATAAAGCTGTATCAAAATAATAATAATAATTTATAAACTGTATTAATCATCACAATCTAGTATAAAGTTGTAATTAAATAATAATAATAATAATAATCTATAGAAATTGCTATGCGATAAATCCAACAACTCTAGTGAGAATTAGTGGCGAACTCAGGAAATAAATTCAAAAGAGGCTTAATATAAATTGATAAAATAAATTTTAGTCAAAATAACAAAAGCTAATATAAAAAATAATAAATAAAATATTCAATTTCTTTGACATAATCATTTTCAAGACTTCCTCAACTGTTCTCGACGTGTTTTCATGTTTTAGAAACTTTGAATAATAGTTTCATTGTCAATACAAGTAAATACATCTTCTTTTATGTACACAACTAAATTATCATTTTACTGTTGATCACCCATTCAGTTTCGAAGTCGATTCTTCACAAAATTCATTGCTAAAAATGCTTTCGATTCAATAGCAGTGGCTACAGGTAGAATTAAAACCAATATAAATAATAAGTGAACTAACTAATACACCTTATTCTTTTTAGTCTTGACCATTGTCCTTACAAGTTCACCAATCCCTTTCAATCCTAAAAATTTTGTATTAGATCGCAAATCCATAATGTAAACATCAAGTTGTATTTCAAGTGCTATAAGATTAATGATGTAAACATCAAGTTGCATCCATAATGTAAACATCAAGTTATAGTAATTTTTCCTTGTTAAAAGCTGCAAACAAATTATTTGGGCATAAACAAGCCAAACGAATAAGGAATCAGTATTTGACTCATTGAATAATTATTTGGCTCTTAAATTTGCATGTCTAAGATAGTATAAAACTACTCAACTTGATACTGATGCAAATTTGTGATCTCTCAAGCTTTACGGCATGTTCACCCTGAAATTCATAACAAATCATTCATATCTAAAACATTAATATCATGCTTGCTAGAAAAGAAGAATATTGACCAAAAAAGAATCTTACCCACTATCTCTCCACTTACGAGGGTTATGCTTATAAACTTCAACAAATTTTACAACATTCAAAATATCCTCATCTTTTCTTTGTAATGCTTGTGACAACTCATTTACATAGGCAAGAATATTTTTCATCAAGAACAAGCAAAATACGAAATTAAATGATTGCATTAACTTTAATAGTGTTTTAACTTGAAATTTTTATTCAGAATTTCCTTCAACTTTAATCATCTCAAACACATCAACCACAGATGGAAACATAGAAATTATGCTCATTAACGTATCGTAATGAGAAGACCAGCATGTATCAGCATGATGCTTTAAAGTAATTTCTCGATTCAAACCTTATATACTTGAAAGCTTCCCTTTACCCAATGCTTCAATTAACTGCAATGGCATGTTTCTCAAGTAGAATGCACGGCGTTTAGCTGATACCTAAACAATATTAACTAGCATTGGAACTAAAATAAATAAAGAATTAAATTCTTCATTTTTTTTGCCATAAAAATAAGAACCAATTGAAGTTGATAAGCAAAACAGTACATACAATAAGTAGATTTATTCTCCTCTAAAATAAGTGTTTTTATATCATTGAACTCATCCTACATATTAGTTTTCCTATATAACCTTGCCAATGTAACATTGACAAACTTAATCCAAGCCTTGAAAACATATTATCAAGAGACTATTTAAGTGAGGCAATTGTAGTACTAGAAATATGTCAATGCCTAAAAAATGTTCAACCACATATCCATTCTTATCCACATAATGTAATACAACAATCATTTGCTCTTTTGTAATATATCATGAGACTCATCAATTAGAACAAAAAATAATGCACTATCCATGTCTCTAATAATAGCATTAGCAGTTTCAGTTGCAACACAATTTACAATGGCTTTTTGAATCTTTGGGTATGTCGTTTGCAGATTTAAATGAGTTTTTCTGAAAGTAACAACATTAATATCTTCATTATGATCAGCAAGGATGCGTAGAAGCTCAAGAAAATTCTCTCGGTTGCTTGATCCATCGGACACATCATGCCCACGAAATGCTAGCCCTTGATTTAAAAGAAATCAAATACAATTGATAACAACGTTCAAGCGAGTTTTATATGCACTCTAAGTTTTCATGGATTGTCTTTCAAAGAATATTGCAATGTGTTGTTTTTTATTCATCAATCTTTCACATTTTGCATAGCTCGGTTATGGGCACTATTGACACCTCATGAATTTTTAATTTTTCTTTCTTCTTCCAATTTTAAATCTTTTCCCAATTTAAGCATCACCCACTTGATTATCATCATCTTCTTTGAGAAGACAACAAAAAAGATATTATACAGAATCTTCTTTTATACTATATTCCAATCAAGAACCAAATCATTCGAACCAATCAAAAACAAATCGTCGTTGTTGATCTCCAAATTTCTTAAATTTAAAATAATGCCCCTTAAGTTGAAAATGATCCCTTTGTAAATATGCTTTTATACTTGATCTTGAATATTACAATTAAAACTATCAACACAAGGTCATAAGCTAGGTTTGAAATACACATTTTGTAAATTCACTTCATATGAACCAGTAATAGTTCCCCTAGAGGAGGTGGGAGTGATGGTATCTTTTTAAAAAAAATTTTCATATCTGTTTCAAATCAAACAAAACTATTATTAGCTTAAATTCCACGATAAGACTAAATCCTAATAAAATCCCTATAACAACTCAACAAGAATGATTAATTTAATATAAATTTGATATTATAAAAATATTGTTTTACAATACACTTAAAAGGGGCTCATAGAAATGATAGAACATTAGACAACATGATTGCACATTTTATCTTTTTAATCGTTCATTTATTTGCATTAAAAAAGTGATTACTTTTATTAATTTCATATAATAAGCCACTTCCACATTTCACTTCCACTACTTTCCATTTGAATTTTTAATATTAAAAAATTACTTACTTTTAATAAGTGAACATTTACTATCGGAGTTTTGTATATAAGATATAACTATTGGAATAAGAATTGATAAATTGAACAATAGAGATGCAGAACATTATCTCTTCATTCGGCCAAAATCATGAGTTCAAAATAATTCTGTATGATGATTTTTTGTAAGCAATTCTGCTAGTTATTTATGAATTAATGCTAACTGGCATGAGCTTATTTGCTTAGTGTGTATCAGAGTGTTTTCTTTCTTTTCTTTTTTTTCAGATACATGATGCAAAGAATTGTTATTCTGCTGGTTATTTATGAATTAACCTATGAATGATTGAACTCTAATTATGTTTCCTTTTCCCGTCGAATTAAGTTAAAATAATTTATAAACTAGTATCATAGATTTATTGTGGTTTGTTTAAAAAAAAAAAAAAGAATCATTCACATTTTAAATACTTAGGGTGTTGGCATGAATGCCTCGCTACTTTCGTTACAACTAGACATAATTGGGCATGGTATCTAGACAGGCTCAAAGTTAACACAAACTTAGGTTTTATCTTTATCACATTAGACCCAATCAGAACATTGGGCTGGATTTTGCCTCGTTGTAGTAAAACGCACCGTTCAGTGGAGAAACAGCAAAATTATGTTGGTCCGGAGAATTTCAGCATTGTCAGTCTTCTCGACAGACTGCGAGCTCGAAGGCGGAAACTCTTGATCGAACATTAATGATGCTATCTCTTTAGTATG
This sequence comes from Murraya koenigii, assembly GCA_025617385.1. Taxonomy (NCBI): domain Eukaryota; kingdom Viridiplantae; phylum Streptophyta; class Magnoliopsida; order Sapindales; family Rutaceae; genus Murraya; species Murraya koenigii. The sequence continues at coordinate 10,937,104 of CM046813.1, read as the reverse complement.
TCTTACTTTTACAACTTAAAAAAAAAATATTTATTACATCATCAATATTATAAAGTTGTAACCAAGTAATAAAAATAATAATTTATAAATTGCATTAATCATCACAATCTAGTATAAAGTTCTAACAAAATAATAATAATAATAATAATAATAATAATAATAATCTATAGAAATTGTGAGAATCAACCAAGTGAGAAATGGTGTTGATAATTCTATTGAAAAATTATTTTTGAAAAAATCTAGTAAAAAGAATTCCCACTAAACTTATTCAAAACAATTGTTTGACAAACTCATATACAACAAGTTCTGAAGGATTATATATACCAATATCCTATTGGAGCTTATTAGTTAAATTGTTCCCATAAACATCTAGACGATTAAGAAACTTGATGGAACAGCATAGCAGAACCAGAATTGATAGAACAAGAAAAACTAAATATTGTTCTAAAACTGGACTAAGCCAACGCGATTAGACTACGCCTTAATCAAAGCGTAATTAGATTCGTTCTAATCCAAATGACTCAATGAGATTTTTAATAACGCATAAAGCAAGCTAGACCATAATAGTTTTAGCAGTTCTAAATTTTATTCATCTGGTCGCAAGCTTCGAAACAGTATATTATATGCAAAAAACGAACATCTGTAACCAAAGTAATGCCCTCCGGAAGGTAACCTTCTCATGATACACAACACCTTATATTAGTCTCCCTCACTTGGAAAAGAACTCGTCCTTGAGTTAAGATCGCACAACTCCTTATCATCGGAATGATAGTTGAACAAATTAGCTGCATTGAAAGTGTGAGAGATATTCTAATTGTCAGGTAACTGAAGTACATAAGCATTATCATTAATTTTTCTAGCCAAGCGAAACGGTCCATATATACGCTTCTCTAATTTAGCGCGAATGCCAAGAAATCGACTTCGTCACAATTATACCATCACTAAATCACCCTCAGCAAACACTTTCTTACGCCAATACTTGTCCGCTTTAGCCTTGTACTTTGCATTGGCAGCCTCCAAGTGAGCTCGAACTTTTGCTTGAATTTTCAAAGCCTTTTCTACTGTATTATCTACTGCCTTGCGTTCTCTAATTGCAGCTATTGATGGTGTGACAGCCAAGTCACAAACCTTTCTTGGAGAACTAGTATAGACAATCTCAAACGGTACCTTCCCAGGAGATCGATTCACCATACTGTTGTAAACGAACTCAACCTGAGGCAATGCAGCTTCCCAGTTCCGTTGCTTGTCACCACAAACACACCGTAACATTTTACCTAAAGTGCGATTGAAGACCTCTATTTGCCCATCTGTCTGTAGATGGAAAGCACTACTAAACTGCAACTGCGTGCCAAACTTATCCTAAAGATGACACCAAAACTTACTGATAAATTTCACGTCCCTGTCAGAAGTGATAGTCTTTGGAATCTTATGCAGACGCACGAATTTCCAAAATAATAAATGTGCTATGAAACAGCATCTTCAGTATTCTTATATGCATTTCTGATAATGCTTATGTACTTCAGTTACCTAATAATTGGAATATCTCTCACACTTTCAATGTGGTTGATTTGTTCAACTATCATCCTGATTGATGTAGGGTGCTATATATCATGAACATGGTACATTCCACAGGGCATTACTTTGGCTACATGTGTTCATTTTCAGCGTATAATATATTGTTTTGAAGCTTGTGACGAGATGAACAAAATCTCGAACTGCTAGAGCTATTTTACTTCGTATTGGCCTAAAAATTCCCTTTCTTACTAGGTCATTTTTAGGTTTTAAGATTTTTTTCTTATTTTCCTGATCCTTCTAAGATTTTTATCTTTTTTTTTCTACAATTCAAATTTGATTTTTTTTTTATCTTTCTTACTTTGGATAGGAGAATTTTATTATAGAATAATATTTCAGATTTGTCTATTTTGGTAAATTCATAATATTTAGGTTTGTTATAAAAGGACCTTAAAACTCTAATTTTATTCATTCAGTTTTCTTTCAATAAAATTAGTATTATTAAAAAACTTTTGCTTCTGTTTCAACAAACATTAAACTGCCATTTTTTCAGTAGGTATTAGAGCAAGTTCGCTTATCATCATAGCACGACCACACGAACAAAGGAATAACTATTCCAATGACGCTGATCAACGAATGTAGGCAATGTCTATGGAGACTATCAGACAGATGGTTATAGAAGCAGTCTTGTAAAACAGGGACAATGTGAATAACCCGAGGTTGGCAGCGATAGAGCAAACAATCGAAGCTCTCACGCTTTCTATGAATAATATAGAGAGAAGATTGCGGGAAAGAGATAACTGCGAAGAAGTTATTAAAGAAATTGAACTACAAGATATTACACATTTGGACAATAAAAACTAGATATCATTCGAGAACTGGACCAAGACAATACGATTAGCTTACGCCTTAATCGAAGCGTGATTAGATTCGTTCTAATCCAAATGACTTAATAAGATTTTTAATAACGCATAAAGCGAGATTAGATGATACTCTAATCTAAACGACTCCACAATAAAGAATTTTGATAGATAATCCCTAAGGAATTATAAAAGAGATATTTTATTGAATAATTAAATTGAAGTTGTTAAAATAATTACAAAACCTCTCCATTTATAATAGAGTAATCAAACTTCCCTAAGTTAACTTAAAAAGGAAAACTAAATCACAATTAAAATAAAAATAAAAGACTAAGATATCATTTCTTGACTCTAATTAAAATAAAAAATAAAATTCTAGAATCCTAAAATAACATCTTATATCATACTCCCTCTCTTAAAATAAACTCGTCATCGAGTTTGAATATAGTATGAAGGATGAAACTTATAGTGTAAGAGCAAATCATCTTGTAATTCGAACTTGTTCTCTTTCTCATCAATATTTCTCGAAACTTTGAAGAATCCATACTTCAACAATTTCCTTCACTTATACATTCTTCTAGGCGATGAAGACTTCCAAGAACGAATAATAATCGAATAACTCTTGTGTTTCCCTAATTGTCGCTCAATTCGCTCTCTAATATATTTCACATTTTCAAGCAAATCTTCTTGTCTTCAATAGGAATAGGTAAAACCATTTCAATCATTTCAACTTCTTCAACTTCATTTTGTTTATTGTCATCAACACTTGTCCTGTTATCCAAGGAAACATCATGCACATTCTTATAAATTATTCTGCTCTCTCTTGATGATATTGTTCATAGAAAGTGTAAGATCCGCGATTGCGATTGTTTACTCCATCGCTGTCAATCTCGGGTTACAAACTTTCTCAAATACTTGCAAGACTACTTTTCTGACTATCTATCTGATAGTCTCCATAGACATTGCCGGCATCACTTGATCATTGTATTTGGGATGGTTGTATGCAGATAAGTCTGACATATGAGAATTTGGTAGGTATGAGCGGTAATTTGCCATTTATTGTCAAATTTCCACGTAATGGTAAAATTGTAAATAAATCTCATCTCGGGTTTAGTGTGGCTGGCAGCCGATGGCCATGATTTGGTGTGGGATAGGTTGGATCTGAACGATTTGATGGTGAGAAATATGATGGTGGCCGTGGTTTGGCCAGATTCGTGGTAGGTTGGCCGAAAAATTGACTTAAAAGGGCGACAACTTGTGTTGGCTTACAGCGATTGTGGTCGGCATTTGGTGGTGAGGATGGTCGGGTTTTGGTCGGTGTGGGCTGGGGATTCGTGTGGTGCTGGTGGTGGTCGACGATAAAAGAGGTTGAAGACGGTGGATTTTGTGGTGGAAGGCTGCGGGTTTGGCAGTTGTCGCAGTGGCTATGGGTGGCTTTGAAAGGTGGTGATGGCTTGGGTTTAGTCGAATGCGGCTAGCGAGCTTGGTAGTAACAGCAGTGGTGGTAGCCGAAACCACGGTAGACAGTAGTGGTTGCGAAGTGGTGGCTTGGGGTTTTCAATTTTTTTTTTTAGTTTCTGCTGTGGATTTGGTGGTGGTGGTGGTGGTTGTGGGGCACTAAGAAAGCTATGTGATTCGCACATAACCCTCTCTGATACCAATTGATGGAGTGACATAGTGAAAGCAAAATTGATAAGATAAGAAAAATTAGATATCGTTCTAGAACTGGACTAAATCAACACGATTAGCTTACACCTTAATCGAAGCGTTATTAGATCTGTTCTAATCCAAATGACTCAATGAGATTTTTAATAATACACAAAGTGAGATTAGATGACGCTCTAATCCAAACGACTCTACAAGAGAGAATTTTAATAGATAATCCTTGAGGAATTATAAAAGAGATATTTTATTAAATAATTGAACTGAAGTTGTTAAAATAATTACAAGACGTCTCTATTTATAATAGAGTAATCACACTTTCCTAAGTTAACTTAAAAAAGGAAACTAAATCATAATTAGAATAGAAATAAAAGATTAAGATATCGTTCATTGACTCTAATTAAAATAGAAAATAAAATTCTAGAATTCTAAAATAACTAAAATAACGTCTTACATCAAAACTCATGTTTGGAAATGGGCAGTTGGAGATTCCCTTAGAAAGAGTTGTTTGCTAAATACAAGTCTTCTAACTTGGTATTTTTTACATGACACCCAAGATGGGAAATCACCAACCAAATTTTTGTAAGAGAGGTTAAGGAACTTTAAGCCATACAGGTGAAGAAGAAAAGTAGGAATGACATTTAAGTTGCAATTGGGTAATTCTAAGAATTGCGATTGACGTATAGGCACAGAATTTTCAGTTTTCACTTGTAATATATTGTTGTTTCTTGTTGAAACTTGAAAGTATGGAGACCTTGAGATTTGAATGGCTAGCTAATAAACCGATGAGGAATATGCCTTGAAATTATTGTCAAAAAGAGCCAATAATTCAAGACATGCATGGTTAGCGATAACATAAGGTAAGTTCTCACTTAATAGAAGGTTAGCGATAATTCAAGTGATTGTCAAGTTGCTCAGAAACCAAGGAAGTTGACCTTCAAAATTATTACCAATGAGATCAAATTCAACAAGATTCTTCGACACATATATTCTTATGGAAATAAAAGTATCAAAATTCATGATAAAAAGAAAATATACTTTATAGTTTTCTTCTTTTTACCTGTTTATTTTACATCAGTTCTCTCTAATATATAATTATACTGGAAATTATTGTACAGTGAAATTCTTTCACAAATAATAAATCATCTATAATACATTTAGCTTATCTTAAAATTAAAATGATCATGTTTTCGGCAGAAAAATAACTGTGTAATTGTTTTTAAAGTTTACAAGCCTTCTAAAGAACCGTTTATATTATTAAAGCTCCAATCCAATGCTTCCAAGTGTTTCAATTTAGGTAATCCTGCATCGCAAGAAGAAATAATGTTATAAATTGCTTAATTCTAAAGTAGGTAGAATACTTTACGAAAATTCAACTATTACCTAAGTATGCTAGCGATACACTTATACTATATCTTATTAGATCCAAGACTTTCAAGTTCTTTAAATTGGCTAATCCTTCTGAGAAAACATTAATTTTGATCAAGACAATAAACATATTTTAAGAGATCATTGTCTTAAAATAAAAATCTATTCAAATTAAGAATCAAAGTGGCAAGTGAAGTCAGTATATTCAAGTATTGTATATGCTTGTAGTTGAAGTGATTTTCAACAAGATTTACATCTTCAGCTGCCTCAAACTCACAAAACCATCACAAGCTGTGGATATACATGCACCATTAAAAGGATCAAGAAGCCTTTGAGTTCCAGTAGAGCAGTTCCATGCATGCTTTGTATCCATGCATTTCATTCAAAATAATAATCCAAATTAGTGATATTAATGAGAACTTAATAATAAAGGAAGTCTTTTCCAACGCAAACGAGTAACCTTTTATTTGGTTAATGAATTTTCTCTTAAATTAGTTAATCAATTGTGCACTAAGGAAATATTATTTATACTAGTAAATATTTATCATTGACCTTGCATTTTGATTGGCTGAAATTCAGGGGCGGAATTGAATTTTTAGAAAATAAGGAAAAAACTAGAAAGTTTTCAAGATGACCTAACTTGTTTTTCAAAACAACTCCCAATCTTCTTAAAATATGAACTTGTAATATATTTTGACTATTCTCAAATTAAAATCCTCTTTCCGCCACATACCAACCACTCAATCAAACCAAAACAAAATATTTTGGAATATGAAAGTACTCAAAAAAAAAAAAAACCTTGACTATCTTAATACCTCTCAATTGCGCACACTTTCTAATTACTCACTCTGATAATAATTCTCTAATGAATTATCGCTCTCTAAATTTGAAATTCTCTCAAATTCTCTTAAGTTTGGGATGATCATAAATAAAATTTGGCTTGCTATTTATAGCCAATTATCATGCATGTATTTGATTTTTCTCCAAAAATTCTTTAAGCATGGCAACCAAAATCAACCATTCTTTTTTTAATATTAATGGCTTTGGTGCCAACCTTGAAAATAAGCATTTCATCTTTGTAAATGTATGCCACCAACCAATTTGACAATCAAATTGATTGGCTTTTCAACAATTCTCCACCTCGACAAAGATTTGTCTAAAACTGAGCCGACTACCAATGAACCATCAGCCCCAAAGCGGCTGTATCTCTGTGACTGCCTACGTACCCAAAATCTAGGATCAAGTCAACCGTAGTTTTAAGCAATGTTGAAACTTAATTCCATAAATCACCTTCGTTAACATATCTAATGGGTTATCCTTAGTATCAATCTTTTTTAACAACATATCACCACCCTTGATAATCTCTCTCATATAATGATATTTCACATCAACATATTTCGTTCAAGCGTGATATGTGTGATTCTTTACAAGGAATATTGCACTCTGATTATCACATAAAACCTTAATGTTTTACTGGATTACCCCCAAATCACCTAACAAGCCTTTCAACCAGATAGCTTCTTTTATAGCCTCAGTTGCTGCCTTGTACTCTGCTTTCGTAGTGGACAGAACAGTTTTTGATTGTAGAATTGACCTCTAGCTGATTGGACGTCCACACGATATGAATACATAGCCTGTTGTTGATATTCGTGTGTCTAGGTCTCCAGCGAAATTAGAATCACAATACACAATACATTGTTAACCATAATCCTTCTTGAATAATAACCTAACATTAACTATCTCATACAGGTATCGGAGAACGTACTTTACCACAAGCCAATGATCTTTTCTTGGATTATGCATGTATCTACTAACCATACTGACAGCTTGAGATATATCTGGCATTGTGCATACCATAGCATACATAAGACTACCCACAGTACTAGCATATGAAATACGGGCCATGTAGTTGTGCTCGTCTTGGGAGAAAGGACACGAAGAATAGCTTAATTTGAAATGAGGAGCTATAGAAGTACATATCGATTTAGTTTTATCATCTATACCAAACCTTTTTAGTACCTTCTTTAAATAAAATTTTTGAGTCAACCACACACTTTCATTCTTTCTGTCTCTGTGAATCTATACAAGTATTTTCTATACATCACTCAAATCTTTCATCTCGAACTCAGAAGCCAGCTGCTTCTTTAATCTCTCAATCTCACCTCTATTCTTCGAAGTTATAAGCATATCGTCAACATAAAGCAACAAATAGATAAAAGCTTCATTTGGTAGTCTTCTAAAGTAAACACAGTGATCATGTTCACTTCTGGTGAATTTTTTCCCTTGTATAAATTGATCAAATCTCTTGTACCACTGCCATGGTAACTGTTTCAGTCCGTACAAAAATTTAATTAATCTTCTCTTTTGCAGCAACATTGAAACCACAAGGCTGAGTCATATAGATTTCTTCCTCCAAATCTCCATATAAGAACACTGTCTTAACATTCAATTGAGCAAACTCCAACTCATATTCTGTTACCAAGGCAAGTAGGATATGAATGGAAGTATGTTTTACAACTGGAGAGAAAAATTCATTATAATCAATACATTCCTTCTGAGCAATACCTTTTGCTACAAGCTGAGCCTTATATCGATGAGTTAATTGATTTGGAGATCCTTACTTCTTGGTGCAGACCCATTTATTGCCAATAGCCCTTTTTCCCCTTAGGTAACTTCACAAGTTCCCAAGTCTGGTTTTAATAAAGAGATTTCATCTCTTCCTCCATGACTAACTTCCACTAATTACTTTCACTACTGCGTAATGCTTCACTGAAAGTATTGGGAATGTCATCATTAATAACTAGAAATGCATAGGCTATCAACATATTTTTTGTAGGCCATCCAGATTTTTTTATCACTCTTTTTGACCTCTTTGTTGCTATAATCTCATTTTCACCATCTACATCTTCAATTATTTCTTCCTCTTCTAAGACATCAAAAGAAACAACCTCTTCTTCAACTTTTGGTATCACTTCCAAAGTTGAACTTCTTTCTATAGAACTAACTGGTACATATGGAGTTGCATCAAACTCCACCCACTGCAATGTCTCATTGATCTTATTCTTCACTTGCTGAGAACTTGAAGCCTTCGACATAGAAGCTTCATCAAAGATGACATCTCTGTTATACACAAGCTTTTTATCTTTAAGATCTCAAAGTTTGAAACCTTTAACTCTACCTTTGAATCCCACAAAGATAGCTTTTCTTGTACGAGAATCGAGCTTATCATTCTTTACATGATAATCTTGTGTATGCTGGACACCCAAACACACGAATGGAGTCATAATCTTGTGTATGCTTTCCAAACCACATTTTCATAGGAGTTTTACCTCCAATTACAGCAGAAGCCAACCGGTTTATTATGTAACTTGCGTAGCTCATAGCCTCAGCCCAAAACTTTTTTATCTAAGCCAGCATTAGAAAATATACATCGTACTTTCTCTAGTAAAGTATGATTCATACACTCAGCCTTCTGTTACAAAGTATGTCTCACCGAGAAATGTCTTTTTACACCCTTACTCTGGCATATTTGCAAGAACGGATCAGAAGTATATTCACTCCCATTATCATATCGTAATACTTTGATCTTTTTGCCAATTTGAGTCTCCGTCAGTTTCTTCCATTTAACAAAAATCACTAGAACCTCATCATTCACTCGCATGGTGTACACCCACACACGTCTAGAGAAATCATCAATAAATGTAACAAAATAATGGCTTCTACTAATTGATGCAGTCTTGGTTGGTCTTTATACATCACTATGAAAATATTCAAGGATCTCACGAGTATCGTGATTAGCCATATCGAACTTGACCCTAGTTTTCTTACCTACTATATAATACTCACAGAAAATTAATTTATAGGTTTTGGTACCTTTTAAAAGCCCATGTCTTATCAGAGTTTGCAAAGACTTATCTCCAGCATGTCCTAGTAATATATGTCATAGCTTAGTGGTGTCACTATATGCCTCAGCAACATTAACTATATCAGTAGTTCCTCCTTTCAAATAGTATAAATTGTGATGCCTGACTCCTTGCAGAATTACCATAGGCTCATATGTGAACTTCATTGTACCATTTTCAATAGTAACCTTATAGCCTTTAGCTTCTAGAATGCCCATAGAAAATATATTTTTCTTTAAAGTTGGAATATATCTAGCCTCTTTTAGTTCTCTGATCATTTTATCAAATATTTTGAGCCAAATTGTTCCTACCAAATTGTTCCTATCCCATTGTACAAGATTGATCATTTCCCATCACAACTGCTCCAGATTCTAAATTACGAAAATTTGTAAATCATTCACTAATATGACACAAATGATAGGTTGCTCCAGTATCAAGTATCCACTCAATCTTACTAGCCACATATGTTGTAGGCATAATACTTAGTGAATAATCAAAATCATCATCTTTCCGTGTCATGTTCGCTGCTACTGGTTTCTTCCCATCTCTTTTCTCAGCCTTCGAACAATCTTTCCTCCAATGACCCTTTTCATGAGAAAAAACACACTCATCTCAAACTATATTTCTTAAGCTATATTTCTGCTTCTCGATTTGTACCAAGAATTCTTTCCACCATACTTCTTATTTTTCTCCATCGTCCTTTCTCTGGCTATTAAAGCTTCAGACGATGCTCTTTCGAATTGTTTATCGTTATTTCAAATCTCTAACTTAGTCAATATTATACAAACATCTTTGAAGATGATCACGCTTTTCTCATATATCAAGGTATTCACAAAACGGCTATACTCTTCTGGCAATGAATGCAGCAAAATTATAGCATTGACTTCATCCTTAATATCTTCATCAAGATTCTTCAAATTAGTAAGTAACTTTTCAAATCTTGAGGCATGATCATGCATTGGTACTCCATACTTCATTCGAAAACCATATACCTGGCTCATTGTATAAAGACGATTTTGAGGACTTTTTAACAAGTACTTTTTCTCCAACATAAGCCATAAAATCATCGCACACTCCTCTTCTTTCACTAGATATTTCACCTCTTTGGTCAAACAAGATCTAATTTGACCACAAGCTTTCTCATTCATACAATCTCAAATTTCTTCATCATACAAGTGTCTTTTATTTTTTAGAACAATATTGAGATCGATTTGAATAAGGGCATCGAAAACTTCACGCCTCCACATGTCGAAGTTGATTTTTCCATCAAACTTTTCAATATCGATCTTCTGACCTTTATAAACATGTACTGCATGACGATATGACACATCTCGCCTCCCACATGAAGTGTCTCCTAAAATAGTTTGGGTAGATTTATCGCCTGGAAGTTTCACCTTTTACCATTTTCTCAACAAACTATTCACACTTGAAAAACAGTCTTTATAATGTAAATTTCACGTGAATATATACACCAAAAAAGTTCCCAGGAGAGTGGAGAGGTCACAATAGTCCAACTTAAAATTCAAACTCCTTAGACTCTTATCGTTTTGTTGACAGAACTTTCCTAAACATGCATAAATATACACTGATAACAATAGACTATCTCCCAAGTACAAATAGCCGTCTCTACCATATCTATGAACAGTACTATATTTTTAAATAGTTCTATATATGTAAATAGTATGTATCTATAAATAGTACCATATACGTGAACAGTACCGTATACCCCAAGTACAAAACTTCAGCTATGATACCACTTGTTGTGCGCGGAATGCGGAATCAAACGCACTAAATAATTATAGAAAAATAAATAACATAAGAATTTAACGTGGTTCAATGATTATGCCTACATCTATGAGAATAAGAGAAAATAATTGTATTATTAACAATTATTTAGAGTACAATATTTGAGTAAAGAAACTCACTTCCCACAACCCAAATATACTCAGTACTCTTATACACATTTGAAAGAAAAATAACTTTCGATTGCCCGTACTCTCCAATTGCTCACTCTGATAATAATTCTCTAATGAATTATTACTCTCTGAATTTGAAATTCTCTCAAATTCTCTTAAGTTTGGGATGATCATAAATGAAATTTGGCTTGCTATTTATAGCCAATTATCATGCATGCATTTGATTCTTCTCTAAAAAAATCTGTAGGCATGGCAACCAAAATCGACCATTTTTTTTAAATTTTAATAGCTTCGGTGCCAACCTTGAAAATAAGCATTTCATCGTTGTCAATTGTGTGCCACCAACCAGTTTGACAACCAAATTGATTGACTTTTCAACAATCTTAACTGTAGTCTTCTCACTTAGGAATGGAATCCTTTCCTGTCAACTAGTGATATGCTCTAAACTTGCAGTTCATTTTCTGGTTGTCATATCTCATGTGTAACATTTTTTGCTCTGAGATTGTGGTCTAACATTTTCTAGTACTTGCTAGGACAGAGATTGCAGTCAATGCAAAGGAAGATCATGCCACTCATGATCCATCATGATCATGGTCACGATCATCATCATGAACACGATCACGAGCATTGTACAGTTTTAATAATCGTTATAGAGAGCTCATCTTGCATGCTGTAAAATGGTATGTATATATATATATATATATATATATATATATATATATATTGTTTGGGTAATATCGGGCAGGTCTTCTCGAGGCCCTTTCAGCTCGAATAAAATACCCTGAGGATAGTCTAGCTCGAGCAGGAGTCCCGACCACTTGCACCAGGACGATCTCATCAAACGTCAAAGATGGTCGAGGTCGAGGAATTCAGAGCCATCCGAGCTCCGAGCTCTCTTGTTTGCTCGAGGTCGTCTCTCCCGGTCAAAGCTGGTCAAGGTCGAGGAATTCATAGCCATCCGAGCCACAAGCTCTCTTGCCTGCTCGAGGTCGTCTCTCCCGGTCAAAGCTGGTCAAGGTCGAGGAATTCATAGCCATCAGAGCTCCGAGCTCTCTTGCCTGCTCGAGGTCGTCTCTCCCCGTCAAAGCTGGTCAAGGTCGAGGAATTCATAGCCATCCGAGCTCAGGAGCTCTCTTGCTCGCTCGAGGTCGTCTCTCCGGGTCAAAGATGGTCAAGGTCGAGGCCGAGCACTCCCTTCCTCGCCTGCATGATTAAGTCCCCGAGTACAATTGGATGGGACCCGGCCGAGGCGGCCAGACCGCTTTCTCGAATCCGGCACGCCTTTAGATGCTCGATCGGGGCCCACGTAGTATGGTGGTGGTACTATTGCCGATGGCCGGCACATGCCCCTACGGTGTCATCATTCCTAGCGCACATGTCCGACATGGTGATTTGGTCACGTGAACCGGGTTAAGGAGACAGCCGCGCATCCCCAGGGAATATTACGCCAATCGCGGTTGTCAGAGGGACCTAGATTAAAGAGCGGGAAAAACGGAGAATAAAAGGAAGCGGATGTCTCATGATGGCCACGCATCCCGCAATCAGCCGCCAAGCAAACCTGATATGAACCACAACAGAGCAGATCGCCCATTGCCACCCCACCGAGAAGTTTCCCGAGGATGAGGCGATCTGAGTGGTGGAGCAAAGCCCCGCTTACGAGCAAAACACGAGGTTGAAGGTATCTCTCGAAGAGGTACTTCAAGTCGCTGAGGAGCGAGGACTGCTGAGCCCTCCAACGCCGATGGCCAAGCCAGCTGGCAAGCGGAACAAGGGGCGGTTATGCCGTTTCCATGGTAACCACGGCCACTCCACATCACAGTGCCGTGATTTGAAAAACCAGGTAGAGGATCTGGTTAGGAATCGGTACTTGGATGAGTTTGTTGAAGAAGGGCATCCGGTGGTTGAGCAGCAGTCTGAGGAAGATGGCCGGGCTTACGAAATAGACATGGAACCACCGTCCACGAGGGTAATCTCGGGAGGGCCCACGATAGCAGGAAGTTCAAATAGGGCTCCAAAAAACTACTGCTGATATGCCGCAGCCGGCCGAGAAGTCCTGTTCGCTGCTCCTGCTGCCAAGAAGGCCAAAGTTCGGCAGGTGCCACTTATGTGGACGGATGGAGACGAGGAGGGGTCTTGTACCCTCACGAGGATGCCACAGTGGTAAAAGCCAGTATGCAAACAAGGAAGTTGATCGAATACTGGTTGACTCGGGGAGCTCGGTGGATATTCTCTTCAAATCCACACTCGAGGATTTATGAATAACAGGCGCGAGCCTAATAGGACTTAGGGTAAAATTAGGGTTAATCTTTATTGATAGAATTAAAATAAAGAACAATCCTGACCTACAGTTTGAGAGGTAGGTCGATCTCTCCCAAGACTTCTAATACTTCTAATACTTTGATAGAAAACTCCACATAACCCTAAATGACTCCTTAATCTCCTATTTATACTAATAAGTAAATAAGCAAATTTACTAAACTGTCCCTACCATTAAAAATACTAAATTACCCCTACCTTTTGATACTTATGTCTAATATAAGTTTTCACGGGTCTAACATTACTTCCTCCCAAAAGACACCTTGTCCTCGAGGTGGAATTCGAAACCGTTGTTGAATCAACTCATATGGCTCCCATGTCGCCTCATAGTCCGTGAAGTCCTTCAGTATAATCAACACCTCCTTAGCGATCGGTTGGCTGTTGCCCCTGTCGAACTCCCTTCGCAGTGAGTTGGTTCCAACACTACCTCCATGTCCTCGATCGATCTTGGTGGAAGCAAAGGAGAGGTGTATGTTCTCCAATAGCTCGTTTTAAGCGAGACACATGAAACACGGGTGAATGACCGATGTTGGTGGCAATCGCAATCGGTAAGCTAACTCTCCAATCCTTTCGACGATTTCATATGGCCCAAAATACCGAGGGACAGCTTCCATTTCTCCGTCGTGCTAGAGACTTACGTCGATATGGTCGTAACTCGTGTAAACCCGGCTCCCCACTCTCAAACTGTACGTCCCTCAGATGACCATCGACTGTGTTTTCATTATATGTTGTGCCTAGAGCGGATGCCTCTTCAACTCGTCTAGTATTTGATCCCGCTCCTCTAAATCTTGATCTACCGTGACACGGTGTTGAGCTCTGTCCGTAGTATACCAAATGTGGAGGATCGCGCCCGTATAAGATCCGAAAGGAATAGTCTGCGTAGCGATGTGATGAAGTATTGTACCAATATTCTACCCATGCTAACCACCTCGCCCATTGCTTAGGCGTGTCCGACACCAAACACCGCAAGTAGGTCTCCATACTTCGGTTGGCGACCTCGATCATCCAGTCGATCACGTGGGTGGTAGCGGTGCTTCTCTTAAAACCGTACCTGCATCCGAAACAACTCCCTCCAAAAGTGGCTCGAAAAACTTTATCTCGGTCCGATTACTTATCGACTCGGAATTCCATGCAAACGTACAATCTCCTGCGTAAAAGCCACTGCAACGATTCATGACGAGTATAGGGGTGTCGTAAGGGTATGAAATGAGCATACTTGCTTAGTCGATCAACCACCACCAAGATCACCGTGTACCCATCCGATCGTGGCGGTCCTCGATAAAATCCATAGTCACCTCCTCCCAAACCTTATCGGGTAGCGACAATGGTCTGCAATAACCCTCCTGCTGCCATTGCCATATATTTAATAGCGACACACATCACACCTTGCTACCATCTCCTCAACATCCTTTTCATTCCGTGCTAATACATCTACTAGCTAAGCGTCGATAAGTTTTTAGAGCACCGAGTGTCCCCAATAGCACTCCGATGAAATTCTTGCAGTGACTTCGATATATGGGTCGATGTCCCGGGCAGCACAAGGCGTCCTTGATATAGAAGTCGCTGTCCATGCATGGAATAGCCTGGATATCCTGTCTCCCGCACAATACGCAGCCCGAATCTTTGCCAACCTCTCATCCGCCTCGATCTCTCGTGACATCTGCGTCCCAGTCTATTACCAAGGGCACCGATAAAGCTACCAACTGAGGTTCCTCCCCCCGTCGCGACAAAGCATCTGCCGCCTTATTCTCCAACCCCGGTCGATATTGTATCTCAAAATCGTAGCCTAGTAACTTCGACAACTAGCGTTGGTGTTCCTCAGTCACCATCCTTTATTCCAACAGAAACTTTAGACTCCGCTGATCCGTTCGGACGATAAAACGTCGCCCCAGGAGGTATGGTCTCCACTTCTGAATAGCTAGCACAATCGCCATGAGTTCCCGCTCATAAACGGACTTGAGTCGCACCCTAGCTGTTAACACTTGGCTAAAGTAGGCGATCGGGCGCTGATTTTGCATGAGAACTGCTCCTAAGCCATACCCCGAGGCATCCGTCTCTACGATAAATGGTTGGGTAAAATCCGGTAATGCTAGCACCGGAACACTAGTCATTGCCCTCTTTAGTTCTTCAAAGGATCGTGTCGTGGCTTCACCCCACCAAAAATTTTCCTTCTTTAATTATTCCGTCAAAGGCCATGCTATGGTGCTATACCCCTTCACAAACTTCGGGTAATATCCAGTGAGCCCCAAAAACCCTCTCAACTCCTTTAGTGTCTTAGGTAGAGGCCATTCCAGCATTGCGGATATCTTAGACCGATCTCATCGAAACCCCTCGGTGATACCACATGCCCCAAATACTCCACCTTTGTCTGAGCAAACAAACATTTCTTCCGATTGGCATACAATCGATGCTTTTGTAACTCCTTTAACACTAACTCCAAATGGCCCACGTGATCCTCTAAAGTGCGACTGTAGACCAAGATATCATCAAAGAAAACGAGGACAAACTTTCGCAAATAGGGCTGAAATACCTTATTCATCAATAACTGAAAGGTGGCCGGTGCGTTGGTGAGGCCAAATGGCATGACTAGAAATTCGTAATGTCCTCGATGCGTTCGAAATGCGGTTTAGGTACATCCTCTGGTCGCATCCGGATTTGGTGATATCCCGACTTCAAATCTATTTTTGTAAACCTCGTCGCCCCATGCAATTCATCCAACAACTCATCAATCATCGGAATAGGAAACTTGTCAAGCACTGTTTCTTTGTTAAGGGCTCGATGAGTCAATACAAAATCTCCAACTCCCATCTTTTTTCTTCACTAATAAGATCGGGCTCGAAAACGGACTCACGCTCGGTTGTATTATCCCAGCCTCCAACATTTCCTTAACTAGCCTCTCAATTTCATCCTTTTGTATCTGGGGATATCGATATGGCCGGACGCTAACTGGAGAAGTTCCTTCCTTTAACACTATCGCATGCTCATGCTCCCGTCGCGGAGGCAAGCCACTAGGCATCTGGAAAACCCGTTCAAATTGTTCCAATAGCTGCAGAATCGGTCCCGGAATAACCGTTGATGCCTCTGCCTTTCTCCTTCTAGGCTCAGTAGCTCCACCGAGAATCCTCACCCACACCTGAATCGCCTTTACCATGGCTTTAAGTGACACCAAGGTTTGCATAAACTCGAGTCGCCCGTAGCACTACCACCCTACCATTGACCGAAACTCCATTATTAATAGCTTCAATTCACTTTCATCTCTCCGAACGATTGTAGCCACCTCATTCCCAAAATTACGTCTATACTTCCTAAGTCCAAAGGAGGAAATCCTCCATCACCGAAGGCCTGAGAATAGCAAGATCAGCCCCTACATATTCCTCTACTCTTCTTTGCCTTCCGGTACCCATGACTACCCCAAAACTACCGATTATACGTCAAGCGAGTCTCAACCGGTCCACTACTCTGTTAGAAATAAAGTTATGGGTCGCCCACTATCTATTAGCACTACCACATCCTGCTCCCTATTCTCCCCTTATCTTCATTGTATGGTTCGGTGCAAATCCCACTCATTGAATTAAGCGAGACCTCAACTACATCCAAATGGGGATGTCCTTCATCTACCTCCTCTTCTTCCTCGGCTTCCTCCCGCCATCCTCCTCATCACATACAGTTAGAACTTGTAGTGATTTGTCCTTACATCGATGCCCGGTGAAAATTTCTCATCGCATCGAAAACACAACCCTTCGCCTTTTGTCCTGCATCTCCGTCTCAGTGAGGCGTTTGAATGTCACTCCCGATCGTACCCTACTATTCCGATCCCTTTGGAAATCCCTTCGTGACCCCATCACTTGTGTTTTCGACCTCCAGTGCAGTGCACTTTGGGATTCACGTCGAAACCCCAAGGTTTGGGTTTTCCGTCCAACTAGTGGTACTATTGTTTCGGTATGAAAATCCAATTGAATTGCTCTTTCTAACCCGCTCCGCTATGTTCTTATCCTCAATCAACTGTGCCAACTCCATTGTCTCCCCTAGCCCTCTCGGCCTTAGCAGGCGTAGCGCGGCCCGAATCTCCGGCTTTAGTCCCTTCATAAAATTTCCTTCCAGATCGCCTCCGAGATTCCTCTAGACGCCCGGATAGCAATTCAAACTTCTCCCTATATTCCATGACTGTTCCTTCCGGGTCGAGGCAAAAATTGTTCATGCAAATCCCTTCTTGAGTAGCTCGAAACCTCTCCAACAACCGATCCTTAAATTCACCCCACGACCTTAATGGTTGTCGTTGTTCTCGCCATTGGAACCACGCAAGGGCTTTTCCCTCCAAACATAATCTGCTGGCCATCGGTTTTTCCCTATCCGAGAGCCCATTGATGGAAAAATAGCGTTCTACCCTATACACCCACCCATAGGCATCCTCGCCTTCAAAATGGGCATTTTCGGTTTCCTCACCCTAGAATCCGCTCCAAATTGAGTCCGCCTACCCAATTTCGTGCCATCGGAGGTCTCGACCACCCGAATCTACTCCGGTTCAGTAAATCCGAGAACCCACCCCAAGATTCTCCTTGCTCACCCATATTGAGTTGAATTCCCTGCCAGCCGCATTCCGGATATATCCACTCCTTCGCAGTGAAACCCTCCTCCCACTGTCCGCCTCAATCCGACCGCCCATACCCATAACCGCCTCGCCCGAGCCTAAACCCGACTGTCCGGACCGTGCATCGACCCTAACGCAGTCAGTCGCTAAGCTCGGTCACCCGGCTCCTGCACCGTCTCCGACCACGGGTTCTGCATCGTTGGATCCTCCTTCGCCTGCACCGCCGTGGCCCGTCAGCGCTACGGTGGTGGGTTGAGGTGTTGTTCAGTTAATTTCGCAGCGTAGATTCGAGGACGAAAATTGTTGTTGAGCGGTGTTAAATCGCTCATCAATGGTAGCTTTGAGCGATCCAACCTCCGCTCTAATTTCTCTTCGAGTGCGTCCACCTTCTTGCTGCCATTGTCCCGGGATATTTTGCTCGATACCACTTTGATAGGACTTAGGGCAAAATTAGGGTTAATCTTTATTGATAGAATTAAAATAAAGAACAATCCCGACCTACTGATTCGAGAGGTCGGTCGATCTCTCCCAAGACTTCTAATACTTCTAATACTTTGATAGAAAACTCCACATAACCCTAAATGACTCCTTAATCTCCTATTTATACTAATAAGTAAATAAGCAAATTTACTAAACCGCCCTACCATTAAAAATACTAAATTACCTCAACACTTTGATACTTATGTCTAACATAAGTTTTCACTAGGTTTAACATTAGTGATATGACTTAGGGCAAAATTAGGGTTAATCTTTATTGATAGAATTAAAATAAAGAACAATCCTGACCTACAGTTCGAGAGGTAGGTCGATCTCTCCCAAGACTTCTAATACTTCTAATACTTTGATAGAAAACTCCACATAACCCTAAATGACTCCTTAATCTCCTATTTATACTAATAAGTAAATAAGCAAATTTACTAAACGCGCCTACCATTAAAAATACTAAATTACCCACTTACTTTGATACTTATGTCTAACATAAGTTTTCACGAGTCTACTGAGCCTCGGCAGGACGAGCACTTCCTTGAAAGGATTCGGGAGGAAAGCTAATACCTCAGGAATCATCAAGCTAGCGAGTAACCATGGGATCGAAGCCTTTCGAGAAGAACATGATCTTTGGATTTCGTGGTGGTAGATGAAGCCGACCCGTGCAGAGCAATTCTAGGGAGGCCGTTTATGAGGATCGACCAATGCGTGCTATCCACCCATTACTTAGCCCTAAAGTATCAAGTAAATGGAATTGTAGGGATCGTGAAAGGCGACCATAGGGTGGCGAGGAGTTCTTCTGTTGTAGTGGCCAAAGAACTATCTGAGATAACCTCGAAGGACCCGAGACAAGGTGTCTTGGGGCTAAGCCGGGAAGGTCCTTATCGAGTCACTCGGTTAGTAGGACCGAGGAGCATACCGACTAGCTCATCCAGACGGACGAGAGGTCAAGAGGCCGTGGAGCGCACAACTCACGATGAAGTATTTCCGATGAAGTCTCCTTGTATTGTGAAGTATTAATGTAAGATTCCACCCGAAATGGGATGTGTAAAAGTATAAATGTATATGAGAATAAGAAAAGCATTCATAATGTAAGTTCAAGATGAAGACCGGAAGTACGAGAAGGCAGCTTGGGTCGATTGTAGGCCGGCGGAAGAAGTTCGAGAAGAGCTCCTTGGCGAAAGTCCCAAGCCTAAGTCTTGGGTGGGACGGTGCCAAGCTTAGGTCAGTGCGAGGCCGGCGGGAGTATGCGAAGACGCTTGGGTCGATTGCGGGCTGGCGGAAGAAGTTCAAGAAGAACTCCTCGGCCAAAGTCCCAAGCCTAAGTCTTAGGCGGGACGGTGCCAAGCTTGGGTCGATTGCGGACCGGCGGGAGTAGCGAGAAGACGCTTGGGTCGATTCGAGGCCGGCGAGAAGAAGCTTGGGTCGATTCGAGGCCGGCGGAAGAAACTTGGGTCGATTGCGAGGCCGGCGGAAGTTCAGAAGAACTCCTTGGCGGAAGTCCCAAGCCTAAGTCTTAGGCGGGGACGGTCTCGAGACTTGGGTCGATTGCGAGGCCGGCGAAGTTCGAAGAACTCCTTGGCGGAAGTCTCGAAGCCTAAGACTTAGGCGAGATGGTGCTGAGCTTGGGTCGATTGCGAGGCCCGGCGGGAGTAAAACAAGAAGGCAGCTTGGATC
The DNA here is from genome assembly GCA_025617385.1 of Murraya koenigii. Classification (NCBI taxonomy): domain Eukaryota; kingdom Viridiplantae; phylum Streptophyta; class Magnoliopsida; order Sapindales; family Rutaceae; genus Murraya; species Murraya koenigii. The sequence continues at coordinate 10,916,817 of CM046813.1, read as the reverse complement.
GATTGCGGGCCGGCGGAAGAAGTTCGAGAAGAACTCCTCGGCGGAAGTCCCAAGCTTAAGTCTTGGGCGGGACGGTGCTTCGACTTGGGTCGATTGCGGGGCCGGCGGAAGAAGTTCAAGAAGAACTCCTCGGTCGAAAGTCCCAAGCCTAAGTCTTAGGCGGGACGGTGCTCGACTTGGGTCGATTCTGAGGCCGGCGAGAATAAATTCAAGAAGAACTCCTCGGCCGAAGTCCCAAGCCTAAGTCTTGGGCGGGACGGTGCTAAGCTTTGGTCGATTGCGAGGCCGAGCAAGAGTAGCAATGGAAGAAGCTTGGGTCGATTGCGGGCCGGCGGGAGTAACCTGAAGAAGATTGGGTCGATTACAAGCCGGCGGAAGCTCGAAAGAGCTCCTTGGCCAAAGTCCCAAGCCTAAGTCTCAGGTTTGGATAGTGCTGGCAAAGCAAATTACAAGTGAAGGAAGCTCATGAAAATGCTAAGGCCAAAAGTCCCAAGCTTAAGTGGGAGACAAGCGGGAAGCGTGGGGAGCGTAAAGGCACGATCGACCCGTCGTCAATGAGTTTCGGTCTTATCTCGCTTCGCTCAAAAGACTAAGCTGGAGGGCTGGTGTTTGGGTAATATCGTGCGGGTCTTCCGAGGCCACTTTCGACTCGAATAAAATACCCAGGGATAGTCTAGCTCGAGCGGGAGTCCAGGCCACTTGCACCGGGACGATCTCGTCAAGCGTCAAAGATGGTCGGGGTCGAGGAATTGGAGCCATCAGAGCTCAGAACTCTCTTGTTTGCTCGAGGTCGTCTCTCCCGGTCAAAGCTGGTCAAGGTCGAGGAATTCATAGCCATCAGAGCCCAGAACTCTCTTGCTCGCTCGAGGTCGTCTCTCCAGGTCAAAGGCTGGTCAAGGTCGAGGAATTCATAGCCATCAGAGCTTGAGCTCTCTTGCACTGCTCGAGGTCATCTCTCCAGGTCAAAGATGGTCAAGGTCGAGGCTGAGCACTCCGCTTCCACTACTCATGAGATTAAGTCCCCAGTACTAGTTGGACGGGACCCGACCGAGGCGGCCAGGCACTGCTTTCTCAGAATCCGGCACGCCTTTAGATGCATGATCGGGGCCCACATGGTATGGTGGCGGTACTTATTTCAGATGGTAGGCACATGCCCTACGGTGTCATCATTCCTAGCGCACATGTCAGGCATGGTGATTTGGTCACGTGAGCCAGGGTTAAGGAGATAGCCGCGCATCCCAGGGAATATTACGTCGATCGCGGTTGTCGGAGGGACCTAGATACCACTAGCGTGGGAGTGGACATCACGGAAATGAAAAGAGCGGGAAAAGCGGAGAATAAAAGGAAGCGGATGGGCAAATTGCGAGGGTTCGGATCTTTCGAGACGGGTTCTTCGTATTACGATTTCCGCATGCGGATTCTCCGAAAACACCATATTTATTCAAAGGGAGGGCAAAGAATATCTCTTTCATCTTTCAGGTCTCTTTCACTAAGGGAGATACCAAAAGAACAACCCGATTCTTGACTTGGCGTCGGAGGGTTTCGTGGAACATGCCGGCTACCACGACCTATTTTCGGTGAGTGCGAGTTCGGGAGATCTCAGATTACGGAAAAGATAACGGAATAGGGCGAAGGAGACAATCACTGCTCGAGCTCGAGCTAATCATGAGCGAGAGGATTCGAAGTCTTTGCAGAAAGTCCCAGCGGAAGGTTAGAATCTTGTTTGAAGACAGCGGAAAAAGCTGCATCAACATATATTATGTTATGTGTCTCGTGAATGCAATGGCATGCGTTACATTGTTTCTTAGTGAGTGCGTGCTAGCA
>CM046813.1:10739759-10914893 GCA_025617385.1 Murraya koenigii | reverse complement strand
GATTAATACTTGATTTTCCAGGAATTTAGTAGTGCCTACTTTCCAATTTCTTGCTTTAATTTAATCCCTCGTAGACGAACGGGGGACTTGTTTTGGAATAGATTGACCATTTCTTTTGGTTTTCCAATGTTTGGCTAGAATCAGAGTCTAATCTTCTTATATTATTACCAAAACTATGTACTAACATCAATTCTTTTGGTTGCTGATATGCAGAACATCATCATGATCGCCATTCACACGATCAAACTCCGGATCTTGATGTCTCATCTGTCAGCATAGTCTGTGCAATCGATGCATAACATCTCTTTGTTAGTGTCACTGGTAGTTCGTTCTTCCCAATGGTTGTTTAGAGAACTCATTTTCTCAATTATGAGTGCTCTATAAGCTTAAAAATGTCGGAAACCCAGTACAAAGTTGACACGTGATCATTTATTGTTCAGGCTAATATGTGGCTGGGAACATTGTTGATGGAACGCAGCGAAGACACATATCGGATGAAAGGACTCTTGTCTGTTCGGGGTATGAATGAACGATATGTCTTTCAGGTAAGCTGTAAAATTCTTTCCAAAGGTTGTATGAGAATTGAACATTTAGTTAGAGCATTATTATTATTAGTTCCTCATCCATTTTAATTTTCTCCGTTGGACGTGGTTTGTTGCTCGACAGGGTGTTCATGACATATTCCAAGGCCCATCAATACCAAATAAAAAATTAGATCAAAATTAATTTTTATTTTGTTTCAATTAGAAAATTATTTTACGCCGTCTAGTTAAAACAGAAATCATTTTGTCACAAGTCTATGACGCCTAAAATTACATATTTAATAATTATATTTTTATAAAATTTAATATAATTATATTTTATAACTAATTTTTCCTTTTACATCTAATAATTTTAGGGTGAAATTCTCAAATGTAAATAATTTTAAACTTTTATTGGTTATTGCAATGTTTATTTAGTGAATTGATATACGTCACCATTTAGACACATGATAGAATTTGATTATTCATTATAAATAATGTTAAGATGTGAATTAGTTACGTAACGTCATGTCCTACTATGCAAACAGATCATTTCTCATTATTCATATATAAAATAATAGAATTATATATTATTATTATTTTTTAAATCCACACAGCTCTGAGCTCTCAAATGCCAGATATACATGGCACATAAAACGACAGAACAATCTGGAACATTAAACAAACAAAATACGCAGAATTCAAGTGATTCATCTCCCTCACTTTGCGAAATATCTAAAGCCCTCAACAAAAACCTCGTTCACCACTCGCCCACAAAACCCATTTGTTAAAATCCGAACCACCGTTCTCCCCGTGCTCGTCAAACCCAGAGCCCGAAACTTATCCTACAGAACCACGCCGTCTTCATCTCACTCCAAATTTATCCCCGTCGATGCCCCCCTACCCTACCGCCGGTTCACGGTCTCTGCCTCTGCCGCCGCCACGACTGCTAGCGAGGACTCTGACGTATTGACGAAGATTCCACCCGATAATAGAATTCCCGCCACCATAATCACTGGCTTTTTTGGGTTCTGGAAAGGTACGATTTTTCCCACTTTAATGTATTTTTCTTTCAATTTTTCATTTTTGGTTTTTTTTTTCTAATTTTTGGAGGCTAACAAAAGCTTGTGGGCTGGAATTAACAGACGACATTACTCAACCATATCTTGACTGCAGAACACGGTAAGCGCATAGCTGTGATTGAGAATGAGGTATGGTATGAACTTGTTGTGTTTTTGACATTATTGAATTTGTTGGTAGGATTTACTTAAATGGGATGTTTATAGATGGATAAGTTATGGTGTTTTATGTTGAAGTTGCAGTATGGTGAAGTGGACATTGATGGGTCGTTAGTTGCTGCTAATGCTACTGGGGCTGAGGACATAATGATACTTAACAACGGCTGTTTGTGCTGCACTGTAAGAGGTGATCTTGTGAGGATGATAGCAGATAGAAAGAAAGGAAAATTCGACCATATTGTTATTGAAACTACAGGTACGGTGTTTGTTAACACACGGGTTTTGGAACAGTTATGTGATAAGACTGTTTGGTTCAACTAAATCAGTTGGGAGCTTTGAGTTGTTTCGGCTTGTTGAAAATTTGAAATTTTACTTTTCAGGATTGGCGAATTTGAAATTTTGCTTTTCAGGATTGGCTAACCCAGCACCAATCGTTCAGACTTTTTATGTGGAGGATTCGATTTTCAATTAAGTGAAGTTAGATGGTGTTGTCACTTTGGTTGATGCTAAGCATGCTGGTCTTCATTTGGATGAGGTTAAGCCAAAAGGAGTTGTCAATGAGGCAGTGGAGCAGATTGCTTATGCTGATCGGATAATAGTGAGTAAGGTAATGCAGAATGAAGTGTTAGAAGTCTTGAATAATTAACCATTTGAAGTCTCTGTTGTTATTTCTTGATGTAATGCTCATTCCATTGGAGACCTGCTGTGGTAGTTCGCCACATGCGGCCAAGTTCACTGATAAGTTCTCCCAGATTGATTTCTTAGAAATAAAACATTTGGGCTCTGATTCTTTTCAGAAGAGAAGAGCTTTCTTATGTTTCTTATGTGGTTGTAATTGAAATCAAGAATTATTTTGTTTGCTATTTACTCTGGAATCTAGGGTGTGATTGAATATTCTGTTTTACATGTCGGATTTGTTCTACTGCCTGTTTTACGTCAGATTTGTTCTACTGCCCAACTAATCTGCTTATTCATGTTGTAATCAGACTGATCTCGTTGATGAGCCACAAGTTGCTTCATTGGTGGAGAGAATAAAGGTCTGAGTCCTGCTTGCCTTTTCTAAAATTGTTTAATAGTCTGTTACTGTTCTAATTCATTTTGATTATTTTCTTAGAGCTGACATGGTGTGGGTGAATGCAGAACATAAATAGGATGCCCCATATGAAACGAACAGAGTTTGGAAAAGTTGACTTGGATTATGTTCTTGGAATTGGAGGCTTTGATCTGGAGAGGTTAGATTTTCTTGTTGATTCTCTTTTTTCTAAGTTGGCATTGAAGACGTAAACTTGTTTCTGATTTGCCTCCTAATCTGGACTAAGTCATTTATTTGCTTTAATATTGTTTGTGACATAACTGTTGTTAAATGTAATGTCTCTTCCGAATATGGTAATTTTCTTTCATTGGATTTTCTTTTAATTAACGTATGCTTGAACAATTCAATGTTTGACAAAGATCTTTACTTTCTAATTCCAATATTGCTTGTGACCCATTCTTGTCACTGGTTAATGTTGGGGGCACATTCTTAATAATGTTTATCTACACATCTTAGAGAATTCTAATTGGTGTTTGTAGGCAGTACTGGTATAGATCTTAGCTACAGTCTTCACAGTTTGTAAGGGAATTCAGTTCTGTTAAGTATGTGCCTTTTAAGGGGCTACTAAATTTTCATGTGTAAAGTACTTGCTAGACTAATCTGTAGTCACTGATTAGTAAAATGGATTAGTGCCTTTATGATTTGATTTTCTGGTGGCATCAGGTGGCATCAGGCCCAATGGTGAATTAGTTTGGATTGTCTCTTGATACAGGAAAACATTTTCTAGGTGATAAGTTTTAGGTAGAGGAAACAATTTTTCTTCCTCTCTGATTGAGTGACTACAGGCTTACGTTGACCTTTTGCTGTCAAATTTTCTGAGTTAATTTGCTAATTGATAACTAGCAATGACCTTTATGGGGTACATTATATCTGCCAATTAAAATTAATAAAATACAAGTAGTAAAATAAACAATGAAAAAGATAGGGTACTTGTTAATTAATTGTCAACTTGAGATGATTCGAACTTGCAATTCTTTTTCTGATTGTCGATCTCCTGATTAATTTTTGGTTCTGAGCCTGTGGTCTAACATTTCCTAGAACTTGCCAGGATAGAGAGTGCAGTCAATGCAAAGGAAGACCATGCCGCTCATGACCACCATGATCATGATCATGGTCATGATGATGCATCATCATGAACACAACCACAAGCATGGTACAGTTTTAATAACAGTTATAGAAGCTCATCTTGCATGCTGTAAAATGTTGTTTTCTTTATATATTCTGTCTTATGCTCGCAATGGCATGTATTCTGTTGTTTCTTGTGTTATGTGCTTGGCGACTTGGTGATTGCCTACGGTCCATCAGATTGATACTTGATTTTCCAGGAATTTACTAGTGCCTTTTTTTCCAATTTCTTGCCTTAATTTACTTCCTCACAGATGACGGGGGACTTTTTCTGGAATAGATTGCTCAGTTCTTTTGGTATTCCAGTGTTTGGCCGGAATCAGAGTCTAATCTTCTTATATTATTATCAAAATTATGTACTAACATCAATTCTTTTGGCTGCTGATAAGCAGAACATCATCACAATCCACATGATCACACTCATGATCCTGGTGTCTCATCTGTCAGCATAGTCTCTGAAGGGAGCTTAGATCTTGAAAAGGTTGGTGTCATATTGTTTGGGGAAGCCTCTGGATGCCTGACATCTCTTTGTTAGTAAGACAAGTAGTTCGTTCTTCTGAATGGTTGTACTCATATTCTTAATTATGAGTGCTCTATTATCTTGAAAATGTCAGAAGGCCAGTACAAGGTTGACATGTGATCATTTATTGTTCAGGCTAATATGTGGCTGGGCACATTGTTGATGGAATGCAGTGAAGGCATTTATCAGATGAAAGGACTCTTGTCTGTTCAGGGTACGAATGAATGATTTGTCTTTCAGGTAAGCTATAAAACTCTTTCCAAAGGTTGTGAGAGAATTGAACATTTAGTTAGAGCATTATTATTATCAGTTCCTCTTTCATTTTAATTTTCTCCATTGGACGTGGTTTGTTGTTCGACAGGGCGATCATGACATATTCCAAGGCTGGCCTGATCGGCTGTGGGGTCCAGACGAACCAAGAGTAAATAAGATTGTGTTCATCGGGAAGAACTTGAATGGACCGGAAATAGAGAAGGGATTCAAAGCCTGTTTGCCGTGATCTCTAAAAGGATTTCATTTTGCTCAACTTTTTTGTAAGTGGATCGTGACAGAAACCATGTATCAGTGTTAACAAATCTCTGTAAATAGAAAGAAAATCTATTTTCTTATGACTTGAAAACGGCTAATAAATTTAGGATTTATTTGTTTACATTGTAAGAAATGTTTTATTTGAATTTTAGAACAAACTAACAATGCACGTCGACTATTATTCGACACATTAAAAGTTTGTTAAAAACAAACTATTTAAGGATAACTAAATGCTGTTATGGGCACGATTCAATGGTACATCATTCCCTGTTGAACAGAATGCTCATTAAAAATCAATTATGGATCTAATGGCTGCGGCGTTCTTCCTTATAATGATAATCAATTTATGAGATCTCTTGTACCTTAATTATTACATAGAAATTAATTAATATTGGTAATTAGTATATCTAAGAATTTTATTTAGTATGCAAACTAATTTCTGTTTCTTTAGTATGCAAACTAATTTCTGTTTCTTTTAGAGAGAATGCTTATCTTTAGACAAATAAGTCCCTGGTTTTAGAAATACTATGAAAATCTTGAAAAATGAGTTCAACAGCACAGAGATAATTAAGTCATATTTATCCAAATCACTTTTTTTTTTTTTATCAATACGGTTAATGTTGATTTAAGCTTGACATACAATAATAAGGAAGAGTTAAAACAAAAATATAGCAACATTTCAAAGTTTGCTGAATATATATGCCTAGAATTCTCTCCAAGATTAGCGGTAACTACAAGGAATTAAATACTATCATTAATTACTTCTTAATTTATGCTTAATGTATTGAAAATCTAATAATGATTCTTAAAAATGGAAGCAAACAAACCCGTCATTGTATATAACGCGCATCTTTCTCAATTGTTACCAAAACTTCAATCAAATCTCTCGGGATCTAAATTCTTCTTTGAAGATGTTTACAAAGTTTGGAGACAACTCTTGGATTCACCAGCTTCATATGGTATGTGTCTAAACTTGATCAATTATATATTATTCGAACTTGGGTAGTCAGTGGATGAAAGCTGTTTAAAAATTAACTAACATGAGGAACTCTTCGGAACAAATTTATGCTTATTTTATATGTATTAAACTGATTGTAATTTTATGAGTTTCAACGGCATGTTGCATTGATAGAAATCGAAATCAAACAATGCCTTGTGATGGAAATGTGATTGAGCCGTGCAACAACAGAAATGAGCATTTGTTCTATGATCCATTCCTCCACTCGAGAGAAGCCACCCATTTCATTTTCACAAGACGTTTGAAAGACTCATCAATTTGTTCCCCCATCAATTTGGTTGAGTTATTGAAAGCTTGAATAATTCCCTCCACTTGTTGTAAACCTGAATGCACTTTGTTACAACGTCTCTCTTGTTCTATTACCATCTTGATTGTATCTTCAATGTCATAAGATTTATTTTTTGCGTATAGGATATTTATTTTTAGCCCACATATTTTGCTCTCATCCGCTGCAGTGCGTCGCCTAGTTTGGGAACGATGTAGAATTGATTCAATTATCGAATCATAGCCACCAAACTGACCAAAGGACTTACCTTGTAGGGAATTAAAAAAAAAAAAGAACCAGTTCTGTAGGATTGTAATTTTAGAACCAAATTGAAATAACAAACATTTATTTATTCACCAGAATTTGCATGTCGAGAAGAGAATTGAAATACTACTTATGGCCTAGCACGACCATCCATGTAATACATATTTGTAAAGCCAATAGTAACATAAATCAATACATGCGTCAATGAAATAGAACCATTGTCTGTGCCAATACAAGTTTATCCAAAACAACCCCAATATCACTGGCAATACAATGACACCACATCAATTGCACATTCATCTTCGTCTTCTCCTCGAATGGATGTGGTTGCTGGTATTTTCTCTGTACTGTTGCAACTCTTATTAATTGCTGTACCATAAAGATGGGGATTACCTCTGTAACTGCTTTCATCAAACCCTGTGAACTGGTCTTTGTCTGGGATTAGGCCGGACAAGTTGTTGTGCGACACATTGAAGTTGGATAAAAAGTTGAGCCCAGTCAATTGAGGAGGAATTTGGCCACTTAATCGATTGTAGAAAATGTCCAGACTTCTATCATTTTTAGATTTGAAAAGCTCCCCGGTATAGATCTGGATAAGGAATTATGAGATAAATTCAAACCATGAATATTTTGGAGCTCTCCAATTTCTAATGAGATGTCTCCTGTCAATTGGTTGCAAGACAAATCCAGTCCAACCATATACTTAATAATACTACCTTCGCAAATTTCATATCTATTCTTTGTCACAAATTCTACTTTTCCTAGTTGAGGAAATCCTGTATAATCCCTATTTTCATATTGCTCCAAGTTAAGGATAGAATTGTAGTAAGCACCAATGGAACTAACACTTACACCACCAATAAACTGAAATTAGGGATCGTTTAAATCAATGTATCCTGCTCTCCACAACAACATATTAGTGAAGCAAGAAGGTATTGATCCATTAATTTTGTTATGTGAAAGATCAACTACTCCTAATCTCCTTAACTGACACGACCGATTTAGAATTTGTCCTTCTAAATAATTCTCTCTCAAAAGAAGAAACCGTATATTCGAACTCTCATCAATCTAATGGGGAATTATACCAGAAAATTCATTATCCCTCAATTCGAAGCTTCTAAACAATGCATTCAGAATTGGTCCACCAGATAATTCGTTTGTAGATAAAGGTGCCCTAACGAAGAATGATTGAAGGAAGACGTCATCGACCCAGATAAAGGTATATTACCTTCCAAAAAATTTTTGGACATCAAAAGAACTATAAGATATGAGCAGTTACCTATCTAGTAAGGAATATGACCGGACAACAAATTATTGGATATGTCTAATTGTTCTAATAAATTTAATCTATACAGTAGATTAATAATATTAAAATATTTTAATAAATTTAAATATGTAAATCATTATGTTTATTTTAATAATATACTTTTATTTATTGTCAGATTTTAAATAAATATTTGCATTAAATACGTTTTACAAGTAAAAAAAAAATTCTCACATACTAATAATGTTAAAATTATCTTTTTACATAATATTCAAAATAATTTAAATTTTAATACATTTATTTTAATATTATGATTCTATTTACTATAAAATTTACTTTAATATAATAAAATATATCTAATATGTTGTAAAATATTAAAATATTTTTTAAATATTGAATTTTTTAATGTATTTATTATAAATTTTTTAAAGTTATATTTCTATTTATTATAAACCATTAGAGTTAATTTTTTTGGATAATCGAAGTAAAATGTACGTATTATAGTCCAATGGAGGCCTTAGTGTTTTTGTTTTTGAAAACTTAGGTGTATTAATGATTTTTTTTTTAATTTTAAGAGTGTAGATGACATTTTTTCATATCGAAATGAAAATATATATCATTGTTGTTTTTTTAAAAAAATAGAAAAAATATTGAGTGAAAGAAAGCGGGTTGTGTTAGAAAATAGTGATAGAGCATGTCAAGTACTTAACTTTATAAAGAAAGATGTGGCTCTAATTCAAATTTTTTGTAGTTGAAATTAGTCAATTATGGATCTAAATTCTAAAGAATGAAGAATGAGAACTTAAAATTAAAAATTATAATAAAGCATTTAATTAAATTCAATTAAGTTGATATACTGAACGAGATTGAAAAAAAAAAAGGCCAAAACATTACAAAAAAAAAAAAAGAAATTAAATATGAAGGGATGATTGTTGCCGCATGCATACCTTGAAGTATAGTTATTGTTAAAAATAAAAAAATAAAGAATTGGTTATTCCACAAATGGCGATTACTGTAAAAATAAAGAATTGGTGCTCATAAAAATCTTGCTAAAGATTGCTTTTTGACTTTAAAAATGTAATTGCGTTCAACAAACAAATCCATATTCAAATAGCGATTATATTCTTCCTGGTTTGTCTATAGCTTTGATTACATTGAATATGTTAAAATGAGAAAAGGTTCATGAGAATTCTGTTGATTTTCCTGATCTAAAAAGATTTCACTGGATTGTTCTCAACACATTGCATTTGACTGTTAAAGTCTTAATTATTATTATTATTTAATGTTTGCAGGGATCAATTGAATGTGATGGTCTAGGTCCTGTTTCATGGGGGTGGGATGAACACCTTAAATAAAAAAATCAACAAATTTGAAAGAAATAAAGTTTGTTGCAATTTTTTCTGTAATCTATTGTTAAAAGTAAAGAATTGGTTATACATACTTATCAAAAGGCCTAAAATCTCTTAGCACAGTGTTATTGCTATTATCTCTTACTCAAAAACCTCTTTTCCTTTTTATAAGTAATCTCAAACTCAAAACTTAAACCAGCTAGACAACTTTCTTTATTACGAATTTATTTAATTTATACTTTGAATATAATACATTATTTATAAATTTATAATATAATTTTTTAAAAAATAATTTATGTTATAATTGTTTATGTGAAATTAAGTTTAAAAAGTAAATTATAAAAAGAAATTTCCATCAAAATAGTTGAAATATTATTCTTAGAGTTGTAAAGTAAAAATATTTTTATTAAAATTAATTGTCAGTTCCAAAAATTGAAAACCGTATATCAGATCAAACCATAATTTTTGTGACAAAAAAAAATGGGAAAAAAAACAAGACAAAAGCAGTAGAGCGACGTCGTTTAGAATGTGTCCAAATTAAACACATCCTATTGCTTTAGTAAGCAGTTTCTTCCTCCTATCTTTTTGACAAACCTAACCGAACGGAACGGTTGATAACTGTATCCTATTGATATCTTCCAAACAAGTTGGGACAGAAAACAAATAAAAAAATGTTATGCTAAAATTAAAAAAACAATAAAGATATTAAATACATAAACAAACAAAATCCAGGTACCTTTGCTCGCGGAGGTTCCAGAGAAAGGGAAAGCTTACGTTACAGTTAATGTAAGTAACAATTAAAAGGAGAAAAGTTGACTAATGCATGTGCAACACGTGGCGGCTCAGGAAAGAGATATCAACATGCAGAACCGGAAGGGAAACCGGTTGGAAAAACAGTCAAAGGTTATTTAAAATAATAAATGCTTATAATTGCCGGTTGCACGGTTAAACAAGATTTGTTGAAATAATAAATGCTTATAGGGGGATTTCAAAGAAAAATTTAAAAATAAATTTTGGCAATAAACCCGAAAAAAATGAAGCAAGTGATGCGGTGGTATATGTGTTAAAGTTAAAGGCAGTGTTCTTATCTTGAAAAACAATCCCTAGCAGGCACAACCACTATCATCCGGTAATCTGTCTCACCGGCGGCTCGTTTATGGGGAAATAGCTCTCGCGGTTTGCGGGCATGAATTTGATCGGAAAAATCCGAAAGTGAGAAGAAAGAAGAAACCGAAAAAACCACATCCTCTATCATCTGGGCAGCGTTCTGGGTTCGACGATTAGTCAGACTTGGCTTCTCCGGCAACGACTGGGGCTCACACATTTATCTTGGTGACTCTGTGAGAGTTGAAAGAAATCACAAGGTAGAGTGTTGTTTCGGGCCAAGTAACGAACCCGTGTAATCCACAGAGCACCAGCACGATTCCGGTAATTTGATTTATTTATTTACCCAAACGTGGAAACTGAGTAATCGTTAGAGCATCCGACCACTTTAGGGCTTTTGGTATTATAGTATTGAAATTTTTTTTTTGTTAATAACATATGTAAATTACTTTTTATTAGGGGTTAAATATATTTAATTAAGTTAGGAAGTCCATATAAATGATGAGTATAGTATTTGTATGGAAGTGTACTAAGACTCGGACAGATAGTGTAACTGCTGATATGGAAAATGACGATATGTTGATTGCTGTTTCAGGAATTTTGTGATTAAAAGGACAGTGATGTGATAATAATAATGGAATAAAGGAACATAAATTTGGATGAAATCTAAGTGCAGTGGATGATTGTCTTGGAAGGGTAGATTGTTACAGTCCTTGCTTATTTTGCATTATAAGGGGTAGACATATGTAAGTGTAAACATGTAATGGTGGATTTTCGGCACATTGATAGTGTGGTTGTTGTGACAGACATAACACATTCGATTTTGTTCTGGAAGTGCGAAATGAAGATTTGTCGTTTGTATGTATGTTGTTGTTGCTTATGTTGTGAAATAATTTTGGTCCGTTTGCTTGTTGGGGTAATGATTCGTCAGTCATAGCATGGTGAGGGATTAATTTGGTGTCTAAAATCTGTATCTTTGTTTGATGACAAAGGCGATATTGATTATGGATTTGCCATATTTTATATTGAAGTTATTTATCATGCAGTTGAAATTGTTATCATTCTGGTGAGGGTGGTGTGTAAGCATTCATTATTTAAATTTATTAACCCTCTGTTTCAGTTATGGATTTGTGATAAATATGCATGTTAATGTTGCGATGAACCTTGTTTACAAGGATAACATATATTGTATAATAGTGGTGTATCTTGGTTGTTGGCATGAGTGAAACATTTAATTTACTTAATTTATGAAGTGTAGTTAGTATGAAAAAATGAATAGCGAAATTTAGTAAACATGTAGCATCTGGGATATTCAAATTGTTATATACACATATGAAAGTGTAGATTTTGGTAATAAAATTAATATAATAAATTGCTATTGATCCTACTAGTGTGGAAATAAAATTAATACGTTATATGTGAATATTTGACAGGTTGGTTTTGGCTTCTAATGATGAAGAAATCACATGTCATGGTTCGAAGATCCAATAGACTAAGAAGAGGGGGCAATCATGGAGTTGAAGATAGGCTAAGTGCTTTACCTGATGCACTCCTATGCGACATTCTGAATTATCTTCCAATAAAATATGCCGTGGAAACCTGCATTCTTTCTTCAAGATGGAAGTGTGTATGGACTAATGTTCATAATCTATGCTTTGATGATAGGGTATGGGTACGACCTGGTGCGTTTGCTGGTGATGTGATGATTCGGTTTTCGAACTTTATACAGAACGTGCTTGATCGAACTGAGGGGGCAAAGATTAACAAGTTCTCTGTGCACTGGTCCAGTGCACCTGCTTTCTGTCGTATAAAAGGTTGGATTTCGTCTGCAGTGATGCGTGATGTACGTGAGATTGAGCTGTATATGGGAGTTCAACACCGATTTGAGTTACCTGAGAGTATTTACAAATGCAAAACACTTGAAGTTCTGAAACTAGATTCGGATTTTATCATCACCATTCCGGAAGATGGACAATGTTTTCCAAGTGTGAAGATGCTTCGGGTGTTACTTGAATATCCTGACAACAACCTGACGGAGAAGCTATTTTCCATTTGCCCATCACTTGAGTTATTGGAGATCAAGGCTTATATGCGTGATGGTTGGCCTGCACCGAACTTTATCATTACATCATCTACACTGAAGAGTTTAGACTTGACAGTTTCTCTGGAAGAGGATTTTATAATTGGTGCTGAGCACAATGTGGTCATAACGGCGCCTAATCTTGAACGTCTTGTACTTACTGCTGAAAGCTTGGGATCATATCAGTTGGTGGAACTAAATTCCATAATCGAAGCTGTGTTAAATGTTTTCTTTGTTGAATGGACAGGTGCTGATGCTAACCGTGCTATACCCCTTCTCGAGGGTCTGACAAAGACGAAGGTTCTGAGTCTATCCCCTGGCATGATATATGTAAGTTATCTCGAACCTAATGAACGTTGTGAAAAGTGAAATTGTAGTCTTACAATGTAACCGAGAAATGTTATTAGTTGATGTTAAGGCATTTGGATACCAGGTACAAATTTGTTTCACACTGTAGTAAACTTGATATAGTAGAGAATTAACATTACATAATTAAATTAAGAGCTTAGAAAATAATATTTGGTCATATGATATGTTAATAACATAAGTTTTAATGTTGATACCTGTACAGGCACTTCACGAAGTAAACGATAATTTATTTCCTTTATTTGCTGGTTTGACGTTTTTGGAAGTGAAGGTTGAGCAATATGGCTGGGAAGTTCTTCCTATCATACTAAACAACTTGTCAAAGTTAGAACATTTGGTTATAGAAAAGGTGAGGAAATTATAAAGAATTGAAGTAAGTTGAACAGAAATTATTGTTTATGACCTTAATTTTATATGTTTTCAGACACATAGGATCGAATTCGTCGATGAAGAATTTGGTTGGATTGAAGAAGACAATGTCGCTGAATGTTTGCGTCATAATGTTAAGAAAATTGAAGTAAAAGGATTAGAGGGTGACGAAGATGAACTTCCACTGCTGAAGTACTTGTTGAAGCATAGTGCTGTGTTGGATACAATGATCATTATTACAAAGGGATATCGTGGAAAGAGACATTTGAAAAACCTATGGCAGAAACTGTTAAGCTATGAAAGAGGATGTGAGTTAACTGAAATTAATGTGTTTTGAAGGCTTTGGGTAAGCTCTGTTGGTTGTGAAAATAATTAATTTGTGTAACTACAGGTGGGCAAAAAAACTGTAACATATTTCCAGAATTTATGAGTTTCTGTTGAAATTGAAGACATATATATTATGGTCCATTATATAGACTGTCTTTAAGTTTATTTGATCAATGAATGTCATTTCAAAACCAGATATGATTGGTAGATATGTTGATATTTTGGTGGACAAGTTGCTGAAATTTCATATTTTGTTATGTATGTTATGAATTATGGTTATCGAGGTTATTGAGTCATTTGGGTCGATCGTTATTCTTCTGTTATATTAAAGCAACGATAATATTGTGTGGTTTATTTATTGTGTGTCAGGTATAAGCTATGGCAATATATGATCATTGACGAATTAATATTCGAAAGCTAACATTGTAATGGGATTATATAGTATTCGGTATATTCGTTTGTGTTAACAACTATAAATGTACGTCGAAAATAAAAATTAATTGTATAACTAAAAACGTTAGTTATAGTATTACCAACATATAATGTGAACTCCACTATATATTGTGTTTTGTTTAAATAAACCATATTACATGAACATAAGCAAATTATAATTAATCATAAGAGAAAATTGTTGCACATGATTGGACAATATGATGAGGGGGTTCGTGGATTGAGTTTAACGTTTCTCTGTTTGTTTCTATTGGTTTATAGTACATGTCAATGTGAAAATGACATTTGTTTTGAATACTATAGAACGATAATGTGATGAAGAAATAATTGAAAGCTAGAACATGGTAAGAGAGAGATATTCACGCCCACCAGAAATGATGGTACTACGAGTGTACATTTTATTTTTCCTATAGTCAAGTAGGTTAGAAACAAGACATTTGAGTTAGTTATGACGAACATACATAATTATGTAAAATAATGTTGCGCATTTGTTAATGACTTGAAGATGGACGCACTGTATGTGGAAGTGGATGTCTAGTATCATGGGCCCTCGTTTGTAATAGTATTGTCTGTAACTTAAATATATTATTAAATTGAACGAAATATAATGTAAGGAAATTCTGTATAAGGTATATACAGAATTTAAAGATTTAACATATTGTTGGTGTGTTAGTAAGAAATAAAATTTAATCTTTAGACACTTCGGACATGAATAAAGATAAAAAGTAGTTAAGAAATGTGTTGATACAATTGTCGTCGTGTAAATGATGTTCTATAGTATATACACATGTATCTTGGCATCGAAGATGTTTAATGGAATCAAAACTGAAAGTTAATCAGAAGGAAATGTATGAGGTGGGGTTGAGCTTCTGTAAATTATATAGAAGTATAACATAAATTTATATATGTCATTTGGACACTTAGATATAAGTACAAAATGAATAACTTACTAAAGATTGAAATAAGTTTGATGTCTACCAGATCTTCAATCCGGCCAACAAACCAACATGGATACAGTTGTGATATATGTCAGATTAAATGAATGGTGAATGGAAATAATGAAGCAAAATATATGGGACAGATGGAGTTAATATCATATATATGCAACAGAACATTCAAGTTTGCTAACGCATAATGAAATATAATATGGAAGCATGGTGACAAAACTGAAGAAACTATTAATTTACAAGCACAGGTTTTAAGGAAGAAAAATGAAACAATACGTTGGAACAAAACATGTAACTTTTCAGCACCAAAAAATTTGACATTGTAGGCAGGTGATAATGAAAAAACAACTGAAATAATCATTATATAACATAATAGTCAAACTGGTTAAACATAATATAAATTTAAAGTTATAATAAATCCAAAAGCAATAAGCTAATACATAAGATAGCTGACCGAATTACTAAAACCAGTTGATACAAACTGCAACTTTTCCCATACAGAGCAAAATATTAATGTAATTTGAAGGTCACAGATAATTTATAACAATCGTTGTCAAGTTGAGTTATTTATTCTGATGGTTAATGGAACTATGCAGGTATGAGAGGGGTCAGACTATATTATCCTTCAACATAGACACAGCAATCTTCTGCCTCAGAATAGGGCCATCATGAGCACCGAAATTGAAAGGAGATCCAGTGCATAAGTACTCAATTATCTTCAGCACAAACACACCACAGTCCCCAGATTCAGGTTGTTGCTGGGGCACGCCGGCAGTGACTCTAACGACATCATAAGGGTCAGTGGATACACGAAGTGTAGGACGGTCTCTGTGGAATCCTGGGCAAGCTATCAGCATTCGAGGTAACAATTCGCGCAAGCAGCCAATGGATTGAACAACTTGTTTAGTAGGTATAAGTTCTGTTAGAGGATCGTATATTGCAATCCGGCGTTCTGCAAAGCTAATTTCTGCTGCAACCCAATGCGCACCACCAAAGTTGATGGGCATATACACCTTCAACAGGGAAAATAGGATACCGACCATGTGACATTATAGTCAATAAGTTCACTTCTTAGTTGAGACAAAATTATCCGTAATGTTTGAAGTACATTAGAGGAGTAAACTATTAACATATTACGAATAAAATAAGAAACAGTTTTTTTGATGTCAAATTAAATGAATGGGAATAAATGTGTAAAAGGGTATGATGCCTGTCAATCTTCGTTATAAGCAAACAGAAAAAGAATGAAATATGTTGGTAATTACTTGCATGTAAACAAAAAACATGAAGTCCATTGGCTGGTGGAAAATATGTTAAATTATTTAGAGTAACAAGAAAAAAAAAGACACATGTACCATGTACATTGTCAATTAAGAAACAGTAAGTTGGCAAAAAAATTAGTTGACATCTACAATTGCATATTAATAGAGGAAGACATATTTGGGCAGATAAAAATTTTGTGCATTCGTAATGATGACAGTATAGAACCTATGTAATTGCTGAATATCACAAACCAAGTTTTAACAATTATGTTAAGATTACTTGCCTGGTCAACAGTCGACCAAGGTCTTTCCCCCATCATGAATCTATTAGTCAGATATGGATCAAACTGTATCTGGTAGATCGGTCTGCGTGATGTTTGCATGTCCGTCCAAATGCCAGAAACACTTGCCTACAAAATAATTGCATCAAATCACTTTGCATCAACAGATGTACATGTTTCCTGGTATAGGTTTTATAAATAATTTATAATGTTATATGCGATCTCTCTTTATTAGAGATAAGTTTGTCAGGTAATACATATGAAATTTGTATTTGATTATTGTAAATCAAAGTGTTCCCAAACAGATTTTCTTCCTTTTACATAAGTGTCGGTAATTTGCATATAACATGGAAGGTAGATCATGTCAAATGTCAATCATTTCGATCAGTTTATAAAGTCAAATTAATTACCGTAACTTCAGTTTCGAGTCGAAGTAATTACCCAAAATTCTGTATCGATGCAAGTGCACCTCCGTTCCTGCCAAACTGTAGAGTTGAACAGCCGCCGCTGAACGAGCCTAAGGTAAACACTCATATGCTATAAATATTACGCCAATGACAAATGAACATTAGTTATAACTGATGTTATGTGTAATGTCAAAATAAGTAAACTTGTATTAAAAACTTACATCATTGGTCAGCCAATCACCACGGATCACTGATTCAAACCAATTACAATCAACGAATAGCACTTCTTCATAGAAATTCCTTACACTTAACCCTTGAAACTGAATGTCTATCAAGTTTTGGTATTCAGCTTTTGTGGCAGGGTCTATCAACTCCAGTTCTTCTACTTTTGTTGTCACTTCTTGGTATAAGCTATCGTAAAAGGACCGATGTGATTCTTGGTACTGCAAGCAGCGATGCTTGTCTTGTACAGTCCCATAATCTGCCTCCATTCGTGGTCTCTTGTGCAATCCCCTTGTTCTTCGAATTGTTGGTGCTGCTGACATTGATATCAAATGGCCCCTTTCGTCACTGTCATTGGAGAGCAACTGCAGCCCCTGTTAATGAGTGGGAGAAGTTAGTGTTCCTTGCAATATGCTCTTGTGATGTCATTACTGTAATAACAGTAACGATAATTTGTTCATTAATATTTCTTTGTTCCACTTAAAAAAACATAAGATTTGACTTAACCTCAGTTTAAACCAATGAATCATTTAGTGTAGTGTACTATGTACAACACAACCTGTGACTTTTATTATAATGTTGTAGCATTACCTATTTCAGATATAATCGTTCAAGCCAATGTATTTACCAATTGATGTTTAACAAGGCACTGAACTTCGAGGTTATGACATACCTCATTAAGAACATTAGTGTCAGTAGGACCATCTTCATTCTCCATTGACATATGCCTTGCTTCTCGAAGTTCGTCCATCAATAGTTTGTAATGAATTTGCATCTCTTCAGCTATGTTATTCCTCAGGCGCCTAATTCCTGTCATTATCTCAACCTTAAGTTCTGATATCGCAGCAGACACCAAATATGACAACATATCGGTCTGTTGTTCTTGTCGTTGAAAGTTGATACCATCGCTGTCCTGTATATAAAAAACGATAAATGATTTCATGGTTTGTGTTTACCACAGAAAGGACGAAATTTTTTTTTTTAATTTATGCAGTTTAGGACGAATTTAACCGACTTGTTACATAAAAACATTGCAAATAACATTGTTGGAGAATGTTGAATTTGTTAATCTTATAAATGAGTTCATTTCTTATGAAATATATACAGTAAGGGACCATTTCAGTGACAGTTATCCGTTTGAAAGTTACACAATTTCTTTCTGGAAAAGGGTTTTTTTTTTTACCTTGACAGTGCATCCAATGAACTGGACTGGTTGAGCAGGGTCTTTAAGTTGTATGAAACTCTTGTAATAGCTGCTATCTTTCTCTTTCTGTGATGCTGCTAATGTCACTGGTTCAGCATTGATGTGGCTACCTGTTGTTGACATAAGATGATATCTAATTGTCGCCTCACTTGGCTGCATCCGGGAATTCCATCCATTCATGCGCGGAACAATATCGTGAACCATCTGCCTTCCGTGTAATTGGCCAAGGATATTTACACATTCGTATATCCATATCTGCAAAAGGCAATAGGATAATTTATTACTGCCAGGTGTGTACATCATTATTTAATAAAAAGCTGTTTGAATGTAATTTCCTTTGTGAATTACCATTCCAGTTCAGATACTTTTATCTAAAACAACGTGTTCATGGCCTTACTTATGTGACTGAAATAAATCATTTTAATTATCTGCCCCAAATACACTAAGACGATAGGCTATATTGGTCATTCATGACTTATGTATTAACCTTCATTGATGTCCAGCCTTAAAATATAAATTGCACCAGAAAGTAACATAAGAAATCACATATCGAGATTTATATCCAATTTTCCAAATGTGGATTCAGGTGTAATGGACTGTCAAGTGTTAAAAAAAACATAAGATGAATTTTATTTTATTTCTCCATATTATCAAATAAAGCATAAACTATTATCATAAAAAGCATGTAAATGTTTTGCATAGATGACTACATTAGCAGCACTTAGTGTGTAATCAACATTGAACAAAAAATTAACTTATCTGTGTCCATGCGTTTAGTTGTGGAATTATATGTAACAGCATATACCTGAGCTGCAAAGGGAAAACCTCGCAAGACATAAGTGTGCTTGGTTGGTCTTATATAAGTGGTTTTGGGTTTAACGTTTTCGGTTGCCCATGCTTGCATGTTAAGATTAATCGAATCATATGTCGCCTTCCAAACCATTAAGCCCCATGGATAGTTATTAAACTTTGAGATATCCAGCCCAAGTCGAACCCACTGTGTGTCCACTATCGCATCATCTGGTAGACCGAGCAAAGTCCGATGCAATAATAAGACCATTGCAAACCGTATAGCAATATCATCTTCCTGAGCAGACCAATCTGTGTTAATGAATTCTTCTTCATACTGAACCAAATTCACAGGTCTGTCAAATCCCATCTTTGTGCAGTCCCGAATATTGGGGAGATACGTGGTCTTATCAATTTCAGTTTCTTCAGTCGGTCCCATCTTCAGGCCAGTAATAAGTGCAAACTCAGCTTTTGAAAACCTACATGGTCTGCCTCCAATAACAAACCACAACTCATCCCCGACATTTTCAGTTAACAGTTCACGAACAAGGACACTATGCAGCATTTTCCCTTGGAAAGTTAAATCTGTTGGTAGGTGTAGGAAATGGCCAAAGCAAGTATCACGAAACAATGTTGTTTGTCTTGGGGTAAGCATTGTCCTTATCATTTGAATAATTCGTAGAGTCGATCCACTTTCCACCGCCATTGGGCAGTGAAATGGTGGGGGTATCTTGTACTTTAACCATATCTTTTGTGCTCTCCCCGAGAGCTTCTTGCTCAGTTTTTGACCTGCTTCAACTGTAACATTTCACATAACCAAAATTAGTTTATATATGTCCCATGACAATGGTATCAGTTGATTATCACACATGAAAGTGAAATATTATTATCTCACTTCCTATTTTGTATGTACAAATTCATATTGGTATTCCTCAGCTGCACAGGATAATTTAACGCGAAGCATATTATCATTCTTTTACAATCCGGCCCTTTTGTACTTATTTCATATACGAATTTAGATAATATGTAATGATTTTTCTCCTAAGATTTAACTTTCGTGGTCATTAACTTAGGACGACATGCAATTGGCCTATTGATTTGCCAGTATTTAATGGCTATGTACTTGAATTTTAGGATTAATATAGTCACCCAATGTTTGAATAAGTTCTTTATAACAAGTAATTGAGCCCATATTTAACGTGGGTTACATTAACATGTTCACCTGTTAAACTGGATGCAGTTGAAACTGTAATTGAAGTATGTTAACTAATATTTCAACGTTCATGTGTAGATAACACAAATCCTTTTCAATGATGGATATTGCAAAGTCATCGTCAATCAGACTTTCACTATAAATTATTAATTATCAAATCCCTTTTAAATATCTAGAATACTACGATGCTCGGTAATATTTATGCATGTATGCTATGAATGGAAGAACAATTACAATAATCTATGAAGTCAAGGATGTACCTTGTGCCATTCCAATCTCTGAGTTGCTCAGCCAAATCAATCTTGTAAAACACACTATCTTTGTTTATAACATTCCACCACATATCTGTATTCACTGCGCCTTTATATAAGGCATAGATTTCTTCCACCGCAAGGAGTTGCAGATACTGTAAATGATGGTTTCTTTAAAAATGATGGACACTTGCGGACTGTTCTAGTCGTCTATCTTATTAGCGCGGGGTTGTTTAATTTTAAATTAAAAATTGTGCTCCTCTTCTGCAAGCAAGAGGTTTGTGGCGGGATGCAGCATTCCACCACATGAAGATTATTAAGTTGAACATGCATAATCCAGTCCGACTTGTTGCAGCATTCTGACACAGTGACGGGCGACGTTTGAGTTGACTCGTTCAACATCTGGACTCTTTGCAACCGACCCTAATGCCTGCTTAAATATTTTGAACTTCTCCTTGCACAGTATATACTAGAAACTTCTGTTGGAAGCCTCTTTATTGCTTCGATAACAAGTCCACAAAAAAATGAATTATTTTCAACTTTTACTATCAATATATAATGCCTTTCCCCATTATATGCCATTTTCCTATCATGGAGCAGTATTAGTTTTAGGGCTGGCGGCCCATGGGTTATTTCATTACCATAATATAAATTAATGGGAATATATTTCCATTATGCATGGTGCTTAACTATGTTTCGCGAATTGTGGGGTAAGGTATTTTCTCACATATGCCTTAAACCAATTATCGTTATTTTATACAAATTTAATTTATTTATAACCTGCATTGACCAGATAACTTATAATGACAAGTTTTAACATTATATGCAAAGTTAATTTCAGAACAAATGAGGCTTCCTTTTAGAAAACTTTCGCAAGATCGATGCCAACTAATTAATTTCTATTATGGTGTGTCTGTGACATTATGCAATGGTTACTAACATTCCTTAAATTATATAATATTTATTGCATGCATATTATTTGTATGAAGGTGCACATTATTTGTATGAAGGCGAAATTATGTAATTGCACGAGTTGTCACTCCAGTTTGCTAACCGTTAACGAGGCTCGACATTTTTATTAAAAACCATGTGCATTGACATCAGCTATGTTATTTAGTTTGTTATAAAGATTAGAGACAATTATTTGTCGCTTTATGGATATAGAACAATTAAATACATCTGTATATGATGTTGCATTTAGTATTACATTACTAACCAAATGAATATTCGAGTCGACACAACATTTAGTTTCCTTATATGCAATTGCCGTACATAACATATTGTTAAATTACTTTGGTGGTATTTATTTAATTTTATTGAGAACTGTTATCTGTTAAATATCTTAACAAATTATGATACCTTTAAGGATATGATGAATTAATGTCATTATATATTACTGGAAAAAAATTCGTTGATAATTTTTTTTTTTTACAACAAATTGCATTTGGAAACATTGTATTCTTAATTTATTAAGGAATGTTAAAAAAATTATATCAAATTTTTATCGAAATATGAACATTAACTATCACAATAATTTAACATAACTTCATTATAAACTTTTTCATTTAAATTAATATCCCATACATTATGAATTCGTACATAACGAATCTCCCATTATCTGCAACATTTAATAGATTATATAAATAATCCACAATATTCAAGTTTAAATGTTATTAATTACCATGTTATTCTGATATTGACATATCAACTTGCTCAAATTTTATTTTTATGTCAATGAAGTTTTAATTCACCGTATATACTCCGATTGTCAACCATTGATAAATCATTTTTCATTGTTAGGTTAGTTAAGTGCAAATTAAAACCATTGTTAACACTAAAACCATTGTTAACACGACTCATTCGAGACAATCCATAGACTTGTGCCATCATTATGTTGTATGTGATAGTTTAAATAGTATTTTCCGTTTAATAGAATAATGTATTTAACAATAACGTTAAATTACATATTAATAAACAAGTGTTAGCAAATTAAAGGATACTTAACATCGTTCGTCCATACCAGGGGGGACTAGTTATTCTTATGTTCATGTTAAGAAATTAGTTGTCATTTGCTGATGTTTGAACCTAAATTTGTAGTGTTGTTACGAACATAATTGAAATGCTTCATATCGTTAAGTTTCAAACTTCCTGTACTTAATTACAAACACACAATTTGTGCAATAGAGTAACTATTTTCTCGCGTCCGCCGTAACAGTTGTAAACCCATTGAATTCTGGAATAATACTCTGTTTCTTCTTCCGGTGAGCACGTTAGAAATTTGTTTAAAATTCTTAAATGAATTGTATTTTTTATGGATAGTTATCTAGGACACATATTACATTCTTAATTTGTGTACTGGATATCATTTGTTCGTATTTATGAAATCGTTATTTATAACTATGGGTAACAAAAAAAGGCCCTAAAAGATTTAGTGAGTTTGCTTAGTGTTTTAGATTATGTAGTTACTAGCATATGCCATTATAATTGGCTTGCTGCAGAATTCAATGGTTGTCCGGCATTTCATCAACCACATAAAGTGAATTATTAATAAAAACTTGTTCCAGCATTCGCAATGGTTATTGCTTTGCTGCAGGTTGACACATTTGCTAATCACGTGGTAGAATTGATTATAGAGCCTCAATCCACATTTCTTTGCCCATAATGAATTTAATGGAAGAAATAGTTTCGTTGATAAGTGAATTATAAGTTATTGACTATCACATATCAAATGATGTTCTATAGTATGGTTGCCTCCATGAGTATACAAATCCCGTAGCACGAGGTTTCAATAATTGTATTGATAATGTACAAATTTTATGTGTACAACTTAGAGTTGCCAAGGAAACCAAACGCCTTATGTTACATATTATTTATTCCGAACATGCTATATACTTAATTATTACGATGAACAGAGCCACTGGCCAAGTCAATGGAAAAGGTAAAATTAGTGGATTGATGGACCGTCGGACAATTGACAGTCCCTATGCTGGCTTACAATGTTGTCAACAAGAAATCTTTTATTATTTAAGATACTAATTATAACACTACACCGTTACATATCAACTATATACAAGAACGACAATCTCGAACATGTCACTGGAAGGAACTGTATTGGTTCCTTAATTTGGTTAACTTAACTTTGCAACCATTACATATGAACTATAGAAAATTGACAATGTTAATTGAAGTACATTCAAGCGTATAATGATAGTTAATTGATTTATGGCAGCAAATTTGGCAATTATTGGTCGACATTGTTATCATAGCTTTTGTCGGAATGTTGCTCGCTCGAATGTGGGCCAATTAGTTCCGATGGTTGTTGAAACTTTAACCTATTATAACATCGAGTTTGACATTTACTTTTGCTTGGTCAACACGAGTGCTGTGACGATACATTATATGTCACCGAATCGGTTGAACAATGCGATACATAACAAAGTAAAATAACCTTTCGGTCATGAATAACCTTTGTATGGACACCCATACTGTTATTTATATGAAATGATAACAATTTCCATAAATATTGTGACCAAGAATACTTAACAGTTATTGTAAATTGATATTGTTTTACATTGCTTACTATTTCATCAACCACTCTGTCATAATTGTACCCCATGTTAAGGTTGTAGTGTCGAATTGCATTGCATGATATTAGACAATGAGGCTCATTCATTGTAAGGTATAATCTTGAATCTTATTCAAGGTGGGGTTTTGTTGCTTTCAATCAAAGCTGTCAATTGATACAACAAAATATACTTTCACAATATATGTTGAATATGTTTTCGTTAAAGATATTAGTTAAAAGTCTTCCAAACAATGCTGTTTTTGCTGCATTATTTTGTCAAAACTTTAGGATAAAGTCATTAAGTGATTAATGAATAATGCTTATCCGAGAGTTACTCAGTGACATAAGTTGCACATGTAAATAACTCTGTGTAAATAATTAACACAGTTAAACGGTTTGTAAGCTTTAAATACATGCTCCATGCATTCAATTATTATATTTCATTAACAGACAACAGTTATCGTTCACATTATGCTAGTCCATCACATAGCACAGACGATCAGCAACATGACACTGCCAATCCGAACATAATTCTTCACTGCTAGAACACATCATGAACGAGTTACAATTTTTTCACATACTGGTGCACTTACAGAAATATCCTCAATGTCATGATAACATGTACAATATTTGCGTAACTTCATCCAAGTATTGTCAAACAACTGTAACTCAATCATAGCCAAAATACCCATAATGTCAAAAAAAAATAAAATCTACATATATATTCTTCCGTAGTTAAGCTGAATGCCTTGGATGCAAAAGATCATTCCCACCACCTAGTTAAATTTATAAGTGAAGGTGTGAATTCCCGTGCCTTCTCCCAACCTGTATGCCACAGTCAGCCGACTCTGATTGAGTATCAAGCTCAGTTGAAAATGGAACTCCCTTGTAGAAATCAAGAAGGAGAAGTATCCAATACTGGTGTTGCATTTAAAGCCAAAACCCATTGTATGCCTGCACAAACAATTCGTTAAAGCTGCACTTTTTTGGGTACAGTTGGACAAAATATATTCTATAACAACTAGGTTGATATAATAAATGTGTTAACTGATTTATATTAAGATATGTGCTTTTGCCATAACATTTGTAAATGTTAAACCGAAAAACTTGTCACGAATATATTATATTCACAGTTGTTTAGGTTATTGCTGTGAACATCAGTTTCCGCAAAACCAGCAGACTGGACTTATCTTGTATTGATAATACAAAACCTCAGTTCCATTTTTGAGAATAATACAAAATATTAAGTATTTCATTTTTAAAAAGAAAAAGAGTTGGAAAGTTATTTGCCTCTTTGTTGGTGATGGTCCCTGCTTCCTTTGCTTGAAATATGTCCCTGGAAGAGAAAATAATGTGTTGTGTTAATATGATTATTGGTCGATCGATCCGAACAAAATAAACGACCATCATAACAATTATGTTACAATGTCCACAGAATCTCACGCCTAATGTTACGTTGTTAAAAGAAGATTGAAATAAAATAATGTAAACAATGAAGAAGAAGATGAGGATTCTACACTTAACTTTGTTAATGGTTGCAACAATGGCGTATGAGAACGAAAGGACATATGGTATTTATACTACGTAAAATGTTGTATGCGTTCTGTGATTGCTTGTTAGTACGAATAGGTCATGTGATCATCAGCAGACGTCCCCTCAACTTGATTGTTACCATTCATATCGACGGCCGCACAGGGACCGCAATTTATATTGCTTCTGCTCCAAGGGACATCTGTATTTACATGATGATAGTCTATTACTGCAAGATCGCACGTTTTGCTAACAATGATAATTAATAATTATTATCAAACATTGGGAAGGCCATACGTGTACTATCTGTTTATAACATCACCGGCAAATATTGCCAAGTACAACAACTATATACTAATGTGAATCCTATAAATAGTAAAACATAAGAACATATCATAGTAAAATATTATGTAACATTAAAGAATTTCAAGTCCTCATTTTATACTTTGCACAGTCAAAATTTACTGTATTATTATGGAAGTTAACGTTTGATATTATCTATAACAAATATGGGATACCTCATTAAGCAACTATTGTCCTTCATGTTTAAGCTAATTTTGATTGAGCACATCAATGTTAGCAGGAGCACTTCGATGGACATGAGATTGGAGACTTACCATTATCATTTTAACTATGTGCAGTAATAGACTCCTCTAATTTATTTAAAGTAATTATACAATAACCCGTTGGTCTATATATAATTATAAAATGCAATATTATAAGTATTTAGTAAGGTGGTTGAGGACTAAACACAACCTACTTCTTCTGATTAGCTTGCAGTGGAATGTTAAATCAATGTCAATTCAACAATCCAGAAAATTTATCAGTAAACGGTCATTGTAGCTGAAGGGAGTTGGTAGACACAAACCCCATTATCTTCTTGCGATGACCGATAATTGAACACGAAACTCAAATAAAAGACCCAGTAAAGAAATGGTATTAACATAATGGAACTAGTCATCCACGGGTAAGGAAGTTGATGACATTGCCAATATGTCCGAATGAATATCCCTTCAATTGTTGTGCTACATGTTACCACGTGTCAAATATGGTTACACTCCATTAGTTTGACCCTTAAGCTAAACGTAGCATTCCTACTATGAGTGGATCGGACGATATCATCTCTTTCAGGGCACCTCCATTGGCAATTATATAGCATTGATAATAATAAATAGAAATATAGTGCATGGATTTTAGCCGTATGTTTACATTTATGGGCGTTCACTTTAATAATGGTTTAGAAGGCATGGTTTACATATATATTTTTATTTATAGACATCGTCGACGATAGGAATAATGTATGGACAGCAATTATTGCATTAAATTTCCAATTCGATCGTTAGACAACCAAGGATATTAACCGTAATGACCAGCAGTTTAACAACTTCATTGATATATTTATATAAAGGTTTCATAACTGAATAATAATTATGGACATATTATAAATTTTTCGCGCATTTCAAATCATTTTAATTTAAACATAATGACACAATTTCATATATGATATTAATACTTCAAATGATAGGAAATTATTGAGATAATGCGGATTCCTCGTCGTATACTCTTTTGAAACATTAGCATAAAATGAATGAAATGCGTATGGAAAGGTTGTTCAAATTAACATCATTATATCTATTAATAGACGTTGTTGCACTATGATTGCATGTATGGTATGTAAACATGGAAACAATGTACTATGATTCGTTCGTGTTATTAATTTCAATCATGGGTTCACAAGTTCGGATGAAGGTAGAAGCACATTCGTGGTCATTGAATATTGACCACAACCTAAATGCAGGTATTTATAGAAATGATAAGTTCAACAACAAATTATATGATATGTTACATAGTGTTATAAGATGTTCAATGAAGAAAGATTGCATTTGTAGGTCAAAGCACAAAGAAGAAGGATGGTCCAACAGTTGGTAATTCAAACGCATATGTTGAAATGTCTGACAAATTGTACACGATATTAAGTTTATAATGTGACCCAAATAAAACCTTAAGCATCATAAATACTGTCAACTCTATTAGAGAGGACAATATAAATTGTTACTCCATTAGTGGTTGTACAGTCTGAGGTTCAAGTATAAATTTATATGGACGATAACAACTTTCATGAAATCCAATAGTAGAATGGAAAATTTAATTTGTGATATAACACAAAATCGGTCAAGATTATAAATTAATGTGTTACAATTGTGACTACCGTCAACAGAAAAGAGGGTTGCGTCCATGGCAAGGTGGAAAATGTGTTACAATTGTTACTTAAGTAACTGGTGAAATATGAAAATAATTTTATTGTGTTAGCCATTAAAATTGGCTTCACCGACGTTGCTGAAGTCGAAGATTATTTCATTGATCTTTCGTATATGGTGCAAGTCAATCAGAATATCATATGTCGGCGTTAATGACAGTACGAGAAAGTCGGTTAAAATGGCTTGGAGGGGAAGAAACTTTCGCTTGCCCCAACCTAAACATAAAATATTGTTATTATGAATATTTTGAGCGAAGTGATATTTCGTGGCGGCAAGATTATGTGTATATAAACAAAGGTCGTCGGGGTTCGAGTTCGTTATATTCAAATTATATACATTGCATATTTGCAGATACAAACACGACAATGGTGAGAATTTATCATTAACCAATTTCATTATATGTGAATATTTTCATAATGTGTAAATTTTTAAACTCTTCCTCTTTAATTGGGGTATGTTCGTAGGGAACGTGAGCTACCGATGGGACACACATTTTTTTCTTAAACACAATATTTCTTGCAATCGGTTCGGTCAGGTTAGTTTAAAAAAGTTTATGTTTTTTTGCATATCAGCGTTATAATTTTATCAATACTATGTCTTATATGTTTAACCACATGTTATTATAATTGTGTAACTGAGTAGTAGCAACTGTATTACAGATATCATCGATAATATTAATATCAATATTGGCTGTCAAATAAGGGTGTACTCATGGATGAGAAAGCGCTATAAAGGGAAGATTTGATGGTGAACGAAAAGTTGTCACCTAAGGGGACTGCATCAGGTGATTCGGACAGACATCCAAAGACAGCTCGTGAATATGATGATAATGGCAGTCCAATAGTACCAGCAAAGAAGTTGAGGTCGATTGTAAGGGCTTTGGATTTTGGACGTGCATGTGAAGAAAGCTGTGAGTACCACCTGTCAACAGTGGAGTCTCATATGGCGATTGCAAAAGAGAAAGCTGCAGCTAAAGTAAGGGAACATGCAGTAGTGGATGCTTCCAAGGCCAAAGATAAATTGGATTCAGTGTTGGATATTAGCGAAAACAGAGACGTATTGGGGGAGTCAGAGCTGCCATCAGATACAGATTCCGATGATGCAGTGATTTTCAAGCACTTAGGACTCGCAATTGAGAGAATTAACGGTGCAATTAAGTGCATCGATCCAATAATGGATGCTGTTAATGACAATCCTTTTCAGGATGAGGTTTCAGATGACGAGAAAGATCCGTTACAATATACCAGCGACAATGATGATGACATGGAGGGCTATGAATCGGACAATGAAGGTGTGAACCATCAGAGGTTATATGCAGATTGTAAGGAGGTGTTACGCGGGAGGAGTGTGTATTTTGAAGATGAGAGACTAAAAATGGGATATGGGAAATTGTTTCACAACGCATTAGTTTTAAGACACAGTCTGAAGGCCCTGGCACAACGGGACTGTTTTAACCTATGTCCGATGATAAACAATAGAGAATGTATTTCTTGTGAATGCTCAGACATGAGATGTGACTGGTGTTTTGAAGGGAAAAAACTAAAGATGTGTCCAATGTTTGAAGTAACTAAATTCAATCCCGTTCATACCTGCCCGAAAAAGCGAAGATATATGAAGGGGACTTCAGTGTGGGTGGCTTATGAGTTCCTGCACAAATGGAAAGGAGATATGAAAGTCATCGAAACAGCTGTTAAGGATGATATATGGAAGAATTTTGGGGTTGACTGCCCTATTGCAAAGATTAATAAAGCACAGCGATTAGGAAGGGAGATTGTAGGAGCTGATCATGCAGAGGCTTACACTAAAGTGACGAATTTTGCAGCTGCAGTTGAGGGATTAACAGACTCCCACAAAGTTACGATCGAAATAGAAAGCAACTTCTTATGCCGGGAGCCCAGATTCAAAGGTATATTTTTGTGTTTCTTTGACACTCGTTGGGCTTTCAAACATAACTGCAGGCCATTTATTTCTCTCGATGGATGGCCCCTAGGAGGTGAATATGGAGGCGTTATGTTGACTGCTCTTGGACTTGATGGAAATGACGGAATATTGCCTATAGCAATGTATGAGGTTCAGGCTGAAACATCTTTCACATGGTATGCTTTCCTAGAAAAATTGAATATGGTTTTATTGGTTGAAAAAGGTGAAGGATATTGTGTTGTTAGTGATGAAGAAAATGGTCTTGCGGAAGCATTAGAAATGCAATTTTATGGGGCAGACATTCGAATTTGTGCTGCCAAAGTATTTGAGCGAATGACAGCTATGTTCCCATGTCCAATATTAGGGAGATATTTCTGGAAAGCTTGTCGTACTACAAGTGCGCATGAGTTCAATTGTTACATGGCAGAAATTAAGTCGAGGAATGAGCTATGTCATGCATGGCTGATAGAATCTGGATGTGATAAGTGGGCCCTGCACTGCATGCCAATTTGGACAAAGAACACACACGTAACAAAAGCAATGAGTGTGCAATTTAAGTTATGGATGGAGAACTACTATGCGCAAAACATCACAAGGCGATTTGAAGGGCTGGCTAGAAAGATAGAACATCTGATGGATCGAAGACGAACAGTGGACTGGCTGTTCAAGCAAAAGGTTACGCCAGTAGTTCGTCAGAAGGTGATGAAGGCCATACAAGCTGCACAAAACATGCACATCCAAACAGGGGAGCTCTTTTCATTTACTGTCAAAGATTCCAGAAAAGAGCACTTTCAGGTACATATTGAGGACCGAACATGCTCTTGCAGGGGGTGGCAGCTAAGTGGGATACCATGTGCTCATGCAACAAAATGCATTCTTTCTATTAATCGGAGGTGTGAGGACTTCGTCCATCCAATGTTCAATAATGACACCTATAACAGGACATATGCCAAAAAAATGGAAGCATTACCAAAGGAGGAATATTGGCCGACATCTGCTATTGGACCATTACTTCCTCCATTGAACGAAGATAATTACACAGATTCAGATGGACCAACAACGACCAGCAGCCTTACAACCCCCAACATGGGAAACGTTGAAGGAAAAAAAAATTGGTTGACTATTTCTAACTTATAATATAAAATAATCCCTATTATGATCAATTAATACAATTTTCAACTGAATGTTAAAATACTGTTGCAATATCAAGCAATCATTTATGGTATTTTTAATGTGAAGGAAGAAAGAAAGGATGCTGAGGGCAAAGGATCAGAGATAGCATATCATCGTCCACGAACATAGTAGCAAAAGAGATGGCGAGGATCGAAACCGAGTAAAATTGTAAGTATTCATGAATCGATCCAGGGTTAACATAAGTGTTGAACAATATCTATTTGCAATACCATAAAGGAGTCCTCTACAATCATAATCATTTGAAGTTCGTGCCACTAGAATAGTCTGAGAGTACGTGGTGTTGTAAATTGTTAGGTACATGGAGATACTGACACAAAGAAGCTTGGAAATTACGACGACGAGGGAATTGAACTTATGTGCCTATCCGAGAGTGAAGGAAGTAAGTTGAATCATGCCTAGCATTTGATGAATATAATTGAATACGGAGTAATTGTACAGCAAAGTCATCCCATATACACCGTTCTGACACTCTTCTATTGATTGGGCCAGGTTTAGAATTATGAAGAAAATAATCTGACTGCCCCATATGGATGACAAACCTTTTGAATGTGGGCCAATTAAGCAATGTCTCATGTACGTGTATATGGTGAATTCCTTAAACAAACGGTGAATGTTACATAACAATTATGACAATGGAAAAAAAAATAAATTTTTATTTATCGCAATGAAGTGTTAACATTTTGATTACTTTCATATTAATTTGTTCAATGTGACGATTAATTATGAATTGCTGAAGTTGTATTTAAAAATACCTGCAAATCGGATGTATATGTGTAATTGTTAATATTTAGAAAACTGTATATAGGTAGAGAGCAGGACATACAAGTATTTGACAATTTTAATAATTTTTGGTAAGAAGCTAAAATTTATTGCCACATCAATATATAGGATTGTATTACCAATTTCATGGAATAAAGAAAATAAAAAAGTTAACATCCGGGCCATACATATTATAAAAACATTCCTACTAAGTAATAACGTTGTGTAAGCAGATTCAATGAAGATGGTGTTAGGAGATTGATTGATATCAGTGATAACAGAATCACAAATGAGACTCTCACAAGCGACCACAATAAATATTATTAGCTCATGTAAAAAACTGAAGTCGCATTGTCTCAGTAAATGAAATAACACAAGAGTCAATGTCATTTAATATCATAAATTATTTACCAAATAAACTGATAAACCCTACGTACAAATTGCATATCCATGCTTTCGTGCATGAACAAAATATATGACTGAATCCTTATTTCGTTGGCATTTGAAAACATCGGGCGAATACCGGAAGTATACTCTGAACAGTGTTACGATTCTTTCATGCTGCCTGCTTAAAGTCTATAACTGTCCAAATGAACAGTTAACAAATATCGTTATGCCGACATTTCGAAGAAGAATATCAATATATTTCACCTTCCGTTGACATTATAAGCAAATTCTGACTGCAGTAAATTAATTTAATATGGACATCGTTCAAAAACTGGGTAAACATCACACCCATCTGCATAGAAGGTTGTTTGAACTGAACATAAGCATTCGTTAACTGATATATAAAATGACGGGAAAGGATTGGGTGATAAAAGTTTCAGATACAATCAACTTCAATTAAGTATTAAGTCACAGAACACTTAAAACAGGGCAATGTGTAAGGCAATCGCATAAGCCGTAAATGGTTAATTAATACGCATTTAAAGTTGTTAATGAGAATTGGAAAATAAAAGTTATTTCTGTTTGTATATAAAAGTAATAAATAAAGAGAATGCATGTGTTCGACTTTGATATAATAACATCGAAGAAGAAAAAAACAATGCAATCATGCAAAGAAAGAAAATTGGCAATAATTGATAATATATGGACGCCTAAAATACTTCCAAAAAAAAAACTAACGCCATATACAATAACAACTTGTGCATATGAACATAAAAAAAAAAAAAACATAAATCTCTACAACTAGGTAAAACTCCATAGTTAATAATCCCTATTACTTAATGTATTATAGTGGTTTTCTTAAATAAAGAACTATATATGTCATAAATTATATATAATATAATTATCAATGATTTTAATCGTTCAATGTGTACAAGAATATGTTAGAGTTATATTAAAATGTGGAACAGTCTAGCTAAATTTATTAAGAATAATTATAATATTTGTTCTTGGGAATGAAGAGAGAAGCTGAAACTGCTACATTAACATTCAAATAAAAGATAAATAAAAGGAAAAGGTTAATACGTTGTATCAAGGGTACTGTAACTGCCTTCGGGACCAAGCCAATATGGCTTATCTTTCCCCTTTTTTATCCATAAATCACTGAAGGAGAGACCAAAAATTTTCTTTTAAGAAACGTTCGCTCTACTGTTCATTATCCAACGTGAAGATTCTGGAGGTGATCAACGAGCATAATATTCACTGAAGATTGCAAAACCTGCGGTTAATCAGTAAACGGAAAGATAGTTGGTACTTCACAACATGTACAAAATTTGGGTAAAGTTTTGCTGTTATACCAAAGTTTTCCTCTGACAATTTTTTAAAACAATTAGAAAATATTAATGTTTATGAAAAACAGAAGGCAGCTACGAAATTCGTTGGACGGTAAACTTTGGTGGAGTTAGTAAACAAGGCAGGGCAAAGTGAAGACCGAATTTACTAACAAAAGGTTAAATGGGGCCGACACCAACAGTGGACAAACTAGGTAATTACCCAATAACTCAAATATTTGAATCGATATCAAATATGAATATGCAGTACGTTTTTAAAGTTTGTCATGAT
This sequence comes from Murraya koenigii, assembly GCA_025617385.1. NCBI lineage: Eukaryota > Viridiplantae > Streptophyta > Magnoliopsida > Sapindales > Rutaceae > Murraya > Murraya koenigii. The sequence continues at coordinate 10,881,203 of CM046813.1, read as the reverse complement.
TAATTGTATATTAAGGGAACATATACGCAGTGATAAATAATTGTTGTGGTTCCTGAACTAAAAACATAATTTGGTGTTGATCATGTCGTCCGTCTATCATATACAATGTTTGTGACATGCAATTGAGCAAGCAACCCATGTACCGTTATAGTATTAATAAAAACTTTGTTGCATCTATGCAAAAACAGGTTCAGATGATGTGAACACCGTCTTGAGGTGTAGAGATGATGCTGGTTATGAAGAAGGACCCTTTAGCAGGCCCGTTAAAGGCATAACATGTAATACGAACATATGTATCAGTTCTGAACGAAGATTAACTGCAATTGACATACATGAGTCACATGAGGATGTGCGCAACAACGGAAATTTTATTGGACTGGAACAACTAACGCCTAATAATGCGAATAGCAAGGATGCAGATGATGCATTTGAGCAATGTTCATTGGAGAATCGGTTATCGCAGGGGATGCAATTTTCCAGTGAGTCTGAGGCTGAGTGTTTGTACATGAGTTATGCAAGAGAAACAGGGTTTGGGGTTAGGAAAGATATTAGACGGCGGGACACGGACGGGAATGTCAAATGTAGAAGATGGGTGTGTAGCAAGGAAGGATTCAGGCCGCGCAAGTTTGTTGACAACTTGAATAGAAAACGGGCTGCAAGGCCACTTACAAGAACTGGATGCAGGGCAGAGTTTCGAGTTGGCTACGACAAGGAAAAAGGTGCATGGTATACCATTTTATTTAATTCAGATCACAACCACGACCTGACACCACCACATCATGTTCACTACATTCGATCCCACCGAACGGTTTCAGAACCAGATATGGCTGCTGCCATAGCAATGACACGTGTTGGGATTAGGCCTTCTCAGATACATGAATACATGGTGCAAAGATCAGGTAGCTATCCGGCTGTTGGATGCATGAGACAAGATGTGCAAAATAATATTGCCAAGTATAGAATGAAACAATTACTTGAGTCTGACTCAGAATCATGCCTAGCATTTCTTGAGGGGAAACGAAGCTCTGATCCTTCATTTTATTTTGAGTACACATTAGACATCGCAAACAGATTGCAAGATATATTTTGGTGTGATGGCGGTTCACGGTCAGACTATGCAATATTTGGGGACACAATTGCTTTTGATGCGACTTACCGCACTAATGCATACCGAAAGCCATTTGTGGTTATTATAGGCATAAATCACCACCAGAGAACTACAGTTTTTGGATTTGCTCTGCTATCAGCGGAAACAGAATACACCTATACTTGGTTATTGGAAACATTTTTGGATGCAATGGATGGAAAACACCCCGTCACTGTAATGACTGATGGTGACAGAGCAATGAGAAATGCAATCGAAAAAACGTTTCCACAAGCAACCCATCGTCTATGCTGTTGGCATCTGGAGCGTAACGCCCAAGCAAATGTGCACAGTATAGCATTTACGTCAGACTTCAAGAATTGCATGCTTTACACCTATAGTGAGGAAGATTTTGAAAAAAAATGGCTTGAAATGGTACATAAACACAAAGTAGAAACACATGAATGGGTGAAGAAGATGCACTGTGATAGGCATTTGTGGGCAGAGCCTTACCTAAGAGGAAAATTTTTCGGCGGAATGCGGAGCACCCAACGATGTGAGGGATTGAATGCTTACTTGAACCAATACGTTAATAGAAAACTACGGTTAATAGATTTTGTGGATCAAATGGATAGGATGATGGAAAGGCAACGTGAGTTGGAAGGAAAAGATGATTTTGACAGTTCATATGGTCAGCCGGTGTTGATAACCCATCTTAGACAATATGAGGAGCAATCTGCTAAAATTTATACAAAGAAAATTTTTCTTTTGGTTCGACAACAATTACATCTGGAGGGTTTAATGATTGTAAGAGGAATTGTGTCAGATATCAGTAGTCGAACATACATCATTACAGAGTTTGGAAAGCGAGATAAAGAGTGGAAAGTGGTATTTCACCAGGCTTCTGAGCTTGCATCCTGCAGTTGCGGCCTACTAGAAAATTTGGGGATTCCTTGTAGCCATTGTTTTGCAGTTTTGAAATCGGAGGACATTAACGTTATTCCTGAATCAATGCAGTTTTCACGCTGGAAGAAAACAGCAAAAATCAGTGTGTTACCTCAGCAAAAAGGCTCACCAACAAACTACTTCATGAGCAGTCACGCTCGCATTGGGTCTCTACACGCAGCTTGCAAAAACTTAAACAAGTTTGCAGCCAAAAGCTTAGATGCCTACAATGAAGCAATTAAAACTATACACGATCTGACATTGCGTCTTGAGGCAATGTCATATCCTTTAACACAATCGAATGATAGACAGACGGTAGGAAACACACAGTTAATTAAAGACCCTGCGTATGTTCTCACAAAAGGAGCAAAGAAAGTAGTTAAATCAGGTCCCCTGAAGTCAAGAAAATGTAGAAGATGTTCGAGAGCAGGCCACACAATCAGAACTTGTAAAGAGATGCCACAAAATATCTCATCCAGCTCCAAACGTAAAAGTGAAGATGGTGCCAAAATATCACAAGAGAGAAGCGAAAATTCGAGTGGAAACCCATCACATTGGAGCCGATTACATGTTAAAGGGATGATAGATCGTAACTCAACTCAACCACAACAACCATCGTCAGATGCCAAAAGATCGACCAACACTAAAGCCAAATTTGACCTCAATATGTTTAGTTTGGCTTCCACATCTGAGTTTGATGAACAGCAGATTGGAGACAATGAAACTGTTGGATTATCAGTGACAAAAGAAACTCCAAACGGAATAAGAGACATTTCTGGGAACATCGATGGATGGTGGACTGACCACTCAATATACGAATAGGTACTATTGTATGATATCATTTTCATATTTTATTTAAGTTATGACAATTACTATAACAATGAAGTGTTAAAAAATAGTTAATTATTTTCATTTTCTAGGAAACTTCATTCAAGACTGAACAATAACTACTAAATGAACTGGTTTATATTAACCAAATTTTGGTTCTGAAATATGTTGTAATGAATATAATGAATCTCTTGCTTTCATTATATTGTAAGATGTAGGCAGCAATGTATTGCTTAACTTTCTATCTGTCTTTTGTAATCAATGATTCTCAACTACTTCATTTACGTTGCAAATTTTATGTCCGTCCTGAAATATGTTCATTCAATATGAGGACTAGTTATCCTTATGTTTAGGATGTGCTACTACACCTACAAACAAATTAATATTAGTTATGTAATGAATGTATTGCATCATGTTCTTATTATAAAGGAAATAATATTCCTCAGAAATTTAACAACTGAAATGTTAACTAAATGTGGTTATCCAACCTTGAACCATGAGGATGTGACATTGCTTTCATTATGTTGATATGTTTTGCAATCTATGAATGAATAGGCAAGCTATCCACCTATTGTCACTTCAGCATCATCAACTCATTTACAAGAAGTGCGAAAATGTAATTTCCTGCCATTTAATAAATGTTCCATTACAAATGCTGGGATTTACTGGTCAATACCGAACCTACTTAAGCAAAACAATTTTAGCTGCAGTAAACCTGCACTTGACATAACCATAAATTACAACAATTATACTCTACTTTCTACGCCCATGACCCTTCTGCTTCGACCTTCTTCCCTGAGTAACGTACTTCTTCTCAAAATGCTTGGCTCGTGTGATTTCTTCAACCTGATTGTTGACACTAAAAGTATATGAACATTGTAAAATGTTTTCCTTCACCATGTTACTACTGGACATCACTAGCTGAATGGCCAAATTCTTTCGAGCCTCGTTTGAATCATACTGGTGAAAACAATTAACCATAAGTAACATAAACTTCATTGACTTTTATGATTTGTAATATTCAAATTTTTTGTTTATTGACATAAATAGTCACTGCGGTTTTATTGTAATTTCATAGATCATTCAGAATGCAATTTGGTTTTCACGGGATACAACTCGAAACATTCAAATCTCTTTATTCACATATATCACACATAAAGAAAACATCTTATGTAATTCATTACTTGTAATTTTAATCTTAACAGTCATCTACTGAACGAACCTGGTATGCATTGTGGTCCCAAACTTTTCCATGATTCTCGCGATATACCATATAACAAACAGTCCATAATCATAATTATTAGGTTGTCTGTTAAGTCCCTTTATGTGATTTACCTTAAATCTCTCAAACGAGAAATCACTTCCTAATAACATCTTTATGTCATCCTTCAATACTTCATCAAGCGCTCTCATCTGCAACATAACAACAAATGGATTAAAGTTAAACTTCATAATACAACCACTGGCACAAGTAATTAATCAACGTTAAACCATAGCAATAAATGCTTTTACCAATTTTTTAGCTTCTTCATAAAAATCTTTCTCCAACGACGAACTTTGGAGTGGATCCCATATCTCAACACATGTATCACAAATGTTCACAACAACAATATACCAGTGCACCTCCTCATGGTTTATTGGGATGTATATCTGCGCAACAAGCATATTTCTTATTATATATTGCTCGCATTATTCTTCCATGTTATATGAAGTAGTAAGTTATCTCCTTTACTTGGTCACACCGGGATAGGTCTTCCATGTACGATGGCCTTAAGCCTTTCCATGTCCCTAGCCACGAAACATCACTTCCTTTAAACATAACCTTTTGCTGTATCCAATCAGATTTATGTTATAAAACTGCACTATAATTTGTTATATTATGAACTAATACAAATTTCCCACTACTTCAGCAATTGTCTACATGTATTTCATTATTGTTACGTCCACTTTTGCAAGTTTTCTATCCCACCCCACCTCCAGTAACATTATTATCGATATTTATTTTCCACTTTCACAACTGCACTTGTTTGACCATCTATACTAATCAAACTTTTTTCATATGGCTCATACAGAAACCAATACAGGAGTTATAAGCACGACTGATCTAAATAAAACATAATAATGAATAACTGACAAATATTTTGAGTATACATTTACCATATTTCTGACATTACATATTTATCATTCCTATGAACACAAAATATAAACCATGTCAAATCATAATTCAATTCGTCAAATAAGACGTTGCCAAAGTACAATGCATCGAAAATACTCACCGCAAAATAAGTTGGGAGGAACCAACTCCTTGAAAGTCGTGTGACGTTGTCGTTTTCAAACTTTTGTAAGCTCTCACCAACAACTGAAATTATCGACAATAAGCAGCACCATTGCAACAAAAATCGCATAAGTTATTTTCTTAGGGAATTTCCATTTTCATATGGTACATAACTTTGTACACCATCATTTCACTTACCGAACCATTTATCCATCTTTTGGGGCATAGCGACAACATCTCTTTCCGACTCAACCAATTATTTTTTGTAATGACGATATATTCACTATAAATCAGGCATAATTCTCATTCCGTTACATAATACATAACATATGCATGAACAAACTTTAAACTACATCAACTTATGCTTCAAGCACAATGCACCCTACCTTTGATCTAGATCTTCATTCATTATGTATTCAATTAACTTCATATGAATTTCAGACTCAGGGCAACGCACAACAAATGGCCCAGCCCTAAAACGGGGTATATGTGCACGTTCTTTTGCCCTGTGATTCATTTGTCCGTTCCCCAACCCAACTACCTTTTCAGTGTAATACCTTGACGGACTCCATATCGATGATGAAACATTTTTGCATTTTCTGAATTTTTCCTGTGTCCATAACGAAATTTACAATTAACATTCATCTTATAAATAAAATATACATACATACATATAACAATAACAACAGTAAGACACGAGAATAAGCCTTGGTAACTGATCATTAATCCTCACTCACCTCCATATTTCCCAACACAAGGGTTTCATTTTGCAGCCTTTTGTGAGACAATACATCAAACTTATCGAATGAAACCTGTTCATCTCCCACACCTTCCTCCCTCGCTATCTTACTTTTCTTTCCTCTTCCCTTGCCATGCCATGTGATCCCCTCGACAATTTCGGCATTTCGTCCATTCACTTCATTCGATTCATTATTCAAATTTATTATCTCTCCAATTTCAACTGAACTGTATCCCATCCCCTGTATATCACAATCAATCTCTCCAGTCACCTGCTTCATATCAGCATCATCGAAATGCATCTCGCAAGCCCATTGTCCAATGTCTATGCCATTACCATACTCTTTCTGCTCCCATGTATTAAATTCATAATTTTCCCTTTCAGCATCGAATGCTCTTAAACTTTCCGTTACACTCCCACTAATATTCACCTGAATCAACTATTATTTACCATTCATCTTTCACCACGACCACCATGTTAAAAAAATCAAGCCATTAAATTCCTATTTTCATTTCGTACTGTATAACGGAAAACTGATATTCACATGCTTACACAATTACATCATCTTTATTTATACCCGTTTATTTGTTTTCGATCATCATTCCTTTACGTCCTTACTTAAATTCATTCATTTGTTACATCCTCATATCATACCACCGATATTTAACAATTTAATCATATTGTGAGCTTTTTTACAGCCATCCCCTACAAACACCAACCCTATCACTCTTAATAGAATATTAAACCTTTTAAATTCAAAATACTTACAGCATTAAGCCTCCACCTCCTAATTACCCATTAAATACATGCATTAGCTTACCCAAACGCAACAGCATAGAACATAACATACAAACTATTCGAGTTATCTTTTCAAATTTCCTGCGTTAATGTTCCAATTTAAAATTTTTTTTCCTACAACCTTCATATTATGTACTATTTCAAACTTTATTCATAACATTAACTTACATTTTAACATTAATTATGACATATATAATTAAACTAACGCCCTGATATCTCAGTTATGGACATACATATATTTTTGTCAAACATACCCAATACATGGCGAACTTGCTTAAACTTCTTATTTGGGGCCGTAAATGGTCGAGTTTTCCGGCAAGCCAAAGATCCACTTATATGAAATTCCATTTTTCACATTTCAAGACCTTTTACATTTACGCCCCAAACTACCCCTTTGACCTAATATATCACCCCATTAACAATTTCTTGTTTTCATGTGTTACATTATAACAACACATTCAAAATAACCTTTATTCCTACCCCCTATTACCTATCATCGAAAAGCACAACAAATTCTTCATTGTGGTATCAATAAATGTGTTGTCCCATATACATTACAACTTACAATTCCAAAATATATTCAGATTTTCATTCTTCCATACCTTATCTGTGCCAATGCCTCCTTGCTTATCCAACCACTTCATAAATTTCGTTATTTCATAAGCATCCCACCTCAATACCGGACACATTGATGGGTCTTTTCTACATAAGCCATATACTACAGAATTCATGTACAGTACCTGCACAACCTCATCAACTTATCCACAACATACAATCACTTCCATTAATATTCTTACACGCTTAATACGGATATTGTTAACTATTGTCCTTTTCAATATATTACAACATAACTAAATATAAACAACTCGAAATATTTTTTAATTATATCAATTCCTACAGACTTTAATGATTATGTTATTCCATTTTCAACACTCCTATACCGATTAGGCCATAGGTTTTAATTACTTCTTCACGAGACATGTCAATTCGCGATAAAAAATTTTTACTCGAAGATATAGCAAACAACCACCAACATATCCCAACTTCTCCTCTTTGTACCTTCTTATCCCGTCCATTAGCCTACCAAAGCAAAAGATGCCCAATTCCTTGACTTGATTGTTTTCACATCCTTCAAGGAAAACAAAATTCTGAACTTATATGGACTCCCCACGGTGGACACAACACGCAGTATAGTGCAAATAATGTAAATGCCACTTTAAAATCGTCATCGTCAAGATTTGATGTGCTTAACATATCAACCAACTTCTTAATATTTATACCCCTAGACGATCCTTCGAACCTCTGTAAATATCCTGATACTTGTTTCATGTCACCATCTATTTCCACATTCATCCCTCCATCAGACACACCCATTATTTCACTAAAACTCTTGGCACTTAGTAATACCTCCCCACCATTAACACGTAATATAGAACTTTCTATGTCTACCCTCTCTAATAACCAGTCACAAAGTTTTCGTTTCAAACGACCACATTTAATCTCCAATAATTGCCCAAATCCAATAGAGCACACTGCTCGCTCTTTGTCCCGGACTTAATTTACTTACAACTAAACCAAATCTCTCCGCACACACCTCGATACAAACTTTGGTCTTTCTCCATGGAAACGAACTCCTCTGTTCCTTCCAACATTGTACTTCCGCTTGATATCGAGTGGACAAATTCTTAAATTCAATTCCAATTTCCTTCCTAACTCGCAATATATTGATAAAATAAATTAAGCTCTCTTAATTTGCACAATCTTCTCTATTATTCACAATTGACAACTTCCTTCACTAACCTCTTTCGTTATACATGCCTTCTCATCATTTTGCTTTATCTTACAGCATCGCTTCTTTGCTGCAGCTTATCCAAAATATTGTTCCCATCAATCAAATACATTAACCTACTCAAACATTTCCTTTCGACATATCTACATTATTTTATTTTACCCAAAATATTTTTCATTTATTATCTGCTTTTCCTGCTCATCCTTATGTCAACAACCAAACAATAATCAACATTAAACTACATTACGGATACCACTATATATACCATTACACTATCAATTATGGTTATCTCTCTTTAATTACTACTTATTTACGATGTACCCATCAGTTAATTTAGCCATCTACATTTCATATTAATAATCTCTTGCGTGCTCTCATTTACTAATTAACCTATCGTGTTCATTACAAATTCAGACACTACAATCATTTCAATTAACAATAACCAGTAACATACTATCTACAAGTTCAACCATAAGCATACTTACAAAAACGAAATAAATCCGTAATTATTTTCCTCTTTTTCCTTGTCGTTTCCACAGATTCCAGCCTCCGCTATCTTATCTTCACGAGTATTCTTCTGTTTTAACTCCCGTCACTTTGTCATCATATTGTTACACTTTTCACAAAAACCAAATTCCTTTTCCTCTGTCATTTCACCTTTTGTTCTACAACGTATTCCCCTGTTCACAGAAGCAAACGAGCCTTTTTTACCAATTCATCTTTCTTGAGTTAAAGATCGTTTGCGCTCTCAAATCAGTTGCCATCATATTTTTTCTCTAACGCTTCACGCCACCAGTCCCGTTGCTCGATTCTGGTATTTTTCCAAACACGGCCGTCATATATCTAACGCCCCACCATTTTTGCTCGACACACCTTCCGAATATGACAGTTTCTGCAAAATTTACCGCTTCAAATTTTCTTTCCGAATCCTCTTCTTTGCAATCAAGATCAGGAGCCTTTGCTTAGCTTCCCAAATTTATTTTTTCCTGCAGATTTCAACGCCGACAGTAACCCCAATCGGCGCCTCATCCTTTCTCTCTTATTCCCCCTCTACGAAACCCTAATTACTCTCTATTTTTCCCTCTTCAAATTTGCTTAACCAAATTAAGCTCCCGTCCCCTTGATTTTCCCTCTTTCTCGTACATTACCAAATACCTCCGTTCCCGTCAATTTTCTTAACCGTTGCAGCAGGTTACCCATATATATCTTATAATAATCGTTTGACCTGTGTACCTGTAACTCATTTTACGTTCAATTTTTTTACCTTCGTTAGATTTATACAGATGCAAATCGAACGGTTGAAATCATTTGCCTGTTACTTACATTAACTGTAACATAAGCGCTGCCCCAGAGAAATTGGGTTTTGTACTTTTGTTCTTCTATTCAAACATGACAAAATATTTTATTTTTTAAAAAATGACTTTGACCCGTGAGAAAGAATAAAAAATTAAAACAAACAGATATAAAATTTATTTCTTTTGTCCACGTTAGTTGTTTTGCAATATGAAAAAGTGAAATTTGACATGAGCCACTAAATCTCCACACTTTGTTAAAAAATTAAAAAAAAAATCAGTACGGAAAAAATTAAAAGGCAAGAAAAAATATATTTGTTACACATTCAACTATTTGGTTAATGAAAATAAAAGTTACAAGTATGATTTACTGATTTTTAGAAGGGTTAGCACCTCTAATTACTCAATACTGAATGAATAAATTTGTTCAATAGTTTTTGTTCACAACAAAAGGTGTTTATATACAAATACATTACAACTACCATAAGCAAAAGTGCAACATTAAGAATACATCAAGCTTTCGTAAAGTAAGTATGAAGGTTCAATGTCTTTTCTTAATTATGAGTTTATAATTAAGTAGTGGCACTCTTATCCTTTACGAACATGAATGAAATAGGCGTTTCTCGAATATTAGATAGAATAAAAATTTAGACAATGCTATATAAAATTTTTAATATATAAAAATATATGCAGTATTATATAAGATTTAATATGTTAACTTATTTTATTAATTGTCTTATTATAAATATCAATAATTATCTTATTTAATATAAATTATAATATGAGCATTAGTCTTATATAACTCAAAAAAAAATCAAGAACAAATAAATAGAAAAATCAAAATTAAAAGACAAAAAGAAAAGAGGTATGCAAGCACTATCGATCTCGGTAGACAACAAACGGTAGATGCAAGGAGATGCACATATCATTCGTAGACGGGAACCTCCCATAAATATACTGTCGATACTAGTAGACAAGTAATCGACTTTAATCTACCATCATTTCTTGTAACGATTATGCTCTTTTCAACTATAAAGGTAAGAAAAGTTTTTAAGGTAGGTTATATTTCTAAATTATCCAAAACTTTAGCTTACTTCCATAAATTTCTCTTTACTTTTGTTATTTAATTTATTATTATTATTATTATTATTATTATTATTATTATTATTATTATTAGGAAAATAATATATATATATATATATATATATATATATATATATGTACTGAAATTTCGTTAAACCGAATTGATTATAATGGGCTATCACTTAATTTTAGATTGATTTTAACGGAAAATGTTAACTTAGTTTCGGTAGAGGGAATTTTGGTCCTGTTATAATTATTATTATCTTCCTTTCATTCTAAAGTAATAAAAAAAAAAGAAAAAGAAAAAAAGAGAAGAATCATCTTCTAATATTTTTTTTTCTCCTAATCTCTCTTAATTTAATAAGTGGTTAAGATTGAATTTTAAATTTTTATATTAACAATTAAGTTAATTTTTTCATTTAATTTATAATTAAATCAATTTTTTTATTAAATTTAAAAATTAGAAGAGATTAGAAAAGAAAATATTGGAAGAGAAGATCCTAAGAAAAAAAATGATTGTTGACTTGTTGACATTACTGTTCATAAGATTCCAGTTCCAAATTTGTTTCAAAATCTACCTCACAAGGGGGAAAAGAATAAAAAAGAAGCCTTAACATGAAGAAAACTAGTTGAATTCTAATAAAACCGTGAAAACCCAACACGGTTGAAAACGAATGTAATGTAATTAAAGGAACCAAGCAAAGCAATACCAGTGAATTTCTTACTTCGCAAGTAAGAAGAGACTACTACTAATCCATAAAGCCCCAAGACCCGTCTTTGATTCACTCAGACACTTTCTTTGATTCATGCAGACATTTTATCAAACACGTTGTATAGTCACTACAAAGATGGGAAAAGGGAAGGCGGGTTTTGTGGCGGCGTTGGTATTGGTGTCTTTTGTCATTTCCACGTCTTCCAGTGATGAACAGCAGCTGCGAGGGAGAAAATCTCTGTTTCCAACTGCAACGACGTCGTTTTCGTCCTCTTCCTCCTCCTCTTCATTGTTGTTCAATCGTGTCGGCTCTTCCCTTTTGTTCAAAGTCCATGGAAACGTATATCCTACTGGGTATGTAACATAAAAAAATTTATAATCGTTTTTTGGAAGACATTTAGGAACTCAATTTACATCTTCTTTTTCATTTTTGGTTGAACTTGCAGATACTATAATGTTACCGTGTACGTTGGACAGCCAGCACGACCTTACTTTCTTGATCTGGACACCGGTAGTGATCTCACTTGGCTCCAATGTGATGCACCATGTGTCCAGTGCGTTGAGGTACTTGCATCAATATTACAAGTTTGTTCATGAATTTTCCGTTATGATTATACATTGTGCTTAATTTAATGTAACTGCAGAAGCTTTTATTGTAATTGTAGGCACCACATCCACTTTACAGACCAAGCAATGACCTTGTGCCTTGCAAGGACCCCATTTGTGCATCCTTGCATGCACCTGGCCAACACAAATGTGAAGACCCTACGCAATGTGACTATGAGGTTGAGTATGCAGATGGTGGTTCATCTCTTGGTGTTCTTGTCAAGGATGCTTTTGCCTTCAACTATACAAATGGCCAACGACTTAATCCTCGTCTAGCCCTCGGGTTGGTAACTAACATTTTCTTAGTTTTCTTCTCCCCTTGTTCTTTTAAATGATTTTGTAAATCATGTTGCTGCTGACGTGTATAAGAAGTTTGATAAATGGTGACCTATGATTTCCTTACTGCAAGTAATATGACTTGAATTGGCTATTTCAGTTTGTAGAGTTCTTATCTATTTCAGACAGGGAGAAAAATTAACAAAATATAGGACTCTTTAGATGAAAAAATGTCTTCGGAGGCAGCAAAGTAACCTTTTATTTGATTATGTCTTTTTCCTTTAGATACAGCATTTGAAATAGTCAACTAGAAATCATGTTTACTTGCGGCTGTTTCCCTGTGCATCATAATTTATACTTTATATATTGATTTCCTTGTTTGCAGGTGCGGATATGATCAAGTTCCAGGTGCATCTTATCATCCCTTAGATGGAATACTTGGCCTTGGCAAGGGGAAATCCAGCATTGTTTCACAGCTTCATAGTCAGAAGTTAATACGAAATGTTGTTGGACACTGTTTAAGTGGACGGGGTGGAGGGTTCCTATTCTTTGGTGATAATCTCTATGATTCTTCTCGAGTAGTTTGGACTTCAATGTCATCTGATTATGCGTAATTGACCCTTCCATACCCCCAGTGTTCAAATTTATTAGTCTTATTATCAATGGTTTGGTGGGTTCTCCTGCTCATTGTACCTCTAATTCTTTATTTCAGCAAATATTACTCACCTGGAGTTGGAGAACTCATTTTTGGTGGGAAAACTACTGGTTTAAAGAATCTACATGTGGTTTTTGACAGCGGGAGCTCTTATACTTACCTTAATCACGTTACTTATCAAACTTTAACGTCTATGGTGAGTCAGAAAAAAAAATAACCTTCCTCATCATTTATGATTCATATGTTTGTTGATAAGAAATTTTAACTAATTGACTGGTCATATGTCAATTGCCAATATCAAACCTTCACGAAACCTAATGTTTTACATTGATGATTTATATATGCTTATAGATAAAGAAAGATCTAAGTGCAAAGTCCTTGAAAGAGGAACCAGAAGATCAGACGCTGCCACTCTGTTGGAAAGGCAGGAGACCTTTCAAAAATGTGCGTGATGTCAAGAAATACTTCAAGCCCCTAGCCCTGAGCTTCACAGATGGGAGAACTAGAGTTCTTTTTGAATTAACCCCTGAAGCATATCTGATAATTTCAGTAAGCACAACCTACAGTTGCATTCTCATATCTTTTCTTTGCTTTCTCACTGTCATCGTTTTGGTTAGTTATAGCTCTTCCCATTGAAAACTTAAACAAAATATTCTTTCAGAATAAAGGAAATGTTTGCTTGGGAATCCTGAATGGGGCTGAAGTGGGGTTGCAAGATTTAAATGTCATTGGAGGTATTTGAGATTTTTGAATTTCTTTGAACATAATAAGCAGATTTTAATACCATCATCGTTCTGCTGAACAACTGTATTTGTTACCATCTTAACAGATATATCGATGCAAGACAGAGTAGTAATTTATGACAATGAGAAGCAAATGATTGGATGGATGCCTGCCAATTGTGATCGGATCCCGAAATCAAAAGCCATGAATACGTGATGACCACTTTGCATTTTCATTAAAAAAAAAAAAGAAAAGATGCGTGCTGCTCCTGTCTGTAAATAAAACATGGAGGGTATGGTTGTTGGTTGTATTCTATTTGTATATTCAACTAGTATGTATATTTGCTTAAAGGATGCACAAATGCAGTACTTTTATGTAAGTGAAACCAGTTTTTACTTTGTTGTTCATATATTAAAAAATTTGCTTATACAATCTTGCACGAATAAGAATGCCCTACAATTGTGGTTTACAAAATGATGATATAATACAGGACCTAGCATACTATGATGTAATGAATTTAAAATGGCTTTTGCAGAGTCATAAAAATGTCTTGATAGGGTGATAACTGATCCATCTGATACTGAACTTGAGGGCCAAAAAGGTCATCTTGGAAGCTGTTATTGTCCATGTAATTGAAACTAAACTGATGATAGTCATCCTTTAAGGCATTATCTAGATCATTCCATTTGGCCACACTTTGGACCTCCCTATCGTACGTGATCTCCGGCGACAACACATGCTCGGAGCAACTCGAATCCGTCTGCAAGCGGGGCACCGAATCCGACGTATCCATATGTAATAGGTCATTCATCACTGGCATAGGCGATCCCTGATGTGGAGGTATTCCTAATGCTACCTCTTGCCTTGAAATGTTAATATTCGGTTTCCGATCCTCCTCCAGTTCTGGGAATCCAATTGATTTTTGATCACTGGGGTAATGTTTTTCCATCCTCCCTTTCTTGTTGTATAATCGACATAATACCCAATCGTCAAGCTGCATCATCAAAATAGTAACAATTGTCAGTCGGCAATTAACACAAAACGGATGATGCAAGACATGCACCCATCATTCGATATACAATGCGCTGCATTATGCTAATTCCCGTGCCCACTGGGGTATGCATAATGATCCCTAATGCTTATGTTCCAAAAAGATGGATAATATTTTTTCAAAGTTAATTTCGAATCCTCCCCTTAATCATCCTCCTTATTTTTGCAATTTTTAATTTTACCCTCGTTTCTTTAAGAAATTTTTCTTTTATCTTTTCCCTTATGTCTAAATATAAAGGTAATTTAAGGGTCATTCTCAACAAGTTGCCCCTGTCGTTCAATGACCATTTTACCCCTTAAGCATGAATTGAAGTTTGACGGAGAGGGTGATCGAAGGTAAGTAAGTACCCTTAGGTTGTTGTTTTTGGTGGCAGGAGATCTGTCAACATTAGCAGGGCGATATTCATGCATAATCCAATTAGTTTTGATTCCTTTAGGAGCTTTTCCAGCGTAGAACACAAGCGCTTTTTTGATACCAAGAGTCTTTGGTTTCCCAATCGGCTTGTCCGCTCCGGTCGCCTTCCAGTATCCGGTTCCGGCCGCCCGGTTCGGCCTTGAACCGTTTGGATATTTCCTGTCCCTTGGAGAAAAGAAATACCACTCCTTTTCGCCGTACCGTGCCATTTCTGAACACACAAATATAATAAATTCAACAAACTAATTCCCAAAAAAAAAAAAAAGTCTAAAAATTGGAGAAAAAAGAAAAACGGAAAATTACCAGGGAGCTCCCAAGGATTGTATTTGTAGAGATCAATCTCAGCAATAATAGGAACAGCAATCGGTAGCCCTGCACATTTCCTACACAAGTAGTGATTCACCAGCTCCTCGTCTGTCGGGTGAAATCTGAAACCAGGCGGTAACTCTAGCTCTGCTCCCTTCATCATCTTCTAATTAATTAATTGATTTCTTCTTCTTCTTCTTCCCTCTTGCTTGCTTGCTCGGTCTTTCTTTGCCTTGCTCTGTGTTTTTCGCTTTGTTCGGTTTGGTCACTTAAACGAGGAATAAAATCAGCAATGGAGGCTTTATAGTCGAATTTCTAACATTAAAACACAATTTAGGCACGTGGGTTACAGTGCCTAGGGCAGTAGTACATTCGAATCTAGAACAAAAACGTGGGTGGAGAAGTAACCTACCGTCTTCATATGACAACTGACCGCAGCCAAGGTATCGCCACGTGTCACCATTTTCATTCGTTGTTGCCGCGTGTGCTGTCCCACTGTGGCTGATTCTGTCACTGCTTCCGTCACAAACCTTGTCTTTTCTTGTTAGAAAATACTTCCATATCGGCAGTTCGGCACAGCAGGTCGCTGACTGTTTTGGTCCTTCTTCGGTCTTTAGTCAATACTGGATCCTCTATTTTCAGCTGTAGTTTGTGCTTTCTATCATTCCACCACTCCTGTTGTGCCACGTTGGTCAACATAATTGAACCAAATTTCTTTATCTCTGTTTCTTAAATGCTATTATCAATATTACTAGACTTATAAAACTCAATTATAAAATTTGAATCTCAACTGAAAGTAAAACATCTATTGGGGGATCTCGTATTTAAATAAAAATACAAGATCTTGCTTAAATAATTATTTGACTGTTGGATAATTATAATTTTTTTAAAAAAAGTTTTTCAAACAGTGGTAGAGTCTCTACTATTTGAAAAAAACAAAAAAGAGCTTGTTAAATAAAATCCAACTGACTTGTTGTGAGATCCCAAAATAGACAATAATCATCCCAACTAATATCTCAAATTTTTATGCATATTCTTTTCTTTATGAATACATTTATTTATATAGTATTTTATGTATTAGAAATATATCATTTCTATATCAATTTGAGTGTGGTTTGAATTTTGGATCCAACTTGGCACACTTATTATGTTATATTATATTGTATTATTTTAATACATGTGTGTTATATTATGTTGTATTGTATTAGTATTATATTATAATAATGATGTATAATGTTTTGTACCATACTATACTATATTAATTTTTAATTATATTATATTAATTTAAACTATTTAAATTAAAGTTTAATTTAAATAGTTTAATTTGTCTAGTACAAGAATATATTACATTTTTTAATATATACAATAAATTTTAAAATGTAAATTATTATATTTATTTTAATAATATATTTGTATTTATTACAAATTTTAATAAATATAGATTTTACAATTAATAAAATATATATCATACATTAATAACATTAATATTATTTTATATAAAAATAATAATTTAATTTTTCATATATTTATTTTAATATTATGTTTCTATTTGTTATATTTATGTTAATATTATACTTTTATTTATTATAAAATATTAGAGTAAATTTGTTTGAGTTAATAGAACCAAATAGTATTTTAATTAAAAAAAAAAGATGAGATCTATGTAACATTTCTCTAAACTTTTGAGGAATAAATATCTTTTTCCTTGATTAAATAAATTTTTTGCTTACAAATTAATGCCATGCGCCTTCATTCCAAGGGGGAGTTGGGTTTCGATAATACGCCTTCATTTGATTGCCAAGCATGAAATTCGTTTCAATTAATGTGGGGTCCACCAATTATCCAATGCAATGCAGCATGCCAAACATGGCCTAAGTACAATCCGAACATCATTAAATAGTCATAAAATTAATCAAATTTAACAATCTAACAGTGCCCAGAATAAAAGATAGATACTCAAAGGGTGCCATAATCACATCCTTCAACCACGAGCCTTTTACCACTTAAGTTTAAGAGATTTTTCTAGTTAAGGTAACTAACTACATGTGAATGAGAACAAATAACATGATATTTATTACATTATTATTTCTTATAGATCTCTCCATATAATCACATAAGATTGTTTTGTTTTTATATAAATAGTTATTAAATTTTTAAAAAAATTCTCTTTTTATAATTAATTTAACGTAATAAATTTCTATATACAAATTAGAAGATGAAATAAGAGAATTAATGCCCTTTACACCGGAAATATATAGATCTTCACCTCTTTCTAATTCATGTTTGTAATTGCATAAATAATTATCTTGTTTTCGTGTGATAAATATATATTTGAGGCATCAATTGTTTTAATTGCAGCTCCGGAAATTTGTCAAAAATTATACTATCTACTGTAACTTAATAGAATTATAAGAGTTACAAAACAAGTCCTTAATCAGAATAATATTATTTCTTTTAGGAAAATGTCAATTTTTCTCTTACTAAAAATTAATATATACCATTTATTTCCTATTATTTTTGTAATACTCAATAATCCTTCTAACACTATAATTTTATAATATTACTTTTTATTTTTAAACACATTTTTACTTATATTTATTATAAATTAAGTAAATAATGTAAATTAAAACTAAAATAAAGAGATTTAATTACTAAAAATAATAAATATTGGTTTATGTGTAAATAAAAAATTACTAATAAGTCTTTTTTATTTTTTAAATATTTTTCTTATAATAATTATTAATTTATGTTCTCAAGATAAAATATCATACAAATAATTCATTTATCCTTATATTTTCTTAAACTTTTTTATGCTATGAGAGTTTTTAATATTATAAAAATAATAAGAAGTAAATAGTATATATTGACTGAGGAAAGAAAAATTGGCGAACTCAATTTCTTTTTCTAGTAATTTGCATGCATGATTAACACAATGGGCATTTACTTGGGCAACAAGCAGCCAAGCAGTGTGCGATGACTGGCGACTGTAGAGTTGTTACGGTGAAGTCAGCCGGAGGCGATCGCAAAACCTTTTTCAGTTGTGTGATTTGAATAATACGTCATGTTCAACGGTTGCCCACGTATGGAAAAGACCGTCATCCGAACAGTGTCCGTGAATTGTGTGGCAACGATTGCACATACACCCAATTAATCAGAAATTTTGGTTGGTCGCATTGTGTTTGTGTGGGCCATGTTGCCCCCTATTTCACGTGAGCTACGACTGCAACTGTGATGCCTTTCCGTAGCTCGTGAAATTTTGGGCTGTATCCAAAAAATAAAGAAAAGTCAGCATTGAAATATCTAATTTGTGCAAAAACGCATGTGCATGAGGAGACTTTATCTTTGATTGAAGATTCCGAATTTCAATTTGATTAGTCAGAGAATTATAGCCTGTGATGATTTTGTTATTAGTTTTTATAATTTAAAGTGCGATTACCAAAATTTTTGGGCACACACTAAATTAGAAATTCGTTCATCAAATTAAAAAAAGTCAAGATTTATTAATATTTTTTGCGATACACTAAATTAGAAATTCATTCATTGAATTAGAAAAAGCTAAGGCTTACAGTATCGGTTCAAGAATTCTTTTTTTATGATTGTAAAATATTATATTCATTCAATTTATCTTACACTCTCATAAAAGTCAATATATATATATATATCATAACAAAAATATATATTAAGGGGTGTGTTAAGTTTGACAATTGAGTATATATTTGATTATTAGGATTCGCTTTATGTGTACTCATTTTTTAAGTTTTTTTTTTATTAGTGATGTAGAATGCACGTTAATATGATTAATAATGATATATATCTCAAATTTTTTTATTTTAAATAATTATTCTAAATGATATAATATTCATCGATTGATTAGTTGATAAAATTAAGATAAATTAATTATATTTTTTTATTAATTAATTGATGAATAATATATCATTTAATATAATTATTTGAGATAAAAAAATTTAAGATGTGTAATATTAATTTAATATGAATTAGAAATATTGTTGAGCAAGAAAAGTGTGTGAGTGAAAGAATTTTTTTTTTTTTATACCGTGAAAGAATTAGAATAGTGCGTACAAGTTATCGCATACTTAATTTCATTTGAAACCCAATAAAATCACTCGACAAAGAATTCAATACGAAAAGTAAAACGCGGGGGTGCAAAAGGTGTGAAGCCAGCGTCCAAGTTGTCAGAATAGAAGAATAAGAGAGTTTTATATGACGTGGACCATTACTGTCATAGATAAGAATTGCCGACATGTAATGAATTATCTGGCCGGATTAATCCAACAAAATACCCACTACTTTCCACTTTAATTTCATTCAAGTTGGCAAACGGGATCAGTTTGCTTTTGAAACTGCTTTGACTTGCTGTCAAACCATTCAATTAGCCGCGGCAACAAGTAACCTTATATTATATTTAATAATTTTTTTAAATCTGAATATAATATTTTATTAATAACATATATTAAATTTTTTATTTTAAATAATATAATATGAATTAATTAATATAATTAATTTACTTTAGTTTAATTAATTAATTAATGTTATATTATTTAAAATAAAAAATTATAATATATAAAATTACTCTTAATAATACTTGATCAGGTAAAACCCATTAACTAAACACACACATATATTTTTTTTAAATTGCTTTTTACTGAATCCGGCTTGAAGGTGCAATTTGCAATTGTAAAATGAGGCGCCGTCTTTGGAAAGGTCTATCCAAATAGACTGTATTAAAAATTAAAAAAGGGAATAAGATAATGAAAAGGTCATAATCAGTAAAGAAGAGAGATTCAAAGGCATCATATGATAGCAAGGATTCAAGATCAACAACTTGATAAAGAAAGGAGGTCCAAGTGAAATGAACGTATGCACACGCCGAATTCTTGGAAGGTTCATCATCTCCCACACGAGCTGTCACTCTTGACCGACTACACGGATCAGGTTATGATGGCATTTAATGGGAATATACCATTATGACATCAAACGAATGCCTGCCTCGACAATATGATTGAGTGGGTTTCAATTACATTTATTTTCAGTCAGTTTTATTTAATTAACTACCTAATTTAAATTTTGAATTTTGAATTAAATAGAAGATTAAAAAAGTAATTTAAATTTTATCCACTATCATTTTTTTAAAAATAAAGTTATTTGAACACATTAAAATATTTTTAAAACTCATTTACTATTTAAACCCATTATTAAAACTCAAAAATTAAAATTTTACTCTATATATCCATCTAAAAACTAAATAAACCCATCAAACATCATTAATATAGAGATATCAACTGTTTGAATTTTTTAATTTAGATTAATAAAAATATGAAAAAAAAAAGTTAATTTAAATCAATCACACAAAATTTAAGTTTTGAAACTTTTCGGCCAAACAAATTTGTTTAGTTTATTATTAATTAATGAAATCAAGCATTTAGGATTTAGTTAATTTAAACAAATCAAAAAAAATTATGAAAAATAACTTTCTCTCTCTAGCCCTCATTTTCATATTTATGTCTAGACCAAATAGCAAAATTAAAATGAGAATTAAAGTCATGATTTAAAACTATAACTTATATTAATTAGTAATTACATATGATCGAAATCTATTTTGAGTGTTGAACGCTTGTCTGCTTGAAGCTATTGTTTTGCAATTAGCCACGTAACTTGAATTCCCTTACTTTTGACTTTCACCCAACTGAAAAATCAAAGATACGAGGTTACTTAGAAATCTCAATCCAAGAATTGGATTTATTTCATTTAATTGTATAGTTTAATTATTTGTAGAGACGTTCACAGAAAGAATTAGAGAAGTCTGTATAATTCTATGTTTTAAGGGATGAAGATGGATGATAAATTTAAAAAAAAAAAGTTAGAGATGGGTGTATATAGTAAATTATTTCATTTAATTGCATATATTTTGCCCTTAACAGTAAATTCATTAATGGATATTTTGAAAATAAATATTTTTTTGTAAAAATGAATTTGAAGAGTATTTTAGTGGGTTCAAATAACCTTACCCTTAAAAAAGTTTCAGACAAATACTAGTACAGTGGACTTCTAATTTAAAAATATTAGATTATCTAGTCATAAAAAATAAATATTAAATTATTATGCCATTATAACAAATTTCCTTTTTATGTTGTAAGAATAAAATGGTCAAACTGAACTTTTTAAAATAACTTTAATTGTTAAAGATGGCCAAAATTTTTAAATAAAAAAATTTAAGGAAGACTTTATTATTAAATTATTCCACTTTTTTGTTTGGATTTCTTAAAAATAATTAGCATAAGCAAAATGGCCGGGGTGGACTAGCCTACAGGCTTCGGCCCTGCCCTCGTTTAAGGGCCCGGGCTAGGGGACTCGAGCTTACAATTAAAAGCTTGGACTTGGCTTAGTCTTTAGATTTTTGGGAAAAAAAAATCGAAGGATTATATTAGAAATATAAAACGTTAAGTATTGCATGTATTTATCAACTAATCCGATCATCATGCACTAAAAGTTTACCATTCATTAAAACGATATAAAAATGACGATTGATCTATAAGCTTAATTGTTCTTGTTGTGGAAATTGAAATTACAATTAAAAGCTTATCATCATCACCTTGCCTTTTTCTTTATCTATCCTTTGCCTTATATCTTACATTACATATTTACACTGTACAGTACTACTTACACTATATGATGGATAATTATATCGTCATTGTGTATATAGTTATGCTAAGATAAGTTTATTAACGTTTTAATTTAATATTATTTATTTTTCAATTGGACCTGCATAGAAGCATAATCACTTAAAAAAAAAAACTCTTTATAAAATTGTAATGTAGTAATTAATACAATGCAAACAACATATCAATTGTATTAAGAAAGTGCCCAAATCAATTGCACTAAGCTTGATTGAGTGATTTTTAAGTATTTTTATTTCGCCAAATGCCTAAATTCAAATTTCTAATAATGAAGGTATGTATATATATATTTTTTTTTTAAAAAGAAGGGCTTTGCCTACTTTAAATTGTGGCCCCAAAAAAGCTAATTGAATCATCAGTTTGATTCAAATTGGGTTTGGTTTGTAAATTAAAAAAAATAAAAAAATTGATCAATTTAATTAATTAAATAAAAAATCAACTTGAAAATCAAATAACTAATAATTAAAAATTTTAAAAGTTATAAAATAAAAAAATCGAACCGAATCAGAACTAAACCAATTTTGGTTCATTTAATTTTAATTATGTTTATTCAGTTTAGCTTAATTCAATGAAAAATAGAACAAAACAAGAACGACCGGACCATGCCACCCACCCCCTCTTAACTTCTAATTAAGAAAAAAAAAAGAAGGAAAAATTACATTGAGAAAGCCCTATGTGTAATATGCTTTTCAGAATTTGAGCGGGTTCCATAAAAGAAAAAAAAAAGAAAAAGAATAGCAATTCAATTAAAACAATCCATCTTTCAATTTCCTAATATTCTTGAATAGGCTTTTTAAGGGCCTCAAACCATCTTTAAATATAAGGGCTTGGGCCAAGGCTTTTACCAAGCCCGGCCCGAACATTTACCAAATAGAATTTTTCGTTTTAAAAATAAATATCTAACAAGTGACTCGGTAAATCGCTTTGTGTCACAAATGCAAGGAAGCACGTTTCCATTTGGCTCTACCCTCCCCTCCGAAGCCTTCTTCAGGCATGGAATTTTCTCATTTGATAGTTTCTGAAACTCATTTTCAATTTTTTTAAATATTTTAATTTTGCATAGTTTCTGAAACTCATTTTCACTTTTTTTTTTTTAAATATTTTAATTTTGCTTTTGTTGATTGTTTGTGTAAATTGCAGGTTGTCTGACAGGAGTTTCCACTTCCAGCCTGTGAGATTTGCTTATATCCATTACAAAATCTCATTCTCACTTTCAAATATTCGTTTTTTTGTTGCCTATTTTTGGGTAATTTCTGTTTATTTTTTTTTAATATTTATCATAACAGGTTCCTGGTAGATTGAGTTGGAGCAGAAACTATGCTGCCAAGGGCACCAAATTTATTAGTCGATGTACGGTATAAAATGTATTAATTTTAAAACTGCTTGTAAATTGTAGATGTAATCATATAATCTCCCTTGATTTTAATTATTTGTTTATATTATTACTATTTATTAATTATGTTATTATAGTTGAAATAAAACTAAAAAGTTAGAAAACAAGATTTTAAAATGTATTAATAAACCACAAAGCGCGAAGACCCACTTTCAATTCATTAAAAGCGCGAAGACCCACTTTCGATTCATTGAGACATTTTATCAAACACAGTGTATAGTAACTAAAAAGATGGGAAAAGGGAAGGTGGGGTTGGTGGTGGCGTTGGTATTGGTGTCTCTTGTCATTTCCACATCTTCAAGTATGAACAACAGATGCGATGGAGAAAATCTGTGTTTCCAACTGCCACGACATCAGCCTCATCCTCTTCCTCTTCATTGTTGTTCAATCGTGTAGGCTCTTCCCTTTTGTTCCAAGTCCATGGAAACGTATATCCTCTTGGGTATGTAACATAAAGAATTTATATATTTGTTTTTTGGAAGTGAGATATTTAGGAACTCAATTTACATCTCCTTTTACATTTCTGGTTGAATTTGCAGATACTATAATGTTACCATGTACGTAGGACAGCCGGCAAGACCTTACTTTCTTGATCTGGACACCGGTAGTGATCTCACTTGGCTCCAATGTGATGCACCTTGTGTTCAGTGCTCTGAGGTACTTGCATCAATATCACAAGTTTGTTTCATGAATTTTCCGTTATGATTATACATTGTGCTTATTTAAATATAACCTTAGAAGCTTTTATTGTAATTGTAGGCACCTCATCCGCATTACAGACCAAGCAACGACCTTGTGCCTTGCAAGGACCCCATTTGTGCATCCTTGCATGCACCTGGTCAACACAAATATGAAGACCCTACCCAATGTGACTATGAGGTTGAGTACGCAGATGGTGGCTCATCTCTTGGTGTTCTTGTCAAGGATGCTTTTGCCTTCAACTGTACAAATGGCCAACGACTTAATCCTCGTCTAGCCCTTGGGTTGGTAACTAAAATTTTCTTAGTTTTCTTATGCCCTTGTTCTTTATACGTGTATAAGAAGTTTGATAGATGGTGACCTATGATTTCCTTGCTGCAACTGAAATGACTTGAATTGGCCATTTTAGCTTGTCAGAGTTCTTATCCATTTTAGACAGGGAGAAAAATTAACAAAATATGGGACCATTTAGATGAAAATATGTCTTCAGAGGCAGCAAAGTAACCTTTTTACTTGATTATATCTTGTTCCTTTAGATACAGCATTTGAAATAGTCAAGTAGCAATCATGTTTACTTGAGGTTGTTTCCCTGTGCATCATAACTATTGATTTCTTTGTATCCAGATGTGGATACAATCAAGTTCCAGGTGCATCTTATCATCCCTTGGATGGAATTCTTGGCCTTGGCAAGGGTAAATCCAGCATTGTTTCACAACTTCATAGTCAGAAGTTAATACGAAATGTCTTTGGACACTGTTTAAGTGGACGGGGTGGAGGATTCCTATTCTTTGGAGATGACCTCTATGATTCTTCTCGAGTAGTTTGGACTTCAATGTCATCTGATTATACGTAATTGACCCTCCCATAATCCAGTGTTCAAATTTATTAGTCTTATTATCAATATTTTGGTGGGTCTTCTGCTCATTGTACCTCCTTTAATTCTTTATTTCAGCAAATACTACTCACCTGGAGTTGCAGAACTCTTTTTTGGTAGGAAAACTACTGGTTTAAAGAATCTACCTGTGGTTTTTGACAGTGGAAGCTCTTATACCTACTTTAATCACGTTACTTATCAAACTTTAATATCTATGGTGAGTCAGAGAAAAAAATTAAGCTTCCTCGTCATTTATGATTCATTTGTTGTTGATAAGAAATTTTAACAAATTGACTGGCCACAAATTATATGATTCAATGGTATCACTTGCCAATTCAAACCTTCATGAAACCTGATGTTTTGCATTGGTGATTTATATGCTTATAGATGAAGCAAGAACTAAGTGCAAAGTCCTTAAGGGAGGCACCAGAAGATCAGACGCTGCCATTCTGTTGGAAAGGCAGGAGACCTTTCAAAAATGTTCATGATGTCAAGAAATACTTCAAGCCCCTAGCCCTGAGCTTCTCAGATGGGAAATCTAGAACTCTTTTTGAGTTAACCCCTGAAGCATATCTGATAATATCGGTAAGCGCTATCTACAATGACATTCTCATATCTTTTCTTTGTTTTCTCATTGTCAGCTTTTTGGTTAGAAATAGCACTTCCCATTGAAAACTTAAACAAAATGTTCTTTCAGAGTAAAGGAAATGCTTGCTTGGGAATTCTGAATGGAGCTGAAGTGGGGCTGCAAGATTTAAATGTCATTGGAGGTATTTGAGATTTTGTGAAGTTCTTTGAACATGAAAAGCAGATATTAAAATGCCATCATCATGCTGCTGAGCCACTGTATTTGTTACCATCTTAACAGATATATCAATGCAAGACAGATTCATTATTTATGACAATGAGAAGAAAATGATTGGATGGATGCCTGCCAACTGTGATCGGATCCCGAAATCGAAAGCCATGAATACGTGATGACCACTGTGCATTTTCATAAAAAAAGGGACTCCTCCTGTCTATAAATAAAACACAGAGGGTCAGAGGGTATGGTTGGTTTTTTCATATTTGTATATTGAACTAGTATGTAATTTGCTTAAATGATGCACTAATGCAGTCCTTTTATGTAAGCGAAATCACTGTTCTCTGCTGCTCAAATGTTAAAAAACTTTCTTCTACAATCTTGCACGAATAAGAATGCCCAACAATTGTGGTGCACTAAAGGATTATATATTAAAGGACCTAGCAAACTATGATGTTTGGACTCCCAATGATCAGTTTAAAATGGCTTGTGCAGAGTCGTAATTCGTAAAAATATCTTGATATGGTGATAACTGATCCATCTGATACTGGACTTGTGGGCCGAATGGGCCATCCGGGGCCACCAACCGATAGCATGATGCCGCCCAAAGCAGGACTCTATATTTCATCTAGAGAGTCTACTAATTCTAATTGTTCCAGAGTAAGCAGAAAATGGTTTTTTAACTGTAAGAAATTCAATTTAGACATGAGATACCTATCTAGAAGCTTTCACAACTCAATTGTATATGGTGGAAACATCAAAGGTTTGCTCAGAAAATAAAGTGAGGATGTGTATGAACGAGATAGCAAACAATAAGACAAAAAAAAGAAAATGATTGAACAGAGAAACTTCAAAGTATTTAGCAACCTCGGATGTATCGATATCAATACTGACTTATTATTTCAATGAATCATTTCTTCTGATAAAAGAACATCATTGAAACATTTACTTAAAATTACACTTATCAGATTCCATTATGGAAGACACCATTTTTTTTGAAGAATTTGTCATGCTCTATCTAATCCATAAATAGTATCATAAAAAATAGATACAAATTTTTTATTGCTACTTAGTACTGACAATAGGTTTGAAAAAGTATATAAAAATATCAAATTTAGATATTTGTATTTTGTTGAAGTAAGGCAACATGTCGTATATTTGGAATCAATTCTATTTTGAGAGAGTTGAAAAAGCATCATCTCATTAAAAAGTTCTAGATATTTGCTCTTTTTCAATGCATTTCTTTAGATAGAGACTTTGTTTTTTTCCTCTCTTTTTTCGAATGGTAAATATTTCTCAGAACTTGGAGTGTGAATCAAATTCATGTTTGAATTGAAATTGAAATATCGCTGCAAGTTTAGTTTGTAAATCAAGAAAAAAAAATATTTAATTAATTAAACAAAAAATTGACTTGAAAATTAAATAACTGAAAAAATAAAGATTTTAAAAGTTAAAAAAATAAAACTAAAACCAAACCAATGTTGGTTTGGCTCATTTCATAATTTTAATTATTTTCATTCGGTTATTGCTCAGTTCAATAAAAAATTGAATTGAACCAAATTATGTCGCTGACCCCCTCTAACTTCTTAAAAAGGGAAAAATTATATTGAGAAAGCCCTATGTGTAAAATACTTTTAAGAATTTGAGATAGATCCAAAAATGAAAAAAAAATAGGGTAAAATTATTTAAACCTATTATTTTACATTTTAAACCCATCATTCAACAAAATTACATATAATAACAATAGAATATAAACAAATTAAACAAATAAAACTATAATTTAATCACACCCATTTTTTTTTGTAAAATCATAACTTCTCTTTCTCTCATGTATATAGATTCATTACTAAATCGCTTCTTTTTCACGTTCATATTTTTACATTTGATCAAAATTTAAATGCCTCAAAAAAACTTTAGAAATAAAAATGAGAAAAAATGTAAACTAATTTACAGAAGAATTTCCAAAACAAAGAAATATGATTCTCTCTTCAGTTTTTGCTTGAGAAAGAACTTGATGTGGCTTTTTTTTTTTTTCCCTTCTGTTCTTCTTTACATAAACTTTAAATTCTGATATTAGGAAATAAAGCAAAGAACAATTACACCTATTAGATTTCTTGTATGTCATGTTATTTTGTATTAAAATTCCTTCGATAAAGCCAATAGTTTTTTTTTTTTTTCGATGGAAAGCCAATAGCATTAATATGAAATAAAACCACGAGGGCCAGAAGAGAGAAAAAAAAAATCAATTAGTCCTTGGATTTAAGAAGATGGCCCAAATTTAGGCTTTAATCTCTTGTCAATTGATTAAAAATAAATTGAATTCTGTATGAAGTTAGAAAAAAATTACCTGTTTTGGAGAGACTAGAGAGATTGATGTTTTACAAGCAAAGATAGAGAAGCTAATATTGAGTGTTAAAAAAAAAGGGATACTTATTTTAATTGAGGTTATTTTTAAGATTTTATAAGATATATAGAACAAAATTCTAATGTTTAAATTTTAATAATAAATTTTATTAAAAAAATAAATATTAATAAAATTAAAGATTCAAATAATCTCACCTAAAAGATTATTGAGCTAACACTATCTATTCAAATTTATAGAATTCTTGAACAGGCATTTTATGGGCCTCAAACCATCTTTAATAAAAAACATGGGCTTGGGCGAAGACTTTATTCAAGCCCGGCCCGCCCAGCACATTTACAAAATATAATTTTTTTTTTAAAAGAAAAACAAAAGGCCCGGTCGCGCTCTCAGTAGCAGCATCTAGTAAAAGGAGACATCGAAACCATCTTCCGTCGGGCTCTCGTATCTAATAAGTAACTCTATAAATCGCTTTGTATCGCAATGCAGGGAAGCACGCCTCTATCTGGCTCGACCCTCCTCTCCGAAGCCATTGTCAGGCATGAAATTTTCTCAGTTGATTGTTTCTGAAACTCATTTGCAGTTTTCTTTTTAATTTTTATAATTTTGCCTTTGTTGATTGTTTGTGTCAATTGTAGGTTGCCTGACAAGAGTTTCCACTTCCAGCCTGTGAGATTTGCTTATTTCCGTTACACATTCTCGTTCTCACTCTCAAATATTCGTTATTTCGTTGCCTATTTTAGGTTAATTTGTATTTATTTTTCTTTTTTAAAAATATTCTCTATAACAGGTTCCTGGTAGATTGAGTTCGAGCAGAAATTATGCTGCCAAAGGCATCAAATTTATTAGTCCATGTACGGTACAAAATGTATTAATTTAAAAACAATGTTTATAAATTGTAGATATAATCATATAGTCTCCCTTTTCCTTGATTTTAATTATTTGTTTATATTATTACTATTTATTAATTATCTTATTATAGTTGAAATAAAACTAAAAAGTTAGAAAACAAGATGTTTGTGCATTAGACGGAATGTTTATTGACATTTTTGGTTCAATGTTAATCTTTACAAGTTATGTTTGGTAGTCTTCCACACCACAACATTAAACAAAAACCCCCTATGATTGATATTCTTTTTTTTTTACAGACACCAAAAATAAAATTGTCAGTTTTAGATTGCCTGAGAAGAGTTTACAGCCGGTGAGATTTTCTTATTTCCATTATATAATCTTTCTCTAACTCAATGGTTTCTAGTTTTGTTGCCTGTTTTTATTGTAATTTTTTGTGTGTGTGTGTGTGTTTTTTTTTTTTGGATTTCCATTTTAACAGATTGTTCCTAGTACATTGAGTTGGAGCAGAAACTGTGCTGCCAAAGACATTGAACTCAAGCAGAGTCCTAAAGTGAGTGACTTATTCACTACTACTACTAAGGAGAACTCCTTGTTTGCTTTTTCAGAAAAAAGGAAAAAAAAAAAGAATTTAATAGCTCGTGCACTTTAATAGTTAGTCCTTCGACAAATTGTTTTATTTTGTGAAATAAAATTGAAATCTTTAAAACTTTACTTACTTTTATTGCTGTGTTTTGCGAGATAAGATTGAAAACTTTGAAAGGGTATTTGGCTATGTCTCACTACTGCTATGATGCAAAGTTAACAATTGCAATGGCACTGCAGTGGATGTGCATGGTTATTATAATTTGGGCTTTCATTTTTGGTGAATTTGTTTTTCCATTTTCGTCAGTTACATCAACAATACTAATTTCGGACTGTTTTTAGATGATTGGCTAATGTTATTGGGTGCTTGTGCTGTAGGATTGCAATGTTATAGAGGAAAGTTTTCTTACAAGCTTTATGCAGCAGGTCAAAAACCCTACGTGTGAACCAGATGAATATGGTGATTGGTCATATTTTGAAAATAAAACTTTTTAGTGGACTATTGGCTCAAATTTTTTAGTGTTAATATGTTTAGAGGAACAGTTTTCGAATGTATGCAAGTATTTTGATAGAAGCTCTAGCAAATGGGCATTGTTGCCTATATGAAGTTTGATTTTGATATATATGTTTGCAGGCATCAAATATCTGCCTGTTATGTGTCAAGCCATGTGTATTGAAGGACGCAAGGTACTTGAAGCAGGAGTGGATGCCATGGATCTAAAAGATGGGATTTATATGGCATTTGAGGCAATTAAGGGACACTTAAAGTGCAGAGCACGAGTTGCAAGCAATTCTGATGAAATTGCTCAGGTTCGTTTTAGCCTTAGGAATTTTGCTTACTTTTAGGAGTTGGGATGATTAAATGAACAGTGAAAAGTGAGGTGCTTTAATTTGTCTTTTTTTATTTATTTTTTAAAGGTAGGAAGAACTGCTGCAAATGGGAACAAAAAGATTGGTGTTCTCCTTACCGAGATTATGGAGAAAGTTGGAAAAAAGGGTCTTTTTTTCATCTATGTAAGTTGCTTGTTGAATTTCTGCAATCCTTTCCTGTTTATTCTTAGTGAATGTTAGCTAGCTTGTTGGATTTTTCTATTCTGCTTTTTTTTGGCTTGAGAATGGTTAGGCATGGTGTGGTTTTTATATTATGTTTTTTCATACATTTAATATTTTCATAACTACTACTGTTGGTCTTTCTTGTTTTTATTTTGACAGAATTAAATGAATTTGGGGAAGTAGAAGAAAAGAATAAAATTTAAGATGATGATGTAGGGGAAAAGATATTAGGTTTATTTTTAAGTTTTTTATTTTTAGAATATAATAAGAATGTGCTTTTACCATAGAATTTAACATTTTTTTTTCTTTTTTTTTTTGGCAAAAAGAAATTATTAAACAGAAAATTGGATGCTCTTTGCCAAAGAACCAGTAGTTCTAGCAGCCTAAGTGGAGCAAACATCTTGTGCAGAAGAGAGACCACTTAAAAATAAACAAAAAAAGACTAGAAAATTGAACCCTATTAGATCACTATTGCTTCACAATATACTAAATGAGGAGGGGTATTTTGAAACTTATTTCTTCCCAATTACATGAATTGAGATCACATAAAGCTCTATTTATATCTAGAATTTGGACCCAATGCTAACACCATGATAAGCATTTCCAATCTGACCCTAAATGACAAGACCACCAATCCTACAGCTTCACTTTAATAAGATCCTCAGCTTGAAAATCAGGATAACGTACTGTGTAAAAGAAAATTTGAGCTTATACTCTACTCTTGTTTTTCTTCTTCTTCACACTATTTGTAATAATATTTATTCCTTTTTCTTTTTATAAATTTTCTTACTCAATCAAAAACCTTGGCAACACATAATTGTTGTCAGTCTTAAAACTGTTGCAGGATAAGGAAAAAAAGAAGAATGAATTAAAGTTTCTAAGAGGAATGAAGTTAAATTAAGGCGCTGTATCCTCTTACTTCATCGATGATGAGACCCAAACATGTGTAAGCATTGCAATATATAAATCATTATGCTAAATTTGTGTATTGGAAATTTATTAATAAGTATTGCATTGGTTTCACTTGACAAATATAATGATGTCTAATATATCACTTGTTGTTGTGTTTGATGTTTCATTCTTGTGTTAACACTAATCATTTTGCCAGGTTTTGAAAAATCCAAAAGTTTTGATCAATGAGAATAAAATTTCGAAAAAGATTGTCAAGCAAGCTATTGGACCTATGGGTTACGTAAGAGTGCTTGTTTGCACGAAATTTTAGTTTAAGTTTGCTTATTAACCAAGTTAATTGAGATTTTTTTTGCTTCCTCAGACACGACCTTTATTGATTATTGCTGAGGATGTTGAAGTGGAAGTGGCAGGATCTATAATTCAAGACAGGATATGTGTTAGCACCAAGGTAATCAATTTCTTTTGGCCAACTAGAAAATGGTCAAATTATTCAACAAGAAACGAAGTTACAAGGAAAGTTTACCAATATCAAATGAGATTACTGGAGAATACATGACAATTTTAAGCTGACAAAAAAATGACATTTTTAAATGTTATGTACTATTATATAATTAGCTTATTTTTACATAATGTTGTTTTATGCATTATTAATTATGGTGGCTTTTTGAATTGAATGAAGTTTTGTTTGGTCAAACCTCCTGAATTTGAAGAAAATTGTAAGGAAATCATGCAGGACCTTGCCATTCTCACTGGTGGATGGGTAGGTTGATGTGTTAATTTTTCCTCCCATTTTGGATCATGTTTTAATACTTAAATTAACGTCCTGTATTTTCATTTTTAGGTTGTTACTGGAGAGTCTAATTCTTTACTTGCCCGACTAAAGCTTGGTTCATGCAAAGAGGTAAGACATTCAATATATGTGTAGATCTGCAATGTTATTTTGCCAGTTTTCACCCTTGATCATATTAAGGGCAGCTTTTCGTTCAAACAATATATTTCATCATTTTCCATCGCTATAGGTTGTAATTTTGGATAATGATATGGTTATCCTCAGTGGGTCTGGTAGCCAAGCAGACATTGAAAGAAGATGTGAACAGGTTTCTTGTCTCTTTAATATGTTTTTCAACAATTTTTAAGCTTTCATTTTGTTGATTAATTATTGGATATTCTGATGGCAGTTGAGATCTGCAATTAAATCAAGCACATCGGATTATGAAATTAAGTTGCTTGAAGAGAGGCTTCTAAATCTTTCTTGTGGAGCTCTGATTGTTAAGGTTCAGTGGTTTAGATCATTTGCTTTTGTTAGTGTTTGATCCGGCATCTTATTATAATGAGGTTGTTTTAATTTAAGGTTACCGGGGGTAGTACTAAGAGTAAAAGAATTGTAAATGGCCTAAATGCTGCCAAGGCTGCAATGGAGGATGGAATCTTACCTGGTAACCCTATTATTATTATAATTTCAATTTTTCCATTTTTTATTTGTTTCAGTGGGTCCATCTTGTTAGGACGGGGAATCGCACTTTTTATGCTCTTATTAACTGCTTTAATGTTATGGATTTGCATTATATGTACAGTACATGGCAGCCAAACAATTAAAATGGAAACAAACTATTACCAGGGACAGCCAGTACTTCCACTCTAAATAAAAAAAAAAAAAATATATATATATATATATATATATATATATATATATATAACATAATATAATTTCAAACTATTTTTAATGTGTTTCAAATTTTGTGTTAAATGTATCAGGTACCATGTTATGAGCTTTAATGTATTCCTATTTTTTTGTTTAAGTATGTCATGTATTATGATGTGAATTATAAGTATTTATAGGTCCAAGTTTTACTTGGTTTCAAGTTTGTTGTTATCATAAGATTTCAATATATGCACTGAGTTTCAAGTCCATTCTTTAAATGTTTCAATTTTTGTGTTGAATATGTGATGACTTGCATTGTGTTTTCATGTTCTGCGTAATGAACCAAATGTCTAGTGGTTTCAAATTTTCGAGTCGGTCATTATAACCTTTCCATTAAGTTTTCAAGTTTTGTAGTGGGTTTCAAGACCAACTTTCACATGATTCAAATATTGCATTGGTGCATAAAGTCTTGCATTATGGTTTTCACGTTTAGTGTCACTCATATTTCAAGTTTAGCATTACTTTTGTAATATATTAAATAAAAATACTATTATTTTGGCATATAATTTATTTGAGAGATAATCAGTCTGATTTGTTTTAGAGGTGCAATTTTCCAGAGAACTTCTCCCAAGCTTGTAGGCAACCATTTGCTAGTTTTGACTTATTTTGTATATTTTCTCTCTCTGGCGGTAATAATGGTTTTAATGTATCCAAGTGCTCGGTATTATGATGTCATTTACAGGTGGTGGGGTTGCGCTTTTGCATGCCTCAAAGGAGCTGGACAAATTGCAAACTACAAGCTTAGGTGGAAAGATTGGTGTTCAGCTTTTACAGCAAGCTCTTAAGGTTTTTTCATTTCTTATACATATGTGTGTGTTTGATTTTCGTAAACTGATGGATCTTTGTTCGATGGTGATAATTGCATAGTAACAAAGCAAAAAGGAATTGTTAACAATTTGGGAAAGAAAGATCTCAGTGGCATGAAAAATCTCATTAATATCGGCTTTGTATCATTTTCATTGTTTAGACAAATTTTGGTTGGAGCTTAAGAAAAAGAAAATTATATCCTACCTAATAATTTAATGAACTTTCCTCATAAAAATAATTGTCTACTTGATTATTAATAATTTGACCTGCAGATGCCTGTGTGCACAATTGCTTCTGCCGCTGGGGTTGATGGTTCAGTTGTTGCTGAAAAGTTACAAGAGCAAGACAATCCTGATGTTGGATATGATCCGGCTACAGGTTTGTTTCTCAAATTAAAAAGCCGAAAAGCAAACTTTTGATTTTTACTGTTATGAATCGAGTTAACAATATTGTCATCTCTCTTTGCACCAGGTGAATATGTAGATGTAATTAAGCTTGGAATCCTTGATCCCTGTAAACTCATAATAAAAGAAATAGATGATGCCATAAGGTAATTGGTTCAACGTCCTAATTTTCTTAAATGATCCTTCTTGTAGCATGGATTTTCATTTTCATCTTCGTTTAGGACAGTAACCTTCTTTCTAACTCAGCTTCATTCTCTGATTAATTAATATCAAATTAATTGCTTTTTCTGTAGTTGCTTTATTACTCATTGTTGGTGTTCCTATGAGATGCTTCAGCGACAGAAGAGGAACATGGATGGAATGGGAGGTTCCTAACAAGCTGAAACCTGGATTGATTGGGTTGATTATGTTATAGTATTGCATTGGTGTTGATTAATTATGGTGTGCTCAACAATACAGTATTTTTGTCTTTTGCCCTTGATTCTATCACGCCCAACTTAGCCCGTTGGCCGATCGCCGTCAAGATTTATCTATTATTTTCGGGTTAACTTTGGATTTTGAGTATCTTTAAATCACCTCTCTTAGTTTTGAAAATCTCAATTTTCATTATTATCTATTTCTATCGGACTTATGGTGATCATAGAGATTTATAATTATATATAGCAGCCAAATTATTTGTTACGCCATTCAATAAAGAAGAAAGAATAATAATAATAAAAATGAATAAAATGATAAGATAGGAATGAAATAAGATTGCAACTATTATATACCTGAGTTGATGGTTGTAATATAAGTCTTCTTTATTCCTCTTTTCATTTATTTTGTACTTTACTGTGATAAATAAATATTCACTTGTTTAGTAGATGATGTATATGAAAAACTTTTCAATTCATGAATCTTGGACTTTATAAAATGAAGCACATTGTTTATAATGTTAAACAAATTTTTATAATGTTTTAGCTCATGATTTCTGGATGTATATGTAGGTAAAAAAGATAAAATTTATAACTTGATTCAATATATTTTGTATTGAAATATGTTTTTTTTTTCTTCTTTTAAATTGCTCCTTATTTTATGAAAGTAAGAGATTTTTTAATTGAAAAATTACTATATATATATATATATATATATGTATATTGCAATTAAACTTAAATTTAATTATCTTAAACAAAACCTAAGTTAAATTATAGAATAACCTATCAGTTGGGTAAACTGACAACTACTCATTGAAGATGAATCAACGGTGAAAATTACACTTGTTTAAAAGCTAGGTTGGTTATTGTTTACCTTGGAAGCCTAGCACGTCCCCACCTCATTTCGTGCGGTGCAAAACAATCATGAGGCTTGGGTGAATTCCATTTAAGTCCATAGAATTTGGAATTATAATTTTTAGAAATTACTTAAAATATCCAAATTATTATTTTCATAATTATTGGATCTAATAATTTTTCATAAAGTAAATAGTATTTTTATTCGATAAAACTTAAAATCCAAATAAATACTGGGACTAATTGAGTAATTAGTTTACACTGCCTACTAAAGGAGCTGGCAACTAGGCTTGGCTGTTTCCTCCTACATGACTCACTGTATGTACATAACCTATATCTATGTGTGTGTGCGTGTGATACATGATGTATAAATTGCCGTGCCAACTAACAATAGAATAGAAAAAGTGTGACTACTCAGCTTCTCGTCTTCATTGCTGAGAAAAAGAGGTGCATATATTTAGAAAGCTGGGCACACAAAAGAAACCCACTTTGCAAAGCCGAATAGATAACCAAAATTAATTAAAACAATGGCGTCGTGTTGTTGGGTTGCAATATTATTGCTGCTACTGATAGCAATAGGAGAAGCAGGCTGCTTTGTTGAAGGAGGAAATGTGACATATGATGGAAGATCCCTCATTATTGATGGCCAAAGAAAAATTCTATTCTCTGGTTCTATCCACTATCCTCGCAGCACCCCTCAGGTAACTAAACTCCAACAGCTCTTACCTTTTTTGCCATTAATATTGTACTAAAACCTTGCCTAGTGAATTGGCATTAATTCTAAGTTCAATTAATTATCTTTCTTTTGCATTCTTGTTGAGTGTTAATAGTTCACAAAATTCAGGAATTCAGAATAACGAGAGCACTTCTTGCAAGCCTTGCTAGCTCGTTTAAGTATAGCAACACCTCATTAGTTTGATGAAATTGCCACAGATCTATAGTCTCACTACTTTTAAAAATAGTTATGTAGACTGTTTTTTTAAGACATATATATATATATATATATTTTAAAATTAAACTTTAAGGATCTATATGACTATTACTAAACACAAAAGAAAAGTCTATATATCCCAAAAAGAAATATAATAAGAGACCACCAGTACTGTCATTATTTTTCTTCTTTTTTCCTTCAAAAAAGTACTCTTTTCTTGGTGTTCAGAGTTGAGAAAGTTGATCGATCCTTGTCCTATATTCCTATTACATCACGGGCAACAGAATAAAATGGGTGGCCTTTGATAAAACCTTTCCTTTATCTTTCAACTTTAGCAGCTCACAGTCACATGCAGCTCATTTAATTTTATTGACGTTAGTTTTAACAGAATCTTTGTTAGCCTGGTTTTGCCTTTGATTTCTAACTGATAGAAAAGAATAGAAAGCATACACAAAAAACCTTTTGTTTGCAAATGGTCACGAGCAAGTTCAAAACATTTATTTGGTGAATGCAGATGTGGCCATCATTGATAGCCAAAGCCAAAGAGGGAGGGCTAGACGTTATTCAAACTTATGTCTTTTGGAACCTTCACGAGCCTCAGCCTGGTGAGGTCAGCCCTCTTACGTACTTATTATTCATTGATTAAAATTAACAACGTAATCAACTAATTTAGGTTTCGGCGGCTTTGATCGGGTGATTTTTAAATAGTTTTATTTAGTTAATTACTTGAGTTTAAATACTAAAGAAATGGAGGGTATTCTTTTACTTCAAAAAAAAAGTTATTGAATGTCCCTCAAATTAATCGTAATCTTATGGCATGATATCACAGTATGATTTCAGTGGAAGATATGACTTGGTAAAGTTCATGAAGGAAATTCAAGCACAAGGCCTTTATGCTTGTCTTAGAATCGGACCATTTATCGAGAGTGAATGGACTTATGGGTAAGTAATTAGTTAATTAAATGCCTAGAAATGTTTCAATTCATGATCTTTAAGTTTGCTAAAATTTGAGAAAGTTATTAAGATATATAATTTAATAGTATAATGATATTATAATATTAAATTATATTATTTATTTTTTTTTTGAATTTTAATAAAATCTAAAATTCTAGACTAAATTACTATTTATTAAATGCCCCCTTTTTTTTTCTTAATTAAACATTACATCATTATAGAGTATTTAATTAGTATATGATTTATATTATGTATATGTGGTCATTGATCATCAGGGGATTTCCGTTTTGGTTGCATGATGTCCCGAACATTGTTTATCGAACAGACAATGAGCCCTTCAAGGTGAATTTTTACATATATATCCCCACTTGATCTCCAAACTTCAGTAATTGCCATTAATTAACTCTTGCTTCTAAGTTAATTATAAATTGCCCATAAACAAACAAAAAATTAATTAATTTACCAAACTGATGGCCTGGACCACATCTGTGACTGTGAACTTTCTGTTTTCCTTATTTATTCAGTTGATTTCCCGTGAACATATATAGCATGATAATTTGTCACATTAAAAAGAACAACTTTTGGAAAATATGCTTTCCAATTAACAACATTTTTAAGTCTATAAATTAAAAAAAAATGCATAAAGATTATCTTATTTCTGTCAAATTTTTTGTCTGAATATCATTGCTCATTTATAAAATTAATACACTTTTACAATCTACCATTGATTAATATAAATTTTTAGGGGTATAATAGTAAAAGAAATAAAAACTTTAAATTTAATAAAAAAATTAGTAAGGTTTTGGATTATTTGAAACATGAAGGGTGAAATAATTAATTTTAATAAATTTCGGCAGTGTTTTGGTCATTTTGATATTATTGCCAATTTTCATTTTTAATGTGTATTTCTTAAATAATGGATTTCTAATGGAATTATTAAGGTATTAGACAGAATAAACGTAA
Source organism: Murraya koenigii (assembly GCA_025617385.1). NCBI lineage: Eukaryota > Viridiplantae > Streptophyta > Magnoliopsida > Sapindales > Rutaceae > Murraya > Murraya koenigii. Next base: position 10,842,374 of record CM046813.1, on the reverse strand, counting down.
TAAAATTTTAATCTTTTCCGAAATTAAACTTACCTAACTTTGTAAGAATTTGGTACGTATTTATTTTTGTCCATTTGTAGTCGGACCTATGTTTTTTTCATAAAATAATTACACATTATAAGCATGTATTTCTATAATAATAAAGAGCTATAGTTGGTGTTTTGTGGGTGAGATTTTTCATTGTCATTTAAATCTTTCTAGAAAATATAAAAGCAAAGGAAAAATAGTTTTGAAAAATAATAATATTATACTTGGTTTATATCCGATTGATGTGTCGTTATTAGATTGACTCAAGTGATAATTAGTTATTAAATCTTATTATTTTTAATTTAAATGATGAGATTCTATTGATGATATATATATGAGTTAAAATACAAATTAAGTATCTCAATTGAGTATGCAGTGCATCATAAATGTATTTCTTGAAATAATGAGAAAAAAAAGTGATAATTTAAATTAAAATTTTGACTTAATTAAGATATACATAAATTGCAATTTAATTTTACAACAAAGTTCTTTGTGCTGATTTATTATTCTAATATATGTAAATAATTACGTTTGTAGTTTTACATGCAAAACTTTACAACCAAAATAGTGAACTTGATGAAATCAGAAGGTCTATATGCTTCACAAGGAGGACCAATAATACTCTCACAGGTGAGAAAGTGAACTTCATTAGTTAATTTCTAAAACTTAAATTTTATAACTGCAAAATTAATCTGAAAAATAGTAATTAATTAATGTTGTATTATAGATTGAGAATGAATATCAAAACATTGAGAAAGCTTTTGGTGAAGACGGACCTTCATATGTTCGTTGGGCAGCAAAAATGGCTGTCGAGCTTGAAACTGGTGTGCCTTGGGTTATGTGTAAGCAAGCTGATGCCCCAGACCCTGTGGTAACTATTAAGCTTTAATCCTTTTCTTTTAAAATAAATAAATATATAAATTATGGGTCAGAAATTTATTTACTGATTGATTAATTTGTGATTTATGCACGCAGATAAATACATGTAATGGAATGAGATGTGGACAAACTTTTACTGGGCCAAACTCGCCAAATAAGCCATCAATGTGGACAGAAAATTGGACTTCTTTGTATGTCATCACAACCTTTATTTTGGGGAAGTGAAATTTGGTCTTTTTAATTTATTTTACTATTCACCTAACCCCACTTATTTTTAAATTATCATTACTAAAAAATAAAAATTTGATTAAAAAATAAAAATAATTACAGAAACATTAACTACTTTCCATCACCATTATCACTACCTCAAGCCACTATTTTTTTATTATTAATTTCAATTTCAACTGCTTTATTGCTAGCATATTTTCATTATTTATCATTCATTTCAATTAATTTATAATTTCTGATTCTTATACTGAACTTATTATTTTCCTCTTTTTGTTTTATATTATTTTGATTTTGATATTATCATATCAATCTTGTTAAAATCAATTCAAACAAATGAGGGGTTTTGGTTTGCAGCTATTAGGAAATTTATTAGTTGGGTTGATCAACGAATAATGGTGCGGTAGTTTGAGATAGTAACTGTAGTGATGGAAGGTGGCTAGGTTTCTGGAATTATATTTATTTTTAATTACTTTTTTATTGTTTAAAAAGAATAGCTGTAGAAATAAATGAGATTAAGTAAAAAAATGAGGGTTGGTGATAGAAATTGAGGAGCTTAAATATCACAACTCTTAATTTTATTATTTTTACTATTTTTTGCCACCCCAAAACCAAAAAAAAAAAAAGATTCTTTTAAAGAATCATTATTAATCGCCATGCAAAAATGACAAATTGAAACATGGTAGGGTAACTCCATTTTAGTCACTAGGGTTTAGGTTAATTATACTGTTGACACTGATTTTTGGTTAATTAGAAAATTAAATAAATGAGATGATATAAAAAATAAAACATAGAGAATTTATATAGTTCAGCACTTGGTCTATGTTCAAGGGAATAGAAATAGCAACTTTTACTATTTAATGATCTTTTTTTTTTTTTTTTGCTTAACTATTTGCCTATGTATATGTTGATGCCTTCCATGCATCATGATTTCTCTATTTATAATACAATTTTAGGTGTCCTAAGTCATTTAATAACTCTTTGTTCTAATAAGCTTTTACGACTTATTTAGAGTTTTATTCGAATTATATTTTTATCTCCTTTTTTAATTGAATTTCCAAAACTTTTTATTTTTCTTTTGGGTTTTAGATACCACAATCTAGATTCTTCTTTTGTAATCATGGTTACTTCAGCTCTATGGCATCTTGCTTATGTCATGAGGTTATTTTCTTGCTCAAATTACTTTAGCTTCACGACATGTTGTTTATGTCATGCTTCTTGCTCAAATTACCTAGCTGTTATGACGTCTTCTTTATGCCATACTTTTTGATCAAATTAATTTGACTTCATGACATCTTACATATATTATGCTTTTTGCCCAAGTTACTTTAGCTCTATAACATCCCACTTATGCCATGTTTCTTGCTTAAATTACTTTAGCTCCTTGACAACTTGCTTATGTTATGCTTCTAGCATGCTTTCTTGTTTTCTCTAGCATGTTTCTTGTGTGCATGCCTTTTTTTTTTTTTTCTTTAATTAGCATGCTTTTTCCGTACATACTTTCTTGTTTTCTTTAGCATACTTTTTACGTATATGCTTTCTTGTTTTCTACTAAAAATAGGTGTCCCTAGCTCTTTAAAACTTGACTTTTAAAATTGAAAAAGTTAGATATATATATATATGTCACTATTGAAGGTTTTTATCTTATGCTCTTCTTTTTCATATTTACATCACTTGAGTCCTTAATGAGTATTTGCTATTTCTTTATACTTTGTTTGAAATCTTTAATTAACACGTAAGTAATGTCTTCAGAGTCTAAGGATTTCTCTCACCTTATCCTTTGTGAATATCATATTGAAGATGGTTATGATTGGCTCGTAAATAATTAATCACTACTTGTTATAAATTTTACCTCTGTTTTTTTTTTTCCCATCTTATACTTTTATTGACCCTAGCTGGAGCATTGATGAATTGGGTAATCACATGGGTGAGATGTCACTTTAAACTCTTTGAATCTCCTATGGTATACCCAACTATATTTCTTTTAAGAGGGCCAAAAAAATTGAAAAACCTAGTCATCATCTTTTGGGAGCTATCACCATGCATCCAGACATTTTCACACATATTGTTAGACTTCATTTCCACCTCTACCTTAGGTACATACTATATAATTTTAAGTGTGCTTATGTAATTGAGCCTACTTATTTGGTGCACTATGATAAATGTGTACATTTTTTAGTAGCAAAGAAAACTTCCTGATCCCACATTCCAATAATTTCAGTTGTTTTGTCAACTCATGAGCGTTCCTAACCCTAGTAGAGTCCTCCTATTTAGTGTTGGTATTATGTGCGTTCTTGACCTAAACCTAGACTTATTACAACAAATAAAAGAGCATGCTCGGCTCAGGACTACAACATACAAGCAAAGAGTAGCTTGATATTTTAATTCAAAAGTAAATCCAAGAAGCTTCTAGATTGGGGACCTTATTCTTAGAAAAGTATTCCAAAACATCATAGAGTAGAATGTTGGGGAGTCAGGCCAAAATTAGGAAGGTACATGCAGAGTAATAGAAATTACTTGCCCAAGAACCTACAAGATTAAATAAATGAATGGAATCATGCTACCATAAGACTTTTAGCAGTTTTAATAAGACTTCTTTAAGGTAGGGGAAAACTTAATTACTAGCAAATAGTTGTTCCTAGTCCAATTTTATAGCAATTAATTGATTAATAAAAGCATTTTCTTTAGTTGATTTAGCATTTCATTCTTAATAAGTGTAGTTTCTTGGTGTCATAAAAATGAGAGTATGACAAGCTAGAAGATAAATTCCTGGTGGCCTACAAAAAGTTAAAAGATAAATTCTTGGTAGTAGGAAAAGCCAAAAGATTATTGAAGGCAGGAAAGAGTAAAAGATCAATTCTTGATGGCAAGAAAAGTTAATAGATAAATTCTTGGTGACAGGAAAGGTTAAAATATTCTTGAGTATGAAAGCTGAGAAATAAGTTTCTTGGGGCAGGAAAAGTCAAGGTTAGAGTTCTTGGAAACATAAAAAGTTGTAGATTAATTCCTAGTTCCTTAAAAGTTGTAGATTAATTCGTAGTTCCATAAAAAGAAGCTGCGAAAAAGTAAAAGAACATGATGAGCTAAAAGTAAAATCCTGAAATCTTAACAAGTAGTACATAAAGTAAGCACTAGTTTTACATAAGTGCAGAGACATTCCAATTTATAAATTAGTACACGAATTGAGCAGCACATAATTTCATTACTTTGGTACATGTAAAGAAAGGGAATACACATGCAACAAAGGAAGAGTCAACATTTTATGATTAATCTTCATCTTTATCATCCTCCAAAAAAATACAATCAAGAGGGGTGATGAATTTTTATGATTGCTTTTACTTTGGTAGCACCCTCCAAAAACTTTTCATCAATAAGGTTAGTAATTTCAGAAAAAGTCTTGTATTCCTCTACCATAGAAGCTTTTGTAGTTGAAATTTCAAGATTTAATTGATCGAGAGAGTTGGACAAACCCTGAATCTGAGATTGGGATTGAGCTTTCAAATTATCATAATATGCTTTTAGCTGGGTCACAATGGCTCTTTCCTCATTCAAACTCTTCTTTAGCTCAACAATCCACCTTTTATTGGCTCCACCAAATTCAAACAGAGTATTGTTTTCCAACATTAAATTTTTTATCTTCTTTCTAAATGTTTGGATAGCACAACTAAGCTGCAACTGAATATATAAAAGTCAGGAGCCAACTTTATTGAAACATCGAGCATAAGACAGTAAAGTGTACCTGACAAATATTGGCCAACATGATGTCAGTGGGATCATAGTTCTCAATATACTTCACATCATTCAAAGAAATATACTAAGGCTAAAGTTGAGTAAAAGAGTTAAGATATATCTAGGAAGGATCCTCCTATGTAAAGCTTGGTAAATCTCCAAACAAAGGCAAAGTCTATTGGTTGGGATCTGGTAGAAAATAAATAAAAGCTAGAACATTAGTAGTGGCAGAAGTAGAACGAGAGCTTACAGATGGTGGATATGTAGCTACATTAGTAGTGGCTGAAAACAAGGATTCTTGCCAAAATTGTCTAGTAATAATAGTCGCCTGAGAAGACAACTCCCCGGCATGAAAAGTGGGCTTATCCTTCAGCTTCCTACTAATCTTAATAAGAGAATGCCTATCAATCTTCTTTTTTTGCAAGCACCTTCATTCTCAAATGACGTGACTATATATATATATATGTATGTATGTATGTATGTATGTATGTATGTATGTATGTATGTATATGAAGCAAGAACTCACCTTATAAAGAGCCTAAAAGATGAGCAGGAGATAAGAAATCAAATATTGACAAAAGGCCTGGTTAGGAGAAATATTCCCAAGATCTGTATCATACTAAAGTATTAAGGACATTTAGCAACAGATGTCTTTCATCATTAGGTATATTAGAAGAATGGCTGCTCCACGTCGTTAAAAAAACAGAAAAAAAAAAAGAGCAAAGTTAGTGGAAGCTGCATTATGATATATTAAATCATCCAGACAATTACCTGGGCTATATAAATTAGTTTAGACTCGGCACTAGGGGTTTATGTCATAAAAACTCCCAAATTTTTAATCCATTGTAGGTAAAAATCATAAGTCTTTCCAAGACCTATTAGTAGATTTCTTTTGGATAATTAAAGAAAGAAATTTAGTCTAAGAATGCACATAATGCTAACCCTTAATAGAAGGCCTCTATTGTGGTTAGAAATGCTTATGAATTGATAAAACAACTGAAATTATTAAAATGTGGGGTTAGGAAGGTTTCTTTGGCTCCAAAAATATCATGACACAACAATCAAGTGAGCTCAATTAAGCAGGAACACCTCTAAAATTACTAAACATACACCTGAGGTAAGAGTGGAAATGAAGTTTAACACCATGTGTAAAAAATTTTATATACATGGTGACAACGCCTGGAGAAAGAAGATTAAGTTTTTCATTTTCTTTGGCCCTTTCAAGAGAAATAGAATTAGGTATTAAATAAAAGATTCTAAGAGTTTTAAGTGATACCTCACTTATATGATTACTTATTTCATCAATGCTCCAACTAGGGTCAGTAGGAGTGGAAGAAGGAGAAGGAAAAAGTAAAGCATGTGTAAAATTTACAGCAATGGGTGATTGATTATTTATGGGCTAAAAATCATCATCTTTAATACGGTATTCACAAAAGATGGGATCAGAGAAATCAAAGATTTCAAGTGAAGTATAAAAAAATAACAAAGACTCAAGTGATCTAAACTTAAAAAAATAAGAGAGATGATCTTTGCATGGGAGAAAAACCTTCAACAGTAAAGGAACGACAAAGTTAGCTCTTTTTCTAATTTAAAAGTCAAGCTTCAAAGAGTTAGAAGGTAGTTGTTGTTTGGAGAAAATTACAAAGTATGCACATAAGAAGTATGATAAAAAAAACAAGAAAGCAAACATACAAGAAGTAAGTTAGAGAAAATAAGAAAGTATACAAGAAGCATGACATAATCTAAGATTTCAGAGAGCTAAAGCAATTTCAGCTTGAAGTATGACATAAACAAGATGTCATGGAGCAAAGGCAATTTAAGCAAGAAGCATGACATAAGTAAAATGTTATAAAGCCAAAATAATTTGAGCAAGAAGCATGATATAAGTTAGATATTATGAAGCCAAAGCAATTTGTGTACGAGAGAAGCTACTTGACATTAGTAAGATGTCATGGAGCCAAAGTAAGCATGGTTGCAAAAAAAGAATCTATAACTCTTTATCTAAAACCTAAAAGAAAAATTTTGAAGCTTTGAGAACCCAATTTGAGAAGATAAACATAGACTTTGGATGAAACTTTAATTAAGTTGTAAAAACCGATCAGAATAAAGAGTTATCAATAACTTAGGATATTTAATTATAAATAGAGAGCTCTTAATGCATAGAGTGCGCTTGCAAATACATTGACAAATAACTAAAAAAAAAGAGTAATTCTCATTGAATAGTGAAAATTACTATTTCTACCCTTGTGAATATAAGTCAAACATTGAACCACATAAATTTTATGTGTTTTATTTTTTATATCGTTTCTTTTTTTTAATTGACAAAAAATCAGCATCAGCATATGCAATAGCCTAGTAGTTTTAAAAAATAATTAAAATATAACGACCTGGATATTTTGAATAATTTTTGAAAATATAGGAATTGATTGGGTAATTGAGTCAAATGCTGAAGATCAAATTAGAAATTAATATTAATTTTTTAAAAAAAATTTAATATTACAATGCATATGTCCTGAGGAATTCATAAACAAGCCCAATACAAATAAGCTTATGATAGAAAATTAAAGAAAATTAACTCTCATAGCTACTATGTAGATTTAAACCTTCCACCTTATATTTAAGGGAAAGAAATGCCAATCCATTCAAATAAGAGGTTGTTGGTAAATTTTTATTAAGCTAAGCTAACATATAAATGGTTTTTTTTTTTTTTCAATCTTTTGAAGCTATCAAGTTTACGGAGGAGAACCTTATATACGGTCTGCAGAAGACATAGCATTTCATGTCACACTTTTTATTGCAAAAAATGGAAGCTATATCAACTACTACATGGTATATATGCAATCTCAATATCTCTCTTAATTAATTTTAAATTATCCATGCTTTAATTAAATTAATGTATATATAGTATCATGGAGGAACAAACTTTGGAAGAACAGCATCTGCCTACATCATAACAAGTTATTATGACCAAGCTCCATTAGATGAGTATGGTAATGATGAAATAATTACTTATAGAGATATATTTGTAATAAAAATTCTCAAGTGCGGGGCTGTCATTTTTTATACGGACACACTATTAAATCATATAGTTTAATCGAGTTAGTATTTAAATCATATGCTTTAATATCGTGTCTATATGAAAAAAAAAAAAATGAGAGCAACCGCACGATAGAATGACCAATATTTATAAATCCAACCAAACTTTATTTATTTTTATTTTTTATACATTCATATTTAATTATTTAAAATATGTTACAGGTTTAACGAGGCAGCCGAAATGGGGGCATCTTAAGGAATTGCATGCCGCCATTAATTCATGTTCTGAAACTTTGTTGCAGGGAAACCCAAGTAATTTTTCAATAGGTCAGCTTCAGGAGGTATCATATATCAATCCAATTCTTCCATTATTTATATTATTATTATTATTATTACTATTATTTTGGTAATGATTATGATACCTTAAGGACTTACAAAATTCCTTGATCATCTGACGATATCCAGATTTTGGAATACCCTTTGGGATACCTTAGTCATAACTTTAAATTTAGTTAAGTACTACACACAACAAATTAACGATATTAATGGTGGCGAGGGATTGTGTGTGTTAATTAGGCCTATGTTTTCGAAGAAGAAGCAGGAGGAGGATGTGCTGCATTTCTTATAAACAATGATGGAAGAGATGATAATGCTACAGTGCAATTCCGGAACATGTCGTTTCAACTGCTACCAAAGTCCATTAGTATTTTACCCGATTGCATAAATGTGATCTTCAACACCGCAAAGGTTATTAAATTCATAATAACTTAAAAAAGCACATAGTTACACGTTAAGTAGTTTACATATTTCCTAAATAATATACAGGTTAATGTGGACTACAATGAGAGAAGAGCAAATGCAAGTGAAGTGTTCAATGAAGCAGAACGATGGCAACAATTCAAAGATCTGATTCCAAACTTCTTAGACACTCCGTTAAAATCAGATACACTGTTAGAGCATATGAATACAACCAAAGATCAATCAGATTATCTTTGGTACACCTTCAGGTATGCATAATGTTAGGTTGTGTTTGCCTTTTTGTCAATGAATGGATCTGAATGACATATTATTTTTTAAATATTAAAATATAAGTAGTATCTTTTTTTTTTAAATAAAAAACATCTTAAAAGTTATTATTTGACATTTATATCATATATCATTGTAAATTAAAACAAAAAATATATTAGGTTTTATAGTTTAAGAAATAAGTATTTTTTATAGATATTCTTAAAATATAGTATTTATTTTTAATTCAGATTTTTTTTTTAATTCAAATCAAAGTCATAAATTTTTTTTATTCAAATATAAATACCAAAATCATATATAAGTTACAATTTTTTTTTTAAAGTTTGAAATTAATAAAAATTAAGACTTCATACATTTAACAAACAAATCCAGTTATGATCAAGTTCAGACATCTAAATTTTACAAAATTTGAATTTGAATTACCATCAAAGTTGCACAATGTTGTAGAAATATTTTTATAGCATTATGCAACTTTGATCATATCTCATATCCTTATGTCTAGACCTAAGCACCATATATATATATATATATATATATAATATTAATTATGTTTTAAAGTATAATTATTATTCTATATTTTATGAAATTTTAATAAAAAGTACTATTTTAATTTGATCAAGAACATATATTGGTAAATGCTTCTAACAGCTTTCAAACCAATTCGTCTTGCACTGAACCAGTACTTCATGCGGAGTCTCTTGCACATGTTGCTCATGTTTTTGTCAACAACATATATGCAGGTAAGTAATTAAACTTCATAATCCGCTTGTTAATTAAACACTTCAGCATACAGATTACTCATAAAGTTTAACAAAAAAAATCAAATATATATTTAAATTAATTAATATTTGCAGGTGCTGCCCATGGAAACCATGATGTGAAGAAATTTACTGTGGATATTCCAATCGATCTAAATGATGGGATGAACAATATTTCTATACTTAGCGTCATGGTTGGACTGCCTGTAAGCTACTAATTAATTGAATTTCACTGTAAAATAATATATACTTAATCGAGTAATTTATTATCTACATATTAAAAAAAAAAACAATTTATTATCCACAGGATTCAGGAGCTTTTCTTGAGAAAAGATTTGCTGGGCTAGCTACGGTGGAATTACATTGTGGTGATACGGAGAACTTGTATAATTTCACAAATAATTATACATGGGGATATCAGGTAACTAAATCAAAAATTTGGATCTGCTGCTGATTTGAACCTTTCTGATTTTTAAAAATTATATCACTCGTGAGGACTGAGCCAATACAGGGCAAGTGAGGGCAGATGCCGCTACTGGATTTAAAAATCCTCGTATTTCAGTAAATGCTTTTAAGCGCTTGACCCATGAATTTAAATAATTGAGTGTGTATTTAGTATGACCCGTCTAATAATTATAAATACTTATTTAATCTCATAATTTTTTTTTTTTTTTTGTTTGATTGTTTGTTTAGTAGAACTTTTGAAAATTAAATAAGTTATTTTATAATTTTTAGTAAAAACTTAAATTTTAAATTTTTGAGAGCATAGATTGAAATTTTATTTTAAAATGTCAAGATATCTAAAATATCATTTACTTATTTGATAATTTTATTTTATTCATTTCATAACATAAATCTAAAAAACTTGCTTATTAATGTAATTTTATAATTTTTAATAAAAATTCTCATTGACAATTAAATAATAATAATAATTATTATTATTATTATTTGTAAAAACTCTATTTTTAAACACTCTACTAATAAAAGTTTTAATTTAATAAGTTCTATCTGAAAAACTGTACTAAACCGAACTTGAATCTTCACCCATTTCTATCTACTGCAATCTAAAAAATAATCAAATTATTAATTTCACCCCTTAAAAGATTACCCTTTGAAAGATTTTTGTATCCAGCAATCTGACGAAAAAAATCATCATATGTGTGAATTGTTCTTGAAAGTTATCTTATGTAAGTTAAATTTCTCACTCCTTCACAAGTCCCGTTATGATTAAAGAGTTAATTTCATAAATATTTATTTAATAACTATCAATTATAACTTTACAAAAATATAATCATTTAATGTAGGTTGGGCTATTGGGGGAGAAATTACAAATATACAATACTGAGCAAAATTTGGAAAGTGCACCTGGGTGGGCTGATATTGATCAAGATCCCTCCAGTAAACAACCACTTACTTGGTACAAGGTAAGTACACGTACAAATTGGACTTTGTATGAATTAATTTATAAGATTATTACCTTGCAATCAACAATTAGTTTGTTATTAATGATTGATTAAAATGGTTGATTAATTAGCAGACTGCGTTTGATGCACCCACTGGGAATGATCCGGTGGCCCTAAACCTTAGCACAATGGGCAAAGGTGAAGCTTGGGTCAATGGACTAAGTATTGGCCGCTATTGGGTTTCATTTTACACTTCTAAAGGAAATTCTTCACAAACTTTGTACGTATATATCTTCTTTCCTTATGCATACTTGATTGTTAGAATAGAGAATGACACTTAAGTTCCTCGTAAAAAATTATATTTACGACTTAGTACCTTATTTCATTATAGTATTAGAAGAAACTCATTGTTTAAGAAAAAGCATATATTTTAAGTATTTTATTTAAGCTTCTTAAAATTAGGCTCAATTTCAAGATTTTTTGAAATGACACAATTATCTCTCTTTTATATTATGAAAACACAATGGTCTCTCTTATTCTCTCCTTTATAGTTTTAAATGTACAATGTATCACGTCAAAATTTAATTTTTTTTTTAAAATTTTTTTGTATTATTAACTCTTGCACATGTTGAATCTCAAACTTAAGACTTGTGACTTATAAGACTGCTCCTTAACATTAGAGTTGGACCTTAACTTTCAACTAAAACTCACCGATCTAACACACCACAAACGAAAATAATAGTAGCAATTATTAAAAAAGAAAACATAAACAAAATCATTTTGACACTTTTTTTTTTGTTGGTACTTATTATCCGGTTGAAACATTTTTAATTGAATTTGTCCTAAGCCAATATGGATTAAATTCTTGAGTCGGTCACTTGTTGAGAGGTAAATGTAACTTTTTAATAAATTAATTAATTAGTTTTAATTTGTTAATGTCCTTAATAATCAATTTATATGTTAAAAAGGTCACATTTATACTCCAATTATATACGTTCTATTATTATTTTATCACTATAGACAAAACGCCTCCAAGGACCTCGTCGAGTAATGGTTTTCTTACAGTTATATTTGATTGGCCACTTAGTTCAAATGTCACACCCCTTTTATCTTTTGAAGAAATTAAAAACACCGTAATTAAACAATATAGGTTTCAGACTTCAACCATCCTTTTACTTAAAAAATATACAAAATAAAGAAATCAAAATTAATTAGCCATCTAAATCATAAAAATAAATTCTAAAAAATTGATGAAAGTGTCATTATGATGTTGTTAATAATTTTGTGTGCAACTGCTTTTAAGAAGTCTTTACGTATGATTACATAAATATTTTAATTTGCAGGTATCATGTGCCTCGATCATTTATCAAGAGTACTAAAAATGTATTGGTTTTGATTGAAGAATTTGGAGGGGATCCACTTCAGATATCTTTAGAGACCATTTCACTCACTAATTTACACCAACCCAACTTTATCTCCAAGCATTACATCCCTTCATGATTTATGCGTCTTACAGTCTCACTATTGATCAATAAAAATAATATCTTATTACATTTTTTATTCAATTGACTATAATATAATATCTTCTTGTTGTAGATGAAGCTTCTTGAAATACTTTTTAAAGTGGTTCCATTTGCATGTTAACCCATTACAAAGATTTCCAAATTTTTGACTATCACTTCGCTTGCTCTTACCATCTGACCAAACTCAACATCAGTTGATCAGCAACTTACGAGTTATTAATTAAGACTACAGCTGACTACAGCTGGCTGCGAGGGAGAGAGACATCAGATCTCGTTATTGTACAAGACTATGAGGACCTTAATGTAATTATCCCAATGTCTGATTTCTGATGACTGATAGCATACGTGATACGGCGGCCCCATGTTTCCGCGTTACACGGTTTCCGATTAATAATTAAATATTATCTGATTAAATTTTTAATTTAATTTTCAGTTTCATTAATTTTGTAAGGTTAATCAAATTCTAAATAAAGATTCCACACCATATAAATATGATATTAAAATTAAATGTCAGAGTTTTATTATTTTCATCTCACGCTAATTACTAAAGATTCTACCGCAACAAAATAAGCTACTGATGCAAGATACCATAAACAAATCGGCATGCAATCTTGACTTCTGTTTTTATTTCTGTTGTTTAATAATAAAAAATAAATTGAGTTTTATCTGAGGATTTATAGTTTTTATTTTATTCTATTTTATTTTTCAAAAAAGAGAAAATAATCTTATGGCAGGTAGGTGGCATGCATGTTTGGACAACCCATATGGGATGACTTTAATTTTCATGTCTCTTCCCTTGTAATTGTGGGGCTTCCATCATACACATTGATCTACTATGAAGATTAAAATTATAAATTAAAAGAAATTTTATTTTTTTTTAAAAAAAGTAATATAATTGACGGGAAAAGCCCAAAAGAAATTGAATTAATTTTAATTTAACATATATAGAAATTAACAAATAGGTAATGCAAAATTGAAGATATTTTTGTGTTAATATTTGAAGTGATAATTAAAAAATCATGATAAAAAAAAAAAACATGAAAGTTACATTAAACGCAAAATGCCTTGACGTTGAAGGCAAGAATTGGGTCCAAATGACTTTCATTTATGGTAGCAATCTTTTTCCCTACATTGCCCAAATAAACCTCACTGCATGCATGACCTTATAAAAAAAAATTTAGAGAAATTATTTCTAATGCTCTCTAGTCAGTTAATTCAAAATACACATGCGCATATATATATATATATATAAGAAACATGTATGCTTTAACTAAATAATTAAAAATTTAGATATAAATACCTCTTTCTTAGAAGAGACGTGATATTTTTTTTTCTAATTACATGATTCCAAATTAAACGTATTTATATAAATTTAAACCTTTTAAGTTTTAATTATGTATTTTATTGTGTTGGGATATTTTTTATTATATAAAATTAGTCTTATTTGTGAATGAGTTGAATTTGTTGGTTTTGATTACGTGGGGCATTTTTTTCTATGAGGGGATTGATGTGTCTGTCTCCTTCCGCTGTTGTTTCTTGTGCGGTAAGGGTTGCGGGATTGCGCTGTAAACGGCTGTCCAGGAGCTGTGACCAATGGCGGTGCCAGTATTCAATCTAGGAAAGGCTAAATTCAAACAATAATATAATTTAAAATATAGTCAACAAATAATACATACTAAAATAAAAATTATTAATATATTCAATTCAATATATTTACTACTAATCTCGACGCGTTTTCATATGTTGAAAACGTGTTGAATAATAACATCATCATAAAAATTACAAAATATTTTTTTTCTTATAGATACAACATAATTATCATTTAATCATTGTTCTCTCATCTGATTTTATAGATATTTTTCACAAAATTCATAATTGAAAATGCCTTTTCTACAGTAATTGTTGCAATTAGAAAATTCAATGTTAATGTTATTAATAGATAAATTAATGAATACAATTTATCCTTCTTAGTATGAATTATTTTTCTTATTAACTCACTAATTCCTTTCAATATAAAAAATTTGTCATCAGAACCTATGACTATAATGTAAACATGAAATTAAATTAGTACCAAAAGATTCATTGAAAAAAAATCTTTTAGACAAAACTCAATAAAATGAAGTAGTTTCTATTTTGTATATGGGCAGAGTTAGGACCCTAGGGAGTTCAAAATAACAATATTTTTTTGTGGGTTGGAAGTGTGAAGATAAATATCTAATAATTTAGTTATTTTTAAATTTTAGCAGAAGCTTTCATGGTAGATCAAATTAAAAATATGACAAATATCAAAACAAATTTGTAATTTGAGAAAGCCAAGTAGGGTCTGCCTCAATGCGGCACTGTCACTGGCTGTGCGGGAAGTTTTGGAGCATCCAGTTTGGATGTTTGTGGCTTGGGAGCCTCCACCAGTTGTATGATTTAAACTTAATCTAGATGGTGGTGTGTATATTCAGTGTGAGATGGTTGGTTATGCAGTTTTGGTATAAAATCACGCAGGACTGATTATAGCGAAAGGAGTTGATGTTGGGGTGTATTTTGATAAAGTCAATATTGCTGAGACTGGAGCCTTACACTTTGGTTTACAGCTCACAAGGGAGATTAGTTGGTCTCCACTGATGTTGACTGGGATTATTTGTAAGTTTGTGTTGGGTCATCAAAGTACTCGTCCTCTCAGGAAGAATTTCCGTAACATTTGAATTGTTATCTTTTTTTTTTTGAGAGAAAGTATTACTTTCATTCGTTCAATTTTGTGAATAAGCACAAAAATTAATTTAGTATATTATCTAACCATAATGCAAAATCATTGAGTTCTAAAGCTAATTTAGTAAGTGAATGCACCAAATCATTACAACTTCTTGAGGTAAATTGTATTTTCACTTGAATTCAATCTCTTTACTCATCTTGAACTTTAGTTATAATCCAAAAAATCTCTACTCTTGTGCTTTTTTTGAAAGAGACTAAGTCCACTACTTCCTGTGAATCTGATTCAATAATCAAAGGAAGATATCCTGCATTCTGATGTAGGACGTTAATGTAGTTATTTTTAGATTTTAGAACATTAATTTAGTTATTTTAGGATTTTAAAATTTTATTTTTGATTTTAATTAGAGTTAATTAAGGAATAATATCTTAGTCTTTTATTTATATTATAATTGTGATTTATTTTTCTTTTTTTAAGTTAACTTAAGGAAGTAGGTTTGATCTATTATAAACAGAGAGGTCTTGTAATTATTTTCATAACTTCAATTCTATAATTTAATAAAATTTCTCTTTTATAATTTATCAAGAATTATTTATCAAAAATCTCTCTTATAGAGTCGTTTGGATTATAGCATGATCTAATCGCATTTTATGTGTTATTAAAAATCTCATTGAGTCGTTTGGATTAGAACGAATCTAATCATGCTTCAATTAGAGCGTAAGCTAATCGCGTTGGCTTGGTCCTGTACTAGAACAATATCTAATTTTTTCTTATCCTATCAATTCTGCTTCCCCTATGTCGCTCCATCAATTGGTATCAGAGCAGTTTTGTGCAAATCGCATAGCTTTCCTAGATACTCATAATCCATCACCATTAATTCCATCATTAAAAAAAAAAAAAAACTTCAAACCCTAGCTGCCACTGCAGCCGCCTCCATCTGCAGCTGCCCTTCACCACCATTCAGCCAACCGTCAACTCCATTCGTCGTGCCAGCCACCGTTGACCAAGATCCAGCTGTAGCCGTCTCTCTCTGCCGCTTGGACAGCCGTGAAAACCTCCAAAACCTACAAAATTCTCCTCATCGATCCGCCGTCGTCAGCCCCCTTTACCGTCAAGCAACACCACACGAATCCTCAGGTTACGCCAACCAAACCTGACCATTCATGCCACCAAACACCGGCAGAAGCTGCCACAAACCACCACAAGCCATTGCGACTTTAAGCCCATTTTTCAGCCAAACCACCGTGAATCCGGCCAAACCACGACCACCATCGTGTTCCTCACTATCAAATCTTTCAGATCCAACCAACCCCACACCAAATCACGACCACCAGCGTCCGATCACACCAAACCCGAGAGTTGAACATTATTTATGATTTTGCCATTGCATGGAAATTTGACAACAAATGACAAATTACCATCCATACCCACCAATTTCTCATATGCCGAACTTATCTACATATAGTTGTTCCGAATATGATGATCAAGAGATGAAGACAATGTCTGTGGAGACTATTAGACAGATAATCAGAGAAGGAGTCTTTCAAGAGTTTGAGAAAGTTTGAAACCCAAGATCGGTAGCGATAAAGTAAGCAATCGCAGATCTCACACTTTCTATGAACAATATTTTCAAGAGAGTTAATTGCAAGAAAATAGTTGAAAAAGACTCGCTTGAGATAACAGAAGAAAAGGTACAATTTGTTATTGATTTAAAGTTTTAATCTGATAATTTATGCGAGAATGTGCACGATTTTCTTTAGAGAAAAAGATAAGTGTTGAAGATGATGAGCAAAATAATATTGAAGAAGTTGAAATGATTGAAATGATTCTACTTATTTATATTTAAGACAAGAAGGTTGTGCTTGAAGAAGATTTGCTTGAAAAGGTGCAATCTATTGAAGAGCGCATTGAGTGACAATTAAGGAAAGGCAAAAGTTATTTGATTGTTACTCATTCTTAGAAGTCTTCATCTCCTAGAAAAATATACAAACGAAAGAAATTGTTGAATTATGGATTCTTCAAAGTTTCGCAAAAGATTGATAAGAAAAAGAACAAGTTCAAATTACAAGATGATTTGCTTCTGCATTACAAGTTTCATCTTCTAGACTATATTCAAACTCGAAGACGAGTTTCTTTTAAGAAGGAGAGTATGATGTAGGACGTTAATTTAGTTATTTTAGGATTCTAAGATGTTAATTTAGTTATTTTAGGATTCTAGAATTTTATTTTCTGTTTTAATTAAAGTTAATTAAGGAATAATATCTTAGTCTTTTATTTCTATTGTAGTTGTGATTTAGTTTTTCTTTTTTAAATTAAGTTAGGGAAGTATGTTTGCTCTATTATAAATAGAGAGGTCTTGTAATTATTTTCATAACTTCAATTCAATAATTCAATAAAATTTCTCTTTTATAATTCGTCTAGAATTATTTATCAAAAATCTCTCTTCTAGAGTCATTTGGATTAGAGCATCATCTAATCTCGCTTTATGCATTATTAAAAATCCCATTGAGTCTTTTAGATTAAAATAGATCTAATCACGCTTCGATTAGAGCTTAAGTTAATCGCGTTGGCTTGGTCCTATACTAGAACGATATTTAGTTTTTCCTTATCTTATCAATTCCGCTTCTGCTACGTTGCTCCATCACATTCTCTGCAATTTCAAGTTCGAACTTAGTTGCTTCAGCTTCTGTAATCAACTTTATTAATGAAATTTATCGACTTCATAACTGCCTAGTTCTTTGCAAATCCATCTTCACTGTTGCATCCACGTTCCTTGAACTAGCCTGCAGGTGGAGGTCTCAAGTGTTTCTGGACAGTAACACTTTGCTCTATGTTATCTTGCAATTGGACCATTTGATTTCTTTTATAGGATTGCACAATTGCTTTTGCTTCAGCAACTGATAAATGAAAATCTTCCCTTTTGTTTTTAAAAACCAAAAGATTTCTTGAGTGCCAAATGCTTTTCAGCCTTGATCCTTTCTCTAGTCATAACTTGTAATAAGTTAAAAATATCTCTGTTTTGCAGATCATGATGTCTTCTTCAAAACTTGTCAGCCTCCATGTTTTTTTAGAAGCTTTACATTCAAAAAGTGTGTGGAAGATGGATTCACCTGTATTTTTACACCTCTAACACCAAGGGAATTACACAACTTTCTTCTTCCATATATTCTCTGTTGTTGGCAGCAAATGATTTGCTGCCTGCCACACGAAGATCTTGATTTTTTTCCAAAATTTGAAGATACGAGATAGAGTGCCATGAATTTTGCTTCTCTCTTGAGTAGCTTGACTTGTCAGAAAATTTTATCTTTAAAGCCAATTGGTAGTCACTCTTGATAGAGTAATCACCTCTCTTATCATAGGGTCATATCATTAGAATTGTTATTTTTAAATTATACCTTGGAAAAATGAGATTTTATATTATTTTTTTTAAAAAAAACTTTAAACTTGTTTCTTTCACTATAAGAAACTAAACCAACTGCGGTGTATATATATATATATATATATATATATATATATATATATATTAATTTATGTGAAGTTTGAAACTTTTAATAAAATTATCAACCTAAATAAATAGTATATTTCATACAAGTCATAATAAATCCACACATTGGATTTGTGATACATGAAATACATTTGCTCTAGATGAGCCGACTAACTAGTGACCTAATTGTTTTGGACGATCTAATTAACAGTGATTTTAAAAATTTAAAAGTTAATTTTAGTAATTGATAATTTAAAAAAATTATTTTTGGTAAAATCATCCTATTTTACAATAAATTTTAAAATACATGGAGGAAATGACTTTTCAAAATCGAACTTTGAGAATTAATTTTATACTTAATATAATTTCATATATATCCTCATATATAATTAAAAAAACCCACAAATATCCTAATTCAATTAGGAAATAAAATCATTAAGTTTAAAGAAATTATTATTATTACCATTTATATTAATATAACAAAATAAAAGATATAAAATTAATAAAATTTAAATATTTTTTAGTTACCAATTATTATATATTACACAATAAAAAAATCACACATAAATGTTTATAAATATGCTAATAAATTTTATGTAATATTATATTCATCTCAATTATTTGTATTATTAGGTATGACTAATTTTAAAATTTATAGTACTTTTAAAAATAAATTTTATTAAATATTTAACCGATTCTCTTCAAAAGTAATTATTTCTCCAATATAATTAACATCAATTATTCTATAAATTAGAACATCACTAAATTGATCCTAAATATAATTTAAAAAATATTTATGCTGTGTTTACTTTTCTGATTAAAGTGGAAACTTGAGATTGAGAATGTGAAGTGAGATTGTGTGTAAGATGTTTACTAATACTATAATAAGAGTGTGCATTGCTAATTAGAATATCGATTATATGTTTAATTTATCTTAGAACGTGAATGAATTATTATAAATTATAATTTTATCCTTATTTAAAGAATATTTAATTTTTAATTTAAAAATAAATAAGAAGAAAGCAAAGGCAAATTTGCGCCATGAGTAGTGATTCCACTGTTGGAGAGTCGAGATTGAAGTTGGTTCAACGTGGTCTCCACATCACGGGCACAGGTGACCTCTCCCACGTGAAGAAATCGAGGGATGATTTCGGGATTTCAGGGTTAGAGTTTGATAAATTTGGAATTTGATTTTTCAGCCCATTTTATATATGGCAAGATTATAATTTTTGAGATTTATTAAGGGTATTTTTGAAAAAAAAGTAAGAATAAGACTCCTATATTCTTCCACAAGAGTGAAAATCAATTTTCTACGCAAAATTAATATCACCCATTCAGTGAGAATTCCACTTTACCTACTCCACAAAAATAGTGACACTCCCACTTTCCCAACTCCAAAAAAAAAAAAAAAATGTAAATAATTGGTCTCGAGAGCTCTCCACTCCAAAATCCGAAATGTAAACAGAGAATTAACTGATTATTTTAGTCATTTACCGTCGAATGTTGTTGAATCATCAAGTTCTAATTTTATTGGAAGTGGAAATGGCATCTAGTCTCAAGTCTGACCGGACCTATGACATAAACAAATCAATTGCCTAACAAACAAGAGCATGTGTCAAGACTCAACATAGAGATTGAGGGAGGCAGAGCAGGTTTCTTCGTTAGGGTCCACCCATGCAGTAAGTCGCAACGGGTTGCTTGCAAAACACACAAATTTTTTAAATTTTTTATAGGCCTTCGATGATTATAAAATTTTCGACAATTATAAAATTTTAAGGATTAGATTGGTCCATATAATTTTTTTTTTGTTTTGGGTTTAGTTTCAAACAACATTATATTTAATTTAATTGAATAAAATTAGAATAACTATTTCATTAATATAATTATGTAAAATTATATTATTTGATTGTTAAATTTCATATTTAATATTCAATATTAGTATCTTGTTATGTTACATTAACTATACATATAACAACTTAAGATTATTATTATTTTTTTCATATCTTTAAGTTGTTGCTACTCAAATCATTTAAGAATTGTGGAAAATTAATTTTAAGTCAGCGTGGTTGTTTCAATATTATTATAAATAAATAAATAAATAATTGAATAATTTTTATGTTTAATATTACATACTAATTTAGATAAATTATGGAGTTAAAATTTTTTTATTTATTCTTAATTAAATATAAGTTAAAATAGGTTATAGATTTAAAATTTATTATATTTAATTTTAAATTAAGCACAAGTTAAAATAAATTATTGAATAAAAATTTTTGATATTAGTAGCAGATTGGTATTATATAAAATATTTACTCCTGCTTAAATTCATGTGAAAGAAAGAATTAATAGTCAGATTTGGATTACAATAAAATATTTAATCTTATCTAAATCTTTGTGAAAATAGGGATTAATAATCCCATTAATTTTGAACTAAAATTTGAAATAACAATTATAGTAAAAAATTTATAATAACATAGAAAATCGAAAAATCGTGGGTATCGTTTCAGAAATTGTTGTCTGTATCCCATAATTTACGCATTGCTGACTTCAACACTTTTTCTACTCAATTTCTTTAGTTTCTATAAATAGCACAGGATGGTGAAGCCAAGAAGAGCTTCGCTTCACTAACTTTACTAAAACTCTGTAAAAGATGAAGCCAAGAATACCCATTTCGCCTTTCGCTTTGTTAATTTTATTCTCCTGTTTGGTCACATTTTGTTTTGCAGGAAATGTAACTTACGATAGTCGATCTTTGATCATCAATGGCCACCGAGAGCTTATCATTTCTGCCGCCATTCATTATCCTCGCAGTGTTCCTGCGGTCAGTCACTCTCCTTTCCCTTTTTGTTCTTTCTGTTATCACAACATTCTAACTTATCAAATGGGATTGATTCTTTTCTTTTCTTTTTTCACTTAACATGGGATTTTATTTTTTGTTTGGTTGCTAAGAAAATATAGTTCGAAAATAGAACCTACATTGAAGTGGTGCACCTTCATTTTGGTTTGTTTATTTATTTATTTAACCGTTCATTTTCTTGAGTTTTGATCTTGCATTGGAATATGCACTGTTTTTTTGAAACTTGAAAGCAATTTGGGTTCTCTGTACTCTATAATCTTCTGAGTATAAATGTGGGTATGTGGTAGATGTGGCCGGGGCTGGTTCAAAAGGCAAAGGAAGGAGGTGTCAATACAATTGAGTCGTATGTTTTTTGGAATGGTCATGAGCTTTCTCCAGGCAAAGTAAGTTTCAAACTACTATGGAGTATAGTAGATTTCAGATATCCAGTGATTAGATTTGTCTTTGTTGATTTATATTAACATTTCCTTTGTTTTTCCTTCAAATTGGAACTTCAAGTATTATTTTGGAGGAAGATTTAATCTCGTCAAGTTTATTAAGATTATTCAGCAGGCTGGGATGTATATGATCTTGCGAATTGGCCCATTTGTTGCAGCTGAGTATAACTATGGGTATGCTAATGTGCTGCTATAGATTCAGACCCCAACATTCTTTTCTGTTTGTATTATAAATGTCTTTCACTTACTATTTACATGTGATATCTAATTGTTGATCATATGAGATAGTGGGGTACCAGTTTGGTTGCACTACATTCCTGGCACTGTCTTCCGAAATGATACAGAGCCATTCAAGGCATGTAATTCATTTTTCTTTTGTCTATTGCTTGGTGATTAGCATACCAAATTAAATGTTCTTAATGGAATATACGAACATCCCTTTTCACTGATTTTCCAGTTTGGTGGATGTATAGTATCATATGCAGAAGTTCATGACATTAATAGTGGATATGATGAAGAAGGAGAAGCTTTTTGCATCACAGGGAGGTCCCATCATCTTGGCACAGGCATGCATAGCTTCCTACTACTACTACTATATATGCTTCTTTTATCTTGTGAAAATTGTAGGGTAGTGGACATAGATCTTAGATGTTTTATAATCACAGTGCTTGTATTTAATATTTGAATAGAGTTAATCCAGCAAATTTTCTATCCCTGCCCTTGGTTCTCTCAAGGGTGAATTTCATGTTTCTAAAGATTTTCAGCTTTCCATATCCTTAATTGGCTGGAGTTTGCAGTTACAATGTTCTTTAATCCTGAGAATGTTAATATTCACTTATATGGGGGGCACTTTTACTTTGAATTGAGCATGAATAAAAGCTGACAAGAATATACAGATGTGGATATAAATAGAGGAAGAAGTGGAAAATTAATATCTTTCTTACCTGAGTTTTCATGTTTTGTGTTTATTGTTTGTTACGTTTCAATATTATTCTTTTGTCCCTTTTTTTGGTTAATGATTTTCAAGAGTCTATACTTGCCTATTTTCAGTGTTCTTCTTCTTGGTAACAAATGGTTTCAAATCACATTCTCTATCTTTGTTCTTATTGTAGGTTGAAAATGAATATGGGTTTTATGAATCATTTTACGGGGAAGGAGGAAAGCGGTATGCCTTGTGGGCTGCTAAAATGGCTGTTGCTCAAAATATAGGTGTCCCTTGGATTATGTGCCAACAATTTGATGCTCCAGATCCTGTGGTAAGAGATTTATCTCCTAAACAAATTTGAAATTTCCAACTTGGTATTGCTAATATACAATTTCAATAAATACAATAGACTTCTTCTGTTACTAGTTAGATGTGAACATTAACAGCTAAAAGTTGTCATAGTAATTATTTCTTGTGAAAGAAAACATGAAGAGAGAGAGATTATTTGCTTGTGATTGGGACTAAGCAAAGAGGAGGGTATAGTTTGCTAGGATTTCTAGTTTCTCAAGCCCAATGAGTGCTGAAATTCTTGGGATATATAGTACCTGTTATGAGCTAGTTCATGCAAGAGAATTAAAAAGACAGAGTTGTCTGCAATAGCAAGTGCTTCTTGAGTTTCTTGGGAAGTGTGTATTTATAAATAGAAAGATTTTTGTAGCACATGCTGCAAATTCCTCTGCATACCCGATGATTTAGTCTCTTGGCTGTACGTTTGTATAAAGTTTTACCAGTCAAAATACAGTTCCCTTCCGGTTTCAGTTTCTGGATTGTCAATATGATGGGTGGTCGATGGAAACAGTTTTTGTTATATTTGTCTAATTTAATAATTTTGGTGATTGCTGTGAGAATTAGGATTGCAGTTTCCTTTGTCTTCCATAAGAACGCTATTACATTTTTTCCTGGTACTGTTTTCAACATTTAGCCCAAGTAGTTATTTTCACTTTTTTCTCCTCATTTGCAGATCAATACTTGTAACTCCTTTTATTGTGACCAATTCACACCTCATTCACCGAAAATGCCCAAAATTTGGACTGAGAATTGGCCTGGATGGTAATTTGTATTTTATCTTTAGTATCTTATGTTTTCTTCATGAGCTTTCTTAATAACTGTTTGTACAGTATTGATTTATTTAAGCTTTCTTAAAATTCTGATTTCTAATTAGATTATGATACTAGTGATGCTCTAAATTTTCCAGGTTTAAAACATTTGGGGGCAGAGATCCTCACAGGCCATCTGAGGATATTGCTTTTTCTGTTGCTCGTTTTTTCCAGAAAGGTGGCAGTGTCCACAACTACTACATGGTATTTTAGTTAATCTTCTTTCCATTGATGCAATAAATTTTTAACTGAGAAGTGTATTTCAAATTCTCTCTTTAGAACAATGCAATTACATTATGATTATGTTGTTTACTCTTCTTTAGTATCATGGTGGAACAAATTTTGGTCGCACAGCGGGAGGACCTTTTATTACAACAAGTTATGACTATGAAGCACCAATTGATGAATATGGTGAGTTGTCTGCATTTTTCAATCAAAGAATATTTTTTTTTCCTATGATTAAATATTAGTCTATACTCTATTCCACATGTAGCATTTATTATTTGTTTGATGGTTCCTCACTTGGCTTGTAGGTTTACCTAGGAATCCGAAATGGGGACACCTTAAAGAACTTCATGGAGCCATAAAGTTATGTGAGCATGCTTTGCTCAACGGTGAGCGAACTAATTTGTCACTTGGTCCTTCCCAAGAGGTGATTTTTCCTTGTAAAAATAAGTAGCTTTTACATCTTCAATGTCATTTTTTTTCTTGCCATTTATAGTTTATAAATTCTTATGCGGTTGTATTCTCAAGTTGCTTATTTTCTTTCTAAGAATTCATAGATAGTCTCAAAATTGATTCATTGTTTTATCCTCCCCATGTTTGTATATTAGGATTCAAATATTTTGCATCCTTGATTGATCATAAATTCCATGATGTTTTTGTGAATTTGACTTGGATCCTAATCATCTTAAGATAACCTTAATTGGGTTGTTGGTGGTGTTTGTAGGTGAATATCCCATCTTTTTATTTTTAATTTTTAGAAGAAATTTAATATTTTTAATTTCTAAAAAAAAAGAGATTACAAAATTTTAAATCAGTCAGACATCATTACATCTCCCCACTACAGATAGATAACAAAATAGAAGAGCATCAAATCCAAACTAAACAGTTTCCAAGTACACAGCGAACAAAAGTTTTCTCTAATTGTTTGATGATTGACGCCCTCAAAGATGTTAATAATGGAACTTTACCCCATATTACATCAACCCTTGCTTCTGTATCTGTTTCAAACATTCTTTTATTCCTTTCATTCCAAAGGACCTAAAGAACCATCAATCCACAGCTCCCGAATAGTTGAATGTTTTCAAGACCCAGCCTGCCTAATAAGATGCAGTTCTGGTTAGGCAGGTTATATGGTCATTAGGGTACTTGTTTACAACTTAATATTCTAATGTTCAGCCCCTACCTATCAGATTAAGGTTTTAGGTCATGTGTGAAGTTTAGAAAGGTATTAGAGATGCAAAATATGCTTTATTGTCAATTACTGTATCAAAATAACCATACATTATATCAAAACCTATTTTCAATTTTGAAACATAGTTTGGCAGCTGTAAGTGTTATCCTAATCGGGCTATTATTAGGCTAAAATCTTCACTTTTGGTTAATCTGAGCCGAGTTCCTTTTTCGTTAAATCTATTAGTTTCACTTTGACTGTTGGATTGTTTGTTGTTTAACATGTAATCTTTATGCTCATCGATCGTTTAATTTGGTATTGATTTGTCACTTTCCCTTTAAACTCTCAAGACTAATTGGCATATTGGGTTACGGAGTTATTGGGTTATCTAAGAATGTTAAATTCTTCAATCTCTTTAATTGATGTCTGTGATGGTTTTGTTGATCTAAGGATTATGAAGGTAAGGGAATTGATCATTAATGTTTTGCAAAAACCTCTTGACCTACAAGCTTAAGCTTGAAGTTAAGGGTTTGTGATGTGGATCCAACACATGCAACCTCTTCTCCTCTGTGTGAATTTAATTCACTTCCTGAAGAATCGAAAACAAGGTCTTTAGGTCAAACGGGCTGTGCTACCATGTTCAATTACCGCTTGGCCTAAGAGCTATTGTCTAACAGTAGTAAAGAAATTTTTGTCGTAAATATTGGGATGCTGGCTGAATCTAACTGGTGTACTGCAACTAAATCCAGGAAGTTGCGCTTAGTCTTTTACTTGTAAATTTATGGGCTTCTTGTGTCTTTATTGGCATGTATATGCATGCGCAATTAATCAGGATTCAAATGAGGTCTTTATCTATATTTGGCAATTTATTAATCACCTCATTTGTCTAAATTGTCAAATTGCATGTATCTTTCTCAAAAAATTCTCAGTTGTTTTCCATATGAGGAGAGGTGTGGCCTCCTTCTAACCTAACACTGCCAAAAGAGAATAAAAGTGAGAAAAGGGAATTATATGGGGAACTGTCGGAGTAAACTTTTCATTTGAGGCATTTTCCATGACTGCTGTAACTCTGAAGCACCATTTTGATGTTTTCCCTTTCCAATAACTCTTTCATTTTGTTAAACATTAATCTTTTGGTATTCTCTGGTAGATTAACGATTCTTTTATTTGTGCATCACTCATCATATTCCTATTCCTGATAAATTTGGTATTCTGATTTAATTTTGATTTAGTTTAATGCACCTTTTGTTCCAACACAACTGGGTAGCATTCCAGAATAACTACTGTTTTGTAGGCTGATGTCTATGCTGATTCTTCTGGAGAGTGTGCTGCCTTTCTAGCTAACATGGATGATAAAAATGACAAGATGGTAGTGTTTCAAAATGTATCATATCACTTGCCTGCGTGGTCAGTTAGTATTTTGCCAGACTGCAAGAAAGTAGTATTTAACACTGCAAATGTAAGTATTTGCTGCCTACAAATGACCATCAATTCTATTAGATTGCAAACTTGTTAAACATTATCAAGAATGGATGTTGAAAAACTATTCTTGAAAAAGTCAAATATGGCGTGATGATGATATGCCATAAATCTTATATACTTGTGCCGATTTTTAGTTATTAAGCAATATATTTCTTTGTAACTTGAATAGTTTAATGGCTAATCATTGCTGACTTTAACACTAGCTATAACTTTTATCCTTCTCTGTCAGTCCTTGGTTAAAATTACATTTGTACTTTCACAAAAGGTTTTCATTCAGTTTTTCGTTGTTTATTGGCTGCTAATCTAATGTCATCTAAGAGTCATTGAATTTTCACATTAGATAATTTATTTATAAAATTCAGAGAAGTTCAGGAAGTATACAGATCTATCAAAAAGTATTAAGAAAAATATTAGGTGATTCCATGAGGATATAAAAACAAGTCTTGCGCTCTGTGTATCCCCGGTTCTGTACATGAATTTTTCTTAATTAGTAATATTTAAGGAGAAAACATTCCGCAGGTACGTGCCCAATCATCCATAGTTGAAATGGTACCAGAGAATTTGCAGCTGTCAGAGGCATCACCAGATAAAGGCTCAAAAGCTTTAAAATGGGAAGTGTTTAAGGAAATAGCAGGGATATGGGGAGAACCTGACTTTGTCAAAAGTGGTCTTGTTGACCATATCAATACCACAAAAGACACTACTGACTACCTCTGGTATACAACAAGGTTAGTCTCATTGAGAAATTTTATCACTATTTAAAATCATGTTATGAAATCGTAAGCAGAGATCATATAGATGGTAGCTGAGCATCTGTTTGGTATTTCTTACTTTTTCTTCAGATTTTTTTTTCCCTTTTGGAGAAACCGTCGTGTAAATTGGAAACAAGTAATTGCATTTTTCTTTTCAAGTTGGAGGAATTTTACTGGTATAACATTTCTTTTGATCTTAGCTTTAGTTAAATCAGCCTTCTACAAGATAGTTTCTCCAGATCTCCTGTATCAACCGAAAGGTTTTACTGACAGAACTACCTGGCGCACACAGTTTTCCTATAAAAAAATAATCATCCGAAATTTGATTAAAATAGAATTTGAATGATTTTTCATGACTGATTGCTTGTAGATAACTAAATTATCAGAACAAGAAGTTAGAACAAATATTTAAGTACACAGACACTCTTGCTTACATTTTCAGGGTGTGAGTTACTGCTTCATATTTGTATCTAGCAGAGAATTTAGATGAGGGCTCTACTCGGTTGTCACCCTGGTTTGACTGTGGTTGTCTTGTGTACGCAACCTGTCTGCATTATTGTATTTTTAACCCCTTTTATTTGATATGTTCAGTTTTAGTACACTGCTGACATGCATATTAAATGAAGCAAACATTTGATTAGAAGTGTTATGTGTATACTTGTATGGTTTTTAAAACGGATTTTGTTACATAATTGCAGTATAACTGTTAATGAAAATGAAGAGTTCTTGAAGAAAAACAGCCGGCCGGTTCTTCTAATTGAATCAAAGGGTCATGCCCTTCATGCTTTTGTGAATCATGAACTTCAAGGTTTTTATTTCTCTCTGTGGCCCCTTTTTTTTTTTTTTTTTTAAACCAAGTTGTTGTTTATGGTCTTCAAGGGTGTAATTATTAGGCAAATCTGAAATTTATCTTCTCTGCCAATTCTTTTTGTCTAAATTTGGTTAATGGCGTGATGTGTAAATTATAGTCTTTGTCTGTGTGATAATAAATACTCAGTTTAGAAATGTAGTCTTTTGATCAACCTAAAATGTTTGATATCTTGATTCTGACAAGCTTTTGGTGAAGTGTGACTCCGAATTGTCATCAGTTTTACTAATTTTATGCTGGAATTCAAGAGATATGTTCTCAAAGTGTGAGAAATCTCTGCTCTTTTATCTTAGTGAGCAAGTCACTTTCAGTAATTGGAGCACCACCTTCTATATGCATTTGGTGTAGAAACCGGAACCTTAATAGAAATAAAGAAGTGTGACTCCGAATTGTTGTCAGTTTTACTAATTTTATGCTGGAATTCTCGAGATATGTTCTCAAAGTGTGAGAAATCTCTGCTCTTTTATCTTAGTGAGCAAGTCACCCAGTAATTGGAGCACCACCTTCTATGTGCATTTGGTGTAGAAACCGGAAGCTTAATAGAAATAAAGAACTTTAGAAGATACGGGGGATTTTAGCGAGAGTAGAGGAGAAAAAATGGCAGAACTCAGAGAGGATTCATCTAGAGAAGGAAATATTCAAAG
The DNA here is from genome assembly GCA_025617385.1 of Murraya koenigii. Classification (NCBI taxonomy): domain Eukaryota; kingdom Viridiplantae; phylum Streptophyta; class Magnoliopsida; order Sapindales; family Rutaceae; genus Murraya; species Murraya koenigii. The sequence continues at coordinate 10,813,065 of CM046813.1, read as the reverse complement.
TTAGTGTAGTTTTTGAGAGCATAATTTCCTTGAGCTCATTGCAAATGCAGGTGCTATATCATTCATGCTATCTTCCACTGTTGTTCTTTATCACCACTTGTCTACAACATATTTTTTCTGCATTTATTTATTTGCAAATTACCATTTTCATGCTCTCCCTGAATTTTCATATTTCTGTTATTAGTCATTTTTATAGTTCATTTTGTCATCAAAATTGTGGAGAAGCTCCCTGAAGTAGTCATCTTTCATTTGGTAATCTTAGGTAGCGCATCTGGAAATGGAACACATCCGCCCTTCAAATATAAGAATCCTATTTCCCTTAAAGTGGGGAAGAATGAAATTGCACTATTAAGCATGACAGTTGGCTTACAAGTGAGTTACACATCTTAACCTTTTTACTTTGCAAGAAATAGTACAAGATGAAGGATTTGATGCTTTTTGTTCTAAAGATGAGATCAATAATGAGTTGAGAACTGATTTACATAATGGCCATTTTGTGTGTTTCTCAAAGTATGGCTTAGTTTGGTCAGCACCATAAGTCTATCATATCGCCTACTTTTATCAGATTAGGAATTTGACATAAACACGAAACTGGTGCTACATGCTCTATTGAGACATTAGTACTTAATTTTACTCCCAACACCTTTGTTGCCAAGATTTCTTTAAGGGAAAAAAAAAAAAAAATCTGAAAACAAAACACTTGGATAAAATGGAAATTACTGAATATGTTATTGCTTTAAACTCTCATTACATTGCCCTAATTTGTAATATGGTATTACAACTACCCTTTTAATGATTTTTATGGTCTCTAGGGTGTCTCTAACAACTTTTGATTTTACAGATTTCAATCTCTAAGGATTACAAAAACAGAGATTGTCTATTGACTCCTAAAAACTTGTTCCCCAAATGGTCTCCTACTGGGCTCTTTAACTATTCATTCATTGCTTCCCAATTAACCATTCATGCATGTTTACATCAGTATGTTATTACAATTTTGTTCTTCTACTTTGCCATTACTTTTTTTAATCTGTAAATTTCTGTATTCGTGTCCTGAGTAGTGCCTCTCTGAGTTGTTAAAAAAAGATAGGATTTTGAGTTACTTATGCGAAGCACTTTGATGATTTTCTTTTTTCAAAGGGCAAAGCACTCTGATGTTACAAATCATGAAATCCTTAAAATTGGGAAAATGCTTACCTAAGATGCCTTACGTTAGCATTCCATGTAGATATACACACACACACACAGAGAATACATCGTTGCTTTTCCTAAAATTTTGTCTCCCTCATAACATAAGGAATTCGTTCTAATTGATTTTTCATTTGTGTAAATTTTTTAATTGCTCAATTTTCAAAATCCTTGGTGCTACTTTCCTTGTTGCTTTAGAATGCAGGACCGTTTTATGAATGGGTGGGAGCAGGATTAACCAGTGTTAAGATTATGGGATTCAACAGTGGGACTGTTGATTTATCTACATATAGTTGGACCTATAAGGTATGTTTCTTCCTGTGGTATACCAAGTTTATGTCTGTTGCTGCTTTAGAAGTTTTGAAGTACTTTGGTTATGGGAGCTCTTTGCAGCAATGTTGTCAATAATCTAATTGAGTATAACTGAATTCTTTTGATACCTTCCTTTTTGACTTATCCGCTGTAAAAGTAACTTCACAATAATATGGAATTCATGAATAAAAAATGTAGCAATATTTTCAGAAGGCACTTCGAATGGTGAGGCCATATGGTATTCCTACATATTTCTTTGGTTTATGAAAAGAACCCTAAAATTTAATGTTGCCCTTTTGCTTCTCTTCTTTAACAATTTTTTTCCCATATGAAACACAGAGTGTATTATTGGAGTAAAATCAAAATAGAGTGGACCAGTTGTCCACTAATTAATAAAAAAAGAAAAGTTTCTAAAAAGGTATACCCAAGCACCCAATGAAAAAAAGAAAAGCTTCTAGAAAAGTATACCACCCCTATAAAACGTTCCAACTTTAACACCCTATCTCAAAAGCCCATCCCAATTTAGATGAATGGAGAAAAAAGATGAATCCTGGAACTCCTTAGACATTGAAGCCCAAAGCGAAGTAAGAAAATGGGATTTATCTCACAATTCTTCAATATTATCCACAGTTTTCCCTTAAAAAATACAAGCATTTCTTTCCTGCCATATCACCTAGAACACTGCTGCCACTGCACTTTTCCAAAGAGATTTCGCCTTTATTCCTTTACCAAAAGAAAAGGAATTCTTCATAAGAAGACAGTCACAAGAACCCGGGATAACCCACAACATATTGGCCTCTGTTGAAATTCCTAAAAGCTCACTTCTTTCATTGTTCCTGAAATTTCCAGATAGGTCTACAAGGAGAACACCTAGGTATATACAATCCTGAATATATGAATAACGTGAATTGGGTATCAACTACGGAGCCACCAAAAAATCAGCCTTTGACATGGTACAAGGTAAAATGTTAGCAAAATTTTCTTTTTCATGTCTCAAATTATAACTTTTATTTTCATTTATATTTGAACTTGCATTAAATCTGATAGTGCTTATTAAGAATATTAATTAGATAAAGACATGGAATGTTGCAGGCTGTTGTGAACCAACCACCTGGGGATGAACCCATTGGTTTGGATATGCTTAAAATGGGGAAAGGCCTAGCTTGGATTAATGGAGAAGAAATAGGAAGATTCTGGCCCAGGAAAAGTAGGAAAAGTTCTCCGCATGATGAGTGTGTTCAAGAATGTAATTACAGAGGCAAATTCGACCCAGACAAATGCATTACTGGATGCGGGGAACCATCACAACGATGGTAAAGTCACATAGGAAAAAAATTGCTTGAATGCAAATTAGTCCTAGGAATTCATATGGCCTGTCACTTACTCTTTTCTAATTGCTTCTAAATTGCCACACCAGATGTCCTCGAAATTTCCATGACCAATGATCATTTTGAGCATGAAATACTCAGGAGATTACTGACAATAGAAATAGTGAATTCAAGTAAAATGTAAAATTCACGTTAGTCACTGGGTTTCCAATTCTTGAACTATCATTTTACTGGTAATTAATATGTATATTCATGGCTTTTTTGAGCTGATCTTTATTCTTATTATGACTTATGAAACAACAAATTAATCTGCAATGACCAGGTACCACATTCCACGATCTTGGTTCAAGCCATCTGAAAACATTTTGGTGATTTTCGAGGAGAAAGGTGGAGATCCAACAAAAATTACATTTTCGAGACGTAAAAACTCAGGCAAGTTTGTTCTGTAATATGAGCTTTAACAGAAACTGCATTAGCAAGTTTCGCATGCTCATCCCAGCCTTTTGCTTAAAACATGCATATTCTTGAACTCAATGCTTATTGATTTTCTGTTACATATTTCATGTTTACCAAATATTCTTCAAAACTATTGCCAGGTTTCCCTAAATGAAAATGACAGTGCCATAGAACTATCCGAAGCAAATTTTGAAAATGGTTTGTCCTGGGTGCAACTTAAGAAACTTGTAGCTGAAGTAATGTGCAGGCGTGCAGCTGAAACTGTCATTCCAGCAAATAGCAGATTAGATTACAAGAAGCATTGACTTTCTTCTCCCGGGCCACGGAGAAGGAGAAGCAAAAATACCAGGAGTTGTTTATGTTTTTTGGTTTTTTAGTTTTTCCTAGCACCTGCAACTTTTTATTTATTTTCATTTTTGAGAGTTGAGGTGCTATTATATGAGACGGGAATAACACGAGATTCTTCAATAAAATTTGGCGACTGGGTTTAAGTATGTGTGGATTCCATAGTTTCTAACCTATCAATGATTTTTTAAAGAGCAATGCGAGGTATTTTATTATTTAAGTCAAAATTTAAATTTTAATTAATATAATATTTATTCATTGCATGACGGTTAAACAATTTTACTAATCTAAAAAATATTAGGATTAAAGGTTAGTTGACCAGTTGCAGCAAACAAAATGATCACAATATCCCATCAGCACATAAATAAAAATAATGCTTTGTGATTTTAAAAACTCTTTTAGTTTGTCCTTTTTAACTTCTTTCACTGGGCCAATAGTGTAATATGGGAACTTTTCTTTTTATGAGTAGGACCATTTGAAATTTTGAAGTTATTAATTCACTTTCTGCATCCTCTTTTTAATTAAGAATATTATTATTTTAATAATTTTTTAAAAAATAATTAATTAATTATTTTCTTTTTTTAATTTTACATATTCTTATTAATTCATTCAAATATATTTTTTTAGTTACAGAAAATTAGTAAAAAGAATAAAATGTACTATTTAAAAATAAACATCGATACATTTTTATTAGTCTTGAAAATTAATAAATATCAAAAAATTAATTTTTACTAAATACAAAAGTTAATGAATATCAAGAAAAATTTTTTACATGTAGAAATAATGAATTTTTTATCATGCTTTGTGATCATAATATAATAATAAAGGCCAAAAATAAATTTAAAAAAGAGTGAATTTGAGTGTTTAGTTTGAAGAATGTGAGAGTAGAGAGAGAATATGTAATTGTAAGTAGAGAGAAAAAGTGATTAATGAAAGATAATTTTAATATTTTTAAATTTAAAATTTTGAATAATAAATTTATTTAGTAGGTTTAAATAATCTCACCTTTTATTATATTGAAAATATTATTTTAACATTTAATTAAAGGACAGGATTATTTAAACCAACTAATTTTCTTTCAGCACCTATTTTTAATTAAAATAATTATTAAATTATAATTTATTATTTCAATACATTAATCCTAAAAAATCATAAAATTACTCTTGACTAACTACTTTCTCTCTCTATTGTGACAATGGTCAAAACATAAACTAGTTTGTGCTTTTGAAATAGATTCAATGGGTACAAAACCTTTTATTTTTTATTTTTACATGACCCATATTAATTTTTTCATTTTATTTAGATTACAATAAAGCTGAATTTATTAATTTTTGAACAATTTCATTTGTTAAATGTAAATATTTACTTCATGTATCACGATAAATTTTGATAATAAAAAGAGATAGAGGAAGAGAGAATTAAGTTAAATCAGTAATTGATCAAATTATATTTTCATGATAAAAAATTTAATTCAAAAATAGATGCAGTGAAGAATTTAATGAGCTCCATAGCCCCGGTAATTAAAACATAAATATTATTTAGTTGGTGTGCATGATTTGATATGGTATAATTTTTTTTATAGAATTAATTTAAACAAGGTTGGGTTCTTTTAAAGAAGAACTTATTTGAACTGATAAAAATAATAAATCAAGAATCGATTCTAATTTTATTTTTAAGTTTTACCTTTTTTGAACCTGTGTAGAATGCCAAATTTTTCGTTTCTTTCATTTTTAAGTTTGGTTTTAGATTTAATGGATTTCACTGAAAAATAAACAACGAAAATTAATTTTATTTAATACTGAATCAATCAATTTCGATTTTTTCAATTAAGCTATTTGTTTTTTAGTCTGAAATATGAATTTAACCTTTTTTTAGATATTTATTTATTTTTTATTTTTTACTTTTTACTTATTGTTAGACAATTTTATCTAAAAAAATAGAAAAAATCCAGTTTTATCTAAGGTTTGAAATCTAAATAAAAAATTTTAATTTCAAACCTCAAAAATACTCTTAACAATGCATGTATTTCTTATATTATATATAAACATAATATTTTTGTATTATCTTTAAAATTATTTTTTACTTGCTTTAAATTTTTATTAACATGGTAATATTAACTAAATCAAAATATTGAACAAATCAGATTATGTCTATTGTAATGAATCAAAACTAAAACAATAGTGTTTACTTTATAAGAAAAGTTAATGTTATAATTATATCTTTTATTATAAAATTAAAATAAGAAACAACGATAGTATTATTTTTTAATACCATAAAATTAATCAACTTGTTAAGTTTTTAAATTATAAAGAACAAATAGATGCATTACTTAAAAAGATATTTAGTCAAACTAGTAGCTTAAAATTTTTTTTGAAATGAAAAATAAACATATTATTTAAATATTTTCATTTAGATCTATTTAGATTTAAAAAAAACAAACATAAAATCCTATAGATTCAATATCATTTGATTTTCTGTTGTGAAACAGTGGATATATCATTATGTTTATTTACATAAAATTACAATAATGTCCCTACATATTTCTATATAAAGAAGAAAATTAATGAATAATATAAAAATTGATTTCTAAGATAAAATTCCTCTTCTCTGTTTCTTTTTCAATATAATTCTTGTTATACAATAATCTAAATATATATATAGAATAGTAAAATTACAATAGTTATCAGCACGTATATGCTTAGATATATCATTATAATATATCAAAATGAAGTTCTTGATGAGCTAAGTACAATGTCGGAAAAAATTGTCTCGATCGGAGAACAAACAAGCTCGGAAATATAGTCAGAAATTATTGGTGTTAAAAGAGAGGAAAAGGCTCGTGATCGGGTTGGATCCGAGTCGGGTCAACCGAAACTGAACCAGATTGACAACACCGATTTCGATCATATCACCGGCGAATGATGATACCAACAGAGCTAGAAGACGCCGTTGATTGTTTCCCATCCCTCCACATCTGCCGAAAATCCATAGATTAGAGCATGATGTTACGGCCTGCACGATTCCAGCCCAAAAATGGCCCAAGGAAGATGTACAAGTGTGCTAGAGTTGCTGGAATTTTACGGAACATTCAGGAATCGGGCCAAGCTAGCACATCTTGGCACACTTCCTTGAGCCATTTTTGGGCTGGAATCGCGTCGCCTGAGCAGGCGTCAGCCCCCATACATGGTCTTACGACTTTGCGGAGACCTATGTTTTTGGTAAACAATCGCCCGAGCCTGGTCACTGCGACCCCCTTTGTGAGGAGGCACCCCTTCTCCCGAAGTTACGGGGCTATTTTGCCGAGTTCCTTAGAGAGAGTTGTCTCGCATCCCTAGGTATTCTCTACCTACCCACCTGTGTCGGTTTCGGGTACTTAGTAACATCACGACAAAGGTTGTCTAAGTGCCACACGGGTTTGCTGCACAAAACACTCATCTCGTGACAATAAACTCTTTTGGCAAAAAAAGATCTCGTTCGTCGTGATTTTCGCTGGATTTTTGGCACCCAACGGCTAGGTTTTGGTCCTCTAGTCACCCTCTTCAATTTTCGACCATCCACAGCCGACGAAGTCTCTTATGTTTAAGCTTTTTAGACCCTGATCCGCTACCATAATGGCACTTCGGAGCTCACTTTTGGGATGGTTGGATTTTTTACAGCTTGAAGTTTTTATTCCGAGCTTCTCAGTCATTGGATCATAATTTTCAGTCACCGTTCAACGACGAAAGTTTCTTTGTTAATTTTTAGTTTTTAATGGTATGTTTGGTAATTTTGAGATTTTTGAGGTAAATATTAAGACCTATATATATTTCTTAAATTTTTAATAAGACCCATATATATTTCAGTTTGGTCATAATATTTGTATTATAACTAAAATTATAATAGATTTGTATGTTATAACCTAAAATTTTTTTTGGGATATAGAGCTCTGAACTTTAAATTAAGACATGAAGTTCTTGATTTTCAGATTAGAACCTGAAGTTTTAACTCTGTAATAATTGTATATGAAACATCTTTACATGAAATAATTGTGGAGATTCTGATTTTGAGATCTGCGGATCTAATACAGCTCTACATGAAATAATTGTAGAGGTTCTGATTTCGAGATATGTAGATCTGATACAATTGTACATGAAATAATTGTAAAGGTTATGATTTTGAGATCTGTGAATCTAAATCGACTGTACATATGAACTTGAAATTTTCAACATTATGGAGTTGAAGATCTGAAATATGTTTTCTGCGAATATTTAAACTAGAAGTTTTAGATTATGTATAGTAACATATTTATCAATAATTTGAACCTAAGGTTCATAATTATAATACAGAACTTGGAGTTCGAGACGTACACCTAAGTTTTATACAAGGTACGTGGATTTTATTTTTACTGTTATTATTACCATATTAATTTAACTTGGTTAATTTATTTTATTAATATGATCAGTTTAACCTTATATTGCATTGTTTTAATTTTAATAAATTAAGGGTTTTTATATATATTTAATATTATTATTGTAACCTGAAGTTTACAATACAAATGAGGTAGGATAATCTAAAATTTTGTCCTTATTAAAATTTAGAACTTGAAATTCTAAATACAAGTAAGAGTATAATGTTATTTCCTGAAATGAATATAAGCATTAAAAAAATGTTCATAATATTGAGAAAATTACTGAAAGTGAATGGTTTAATTCAGTGTTTATTTATGTTTATTCTTTTATGTTCTATTATTTTATTGACATTTATGGCTGGTTTTGTAGTACAACCTATATTAATATTATTTTGATATTATAATTTGTTTAATATCATTTGAAAAGATATTTATTATATTTGGTTTTGCAGACTAATTGAATGCTTTAAAAAAAGTTATGTCTTATTCTCAGTCAGATCCAGAAGAATCTATGTGTTTTGAAAATATCCAATGAAATGGATATTGCATCATTTTATTATGATAATATCTTAAACCCCTGTTGGGTGATTTTCACATGTTTATGAATTGTCATTTGATGGAATAATTTTTTTCCATCATTGAGAAATAGAAAGCCTCATGAAAGAAGGCATGGATTACTTTAGAAAAATTTTCACTTTGCCTCAGTTAGATCGTTGTACTAATTAATATGAGAATAAAGTACGAAGGATAATATTTTTATAATAAATTAAAAATTAACTACCAGATGCATATTTAGCAAAGTAATTAAGTCGCATTTTACAACTACCAATACACTAGCTTGGGTGATTGTTTCTGTTGAACAATCAAATGTATAAGTAGCTGCTATATTATCTATTATATGTCATAAACGTGGTAGACCACTTGATTTCAAAGACAGTGCTATCTAGAAGAGGAGAATAAAATATTAGGATCTTGTTGAATGTTGAAAATAAAGATAGAGTTATAAATGTACTCACATTATCTGCATCGTATTTCTATATGAACTGATTGTCCCTAAGTGACAAAAGTTCTTGAAGTGACAGTAACTTATGAAAATGTAAATGAATTAAGAAATTGTGGGATTTCTATTGATTATTCTCAGGGTAATTTTTATAAAGGTGCTTAGTTTTTTATGAGACCAAATATCCTGAAAGACCTCCTGAAGAGGTATATACCTATGATGAAACATTAGCCCTTGAAGTGGCTAGTAAATAAATTGTCATCAATGATATGCTGCATTTACAGTAGCTACTAACATTATAATTGATCATGATCCGTAAACCATTGATGAATATAGACTATGGCATGATTGACCTAAATGAAAGAAGCAATCCAGTAAAATTGACTATTTTAATGAAACATGAAATTTTTAGACTTATGGTCTCGATACTTGATGATGTCAAACCCATTGAATGTAAATGAGAATTTGTTAAGAAATGTAATGAATATAATAAAATCAATTGGATATAATGCTCGCGCAACTAATGGCATAAATTTTCTTGCAGAGATCTAGTATTATTTATGAGAATATGTATTATCTAGTAATAGATACTCTCACGTTTTAATTTTTAATCTATTTAGCAGTCTCAGATAGATTTGACACATGTCTTATGGACGTAATGATTGCATTTTTGTATGGGTCAATATACATTAATATTTATGTGAAAATCTCCAAAGATTCAAAATGCATAAATCATTTAAATCCAAAGATTATAATTTGTGTTTAATCAAGGTACAACGATCTTTATATAAATTGAAATAATATGGACGCATGTGGTACAATCTTTTGCGTGAATATTTGATCCTATTTGTCCATGCGTATTTACTAAAAAATTCAAATATGGATATATATTTCTAGTAGTTTATGTTGTTGACATGAATGTAATTAGAACTCCGGAGGAGCTCTTAAAATTGCTAAATATTTTTAAAAAATAGAATTTGATATGAAAGTTTTTGGAAAAATAAAATATTACCTCGACCTGTAGATCGATCATAAAAAAAATAGAATGATTATCCATTAATTAGTTTATGTTAAAAAACTCTTGTAAATAATACTCATTTTATTATATCATAGATGAAAAAAGAAAAGGAGGAGGAGTTACAAATCATAATGATAGATTCAAATATATTATTTTACGCTTCTTGCTACCCTCAGTATTTGACCAGTTAAATTAAGAAATAATTGGGCTAAGTTCATGATGATACTTTTGCAATTTATCATTAATTCAGTAGCAATTTTGGCATGGACAAATATTCTTTGTGATGAAGGAGAAAGAAAACCGTGTCTCATGATATTATCAAGAAATATCGTTAAGAGACCATAGTAATGATTTATATCCAACAAATCGATAGATTTTTCGTGAATGTTCAGTTGTGCCTATGATACAATCGTAAAAATTTTCTTTAAGATGCCAAGTCCACCTGACAAAACAATAAAAGCATCAATATGCTTAATCATTGTTATGATTAGTTTGTTCATATATGAGACAATGAGTTCTTCTCTATTTGTTTTGCCAATAATGCTTTTTATAGTTAAAGCTTTTGAGATTATATCCAAAATTTGGCTTCCTATAGTATTTGCTACTTGTGAGACAGTCCTCATTAATCTAATATCATCTCCTCTGTATATTAGATGAATTTTTCTTTCAGAAAATACATTCTCAAGGTCCTTAACAGCTTCAACAAATTTTGGAGTATGCCCAAAAGATGATGAATAAAATACATAAATATTTTTAAGTTGTCGAACTAGAGATTCTGCAATTATTTTTGTGGAAGTTTTAGATGTTTGAACTGAAATCTTTGAAAGGTTTATACTAATGCATCACACCAAACACTTATTAGATACACAATTATTATCTATATTGTTATATTATCATTCTGAAGTTTTCAAAAAAAGTAGAATTAACCACTTGACTAGTGATGCTTATATGAGATTGAAGTTGTGTGTAAAAGTAAATTTTATTGTCTGAAAATCTTTGAAAAATTGCATTATGCTTTGTATTGTATTTTGATTTAGCTTTAGATTAATTATATTTTTTGATTTTCGGTGAGATTTTTTTTAAGCAGATAATTTGATGTGATCGCTCACCATCGCGTATCTCCTATAAGTAGAACAGTTGAATAAGAAAACTAATATTAAGCAGATACACTATTGTCGATATAAGATTTGTCTGCATTAATATTCAAAAAGATATTTCATCAAAGGGAATGCATTTTTTTTAAATAAGATTTTCTATAGTTTTATTAGACAAATGTGCACTGTATTTTTTTTTTCGACTAAGTTTTATTCTATTAGATTTTACTGACAAAGTTAACGAGGTAGTATTAAACGCATCAAATAATATCTTTATATGTAAATAAATCGTAAATCCAAGGGGAAGAGTTGTGAAACAGTGGTTTTAACACTATGTCCATTTACATGAAATGACAATAATGTCCTTACATGTTTCCATATAAAGAAGAAAAGTAATGCATAATATAACGATTGATTTTTGAGGCAGTATTCCTCTTTGCCTTCCTCTTCTCTTTTTTTTGTTTTCAAAATAATTCTTGTTATACAATGATCCAAATATATATATAGAACAATAAAATTATAACATTTTCATCATTTTACTTTTCATTGTAAAATTTATTTAAAGATTTTTCCCTAAATTATTATTATTATTATGACTTTTTCAATCCCTCGCCGTAACTTCCTTAAACCGTACATTCCACTTATTTCAGTCAATTTCTCCTATCATCAACCGCCAATCTTGAATATTGTAATAAGTCCACTCTTAATAACCCTAGATTCTCTTATTGATCATCTTATGCTGTTTGGAGTAAGGAGTCCTCAAAATCAATTGTTTATTTTTCTTTAGGGTGGCCGAAGTGGGAGTATCACTACGTAATTACATTTTATTTTTAGAGTGTGGAGTAAAAATACCACTTTCGTGCGGGGCGGTGGGAGCCTCACTCTCACTCTTTTCAATTTCAAAAATATCCTTAATAAATTTCAAAAGTTATAATCTTAACATATATAAAATAGGCCACAAAATCAAACTCTAAATTTTATCGAAACAGAAACCCAGTGGAATCCTAAAATCATCGCTCAATTTCTTCATGTGGGAGAGGTCATTGGTGTCAGTGACAGAAAGACCACGTCGAACGAACATCAATATTGACTCATTCATTTTTTAATTAGAAGCTACATACTCTAAGGATAAAATTATAATTTAAAACAATTTACTTCTAATCTAAAATAAAATAAACACATAATTAAAATTTTGATTGGCAATTCGTATAGAGGAAGTAAATACTTTACTTTCACTCTCAATCTCAAATTTTTTATTATTTTATTCCAATCTAAGAAATAAATATGGCATTAAAGTGATTTTTCACAAGAAATAGGTTATGGTACCCAAGGTTATGGAAGTTGCTGTCTAAATAGTAATGATATTTTAACAAAATTAGAGTAATAAAATTTTAACAAAATATATAAAATGATGAAGTGTATGTTTGGTATGACTTATTTAATAGTTATAAATGTTTATGCAATCCTTATTATTTGATTTTTTTTTTAGTTGAACTTTTAAAAGTTAAATAAAATGTTTTACCTTTACTTGCAAAAGTTCAAATTTTAAATTTTTAATAGTAGAGATTAAAAGTTTTTTTTTCAAACATTAAAATACTTAAAATATTATTTATTTATTAGATAATATTATTTCATTCATTTCATAACATGATTTAAAAAATTTATGTATTAAAATAATTTTATAATTTTTAATTAAAGATCTCATTGACAACTAAAGAATTAAAAATTTTTTGATGAACATTTTACTTATTAAAGTATTACCGATAAGAGTTCTGATTAAAAAACTATATTATACACAGCTTAAGCTCGACAAGAAAAATAAAACTTTTACATATCATCATTTTCATATACCTAAAATACCCATGTATTTATGAACAACTTGTGATAAAATAAGTACCATTTTATTCATAACTCTATTATTTTTATCAAGATCATTTTCGTTGAGGATGTTGATGTTATTATATCGAAAATGTTGATTTTTAACATTTTTTTAATTAACAATATATTCATTACTCATTGGTGAAGCTGACGGCCTTAGCTGCAAGCCTGCAACCTCAAAACCTAAATACAGTATGAAAATATATAATATATAGTATATCCAGTTGCAGAGCAAAACGAATCAAAAGAAAAAGAGAATGGGGTTCTCAATCTCCATAACATCAGCAAATGTTTGGTGTAGCCACTTCCATATCCACAAACGCCAATTTGTTTCATTCCCAGTCTCCAACCTTAACTTTGTGAAATTGTCACCCCAACTCTGCCTTGCCGCCGCCAAGTCACAGTCACAGTCACAGACAGGTACAGGTGGTCCCGTCAAGAAACGGTCGCCCAATAAAAAGAAAAAGAAAAAGAGCAGAACTGAACAAACTTCTCTACAGGAATTGAGTTTTAATGATGTTGATGTTGAAAGTTTAAACGATGATGAAAATTACGCACCTACGCCCCTCCCGAAACCTCCCGCTGGCTTCGTTGTTGATGATACTGGAAGGGTTCTCTTGGCCTCTGACAAGCGAATTGCTACCATTGTTAGTTCTTTCTTCAGTTCTCTATTTCTATGCAAATGCACTCTTGTTTCCATGTGAATTTTATGTTGGTTATACTATAAATATATTTTCATGTTGTGGGTGCCTAGCCAGCGTACATTTGCTGCTGTTTTAATGCATAAATCTTATTATCTGCTTAACATAATATTTCTTGCTTGTTGCATTCACGAAATGAAAATTCTTTTGTATCATGGGCAGGTTGATTCTACCAATGGTCTCCCGTTAGATTGTGTGATAAGAAGAGTGTTCTCAAGTTCACGAGGGGATGAATGTATGCTGCTCTGCCCAGTTGACACGTAAGTATTTTATTTTATTTTTTTTCTGTTAGTAAGTGCCGGATGATTGTATGAACTTGTATTAAAACTTTTCTTTTTCCTGCCAATCTAATTAATAAAATTGTTACTGCAGGCCTGTTCAGATACTGAAGAGCACTAATTTTGATGGTTGGTCGGCTGTATGTTTTCTATCCCTTTTACGATTGTTGGTTTCGAAATTTAATTCACTTATTGAGAATTGGTCTGCGGATTAAGCATTTAAGTGTACCCTGGATATATACATCAATTGTTGTATTGTCTTAGATAATCAACGTACAACAAGCAAAAACTTATTTTACCCTCTTTCCAACCTATGCTCATGGGATATTTTAAAATATGTCCTATCATCCTTATCATTCCTATGAAATAGGCCTGAAGTTGCTGCTAGACCTAGGATATGTTATCTTTTTTGAAAAGAATTATGTTAAATGAGTGACCATTAATTTTTTTTTTTTTTTTCAAATTTTATGTACTTCACTGTTGCAGATCCATTTATTGACTATATCTATATTCTATATATTATGATGATATATTCCAATATTCCTATTAACTTCACATTCTACGGTCTGTGATCTTGAGCTTCTGCATTTTAGGTTAGTGATGACGAAGTTGAAGCTATTCTTCCTATGGCTGCTTTTGCTCTTGCCAAGATACACATGCATATAGTACATAGTGGGTATGGTGGTCTTTAGTTTTTACCTTGTTTAGGTTTTCATAAAATCAATTTATCTTGCTTCTTCTGATTGTCTTCAGATCATTTAGTTTCATGATTGTATCACCCGCAGATTCTGTTATACAGCACGTGGAGGATTTTGCTACTCAGAAGATGACATCTTTGATTTTCGCACTGGTAATGGTCCTTTCTTTGATGTCTTATGTTCCTTCAACTATTTAATCAGTAATTTTTGTTATTCGGGTCAATATGCACATCTGATTTGAATTAACTGAGAAATGATAATACAATATTGCACATTTTCCCATGTCACTTGGATTTAGGCTGTAAAGATTGCATTTGAGTGTCAAATGTGGATAACTTTTGTATGGACTGATGTTTTTTCGTATACTTTCCTATTAAATTATTTGAGATTTGCCGTAATTTCTTAGAAGTGCACATCTCTAGTGAATAGACATGTTATCAAATCTCTGCATTCTTGTTGTTTCTGATAGGCTTAATTTTTACGTTTATGTTGCCCGTGTGCCTAAAAACTACACTGCTTCTGGAGTAGCGAACTACTACCTACCTACCTATTTGTTTGGTGTTGTAATCTCAATGCTCAATTTTGATGCTGGAATAATTTCGCAGAACAATCGATTTTACCATGCAATCAGGAAGTCTCAGTGTCTCAAATGTTTTAGCCTGTTGTGATATTCATTTTTGTAAATGTGTCCTTGAGAAATACTTAGCTGCTGCTTCTTACGTTTCCTCAGGTTGAGCGGTCAATTGATCCTTAGTGGTGGACTTTGGTTAATTACATCATGAATATCACACTTTTTTTGGTCCATCCAAATCTCTATTTGACTACTTCCTCATTTAAGATCTTTTACTGTATGAGATATGTAAACATATGATGCTTACACTTTTGCAGATGATGGCCAGGACATAGATGGCTTGCCAACAGAAGGAGTTGAAATTACGTGCTTCCATCTGGTATTTGATACCATGAATTCTTTCTTAACTTTTTGGTTGCAAAATTTTTGAATTACATCTCACATTTGTACTTATGATATATGCTTATGCTCAATTGATTGTTGTTGTGCCGCTTTTAAATGTTGTCTTGTGCAGGATGGTTCTCATTTCATGATCTATACGCCATCCGATCCACTTCTGTTTGTTGCTGTCAAGGTAACCTGTCAAATTTCTCAAATGTCTTTGTGTGGATTACTGTTATCTTCTTCATCAAGCAGCATTTCCAACTTTTTACTGCTTTTTTCTCCAATATTGATGTCTAAAAAGACAATCTCTCAGAACCTTTTTAGTCACTATCCAAGATAATTGGAGCTCTAGGAGAATTATTTAGCTTTAGGATTAGTGATATGAATTGGAAAATGAATCTTAAATGAAGTTGAATTTCATTTTTGCAGGATGGCAATGGGCAATTGCAAATTGCTGATGATGTAAGCAATCTTTTTCATTTGATGATAGGAATTGTATGTGATTTCTCTATCTTGTTGTGTAAGCTGTATGAAGGGTTTGATTTTATTTGTCACTACTTGCTGGCTTCTATTAGTGCCTTGATATTATGTAATACTTTTGAGGTTTATACACATGTTGGAAATTTAAATTTGTTTTCACTTCACATTATATTATCTCATTACTTTGTGTGGTGTGAGCTTGAATCTAAATGCTTTCAAAAGATTTTGTGTTGAGTAGCCCTTTCATCGATAGATGGTATAGGCAGACCTTGTTCCCAAAGGTATCATGATTCGTGTATTAACCTCTGGAGGTTGTTCACTTGAAATAGTAATCATTTAATCAGCCAACTTTTGTCACAATGATCAATGTTATTGAGTATTGATGGTGATCGATCAAGCCTCTCTCACCACGCATCCTTAAATAGTAACTCTTGGACTTTTTCAGGATGGTGTAGATTGTCGTTGATAGAGTAATCCTTGGTTGTAGTTTCCAGTATCGAGTATCATAAATAAATGAAACTTGTTTTTAGGAGCTCAAGTAAGTAGCTGATTGTCATGTTGAATTTGAATCTGCCTTGAGTTTGTTGGTCAATGAATTTGTGAAGGCCGTCATGCTTCTGAGTATGAAGATCTAGCATGGCTGATCTAGTCTAAGATTTGCTTGGTAGGTACCACATACAGTGAAAAAATGGTTTTAATTAGGGATAGTTTGTTTCTAGGGTTAGTTTCAGACTACTCCACTCAGTGCTTCAAAGTTGCTATTTGCAGAAGTTTCTCTCTCAACCATGGTCCATCCTCTCAAAAGTATTTGGTGTTGAATCAATTTAGTCCTTCAATAAAATAGGTTCAAATGGCAGTTGACTGTGTTATACATGTCTATGTGCTTTGTATACACTTCCATTATTTCAATTGTCTTGTTATCATGAGACTTGAAGTACTTTCTCGCTTGAGAAGAATTATGCACACAAGTAGTTCCTTCTCTGTGTATGTGATGAGGGTGTTGGTTGAATGGGCAAGGTTTATTGAGGGATATTGAGGTCTTCTGCTAATTTGGAGTGGTTTTGATTTATATTTATGGATTATCAAAATAATATTGTCTTGTTTTGTAAACCATTTATTTATACCTTTTAGAGTTTTATTTGCAGTGAAGCAAGTAAAACTACTTAATTCAGTGATAATGCAAATGGATTGATTTGTGCACAGGTTCCTAGTTGTGTTCTGACTGTATTTGTTGATACAGGATCTCTTGGAGGATCCAGCAGTCATAAGTGCTATAGACGAGGAGACTGAATTTAACGCCTTAGTGGTATTTATCTGCCCTTGATTTGTACCATTATTGCTTAATCATTGAATTGAGCTGAAGTATTTATCCTGCTCATTATGTCATCATGCAGGAGGAAGAGGCAGCTCTACTTGAATCATTGTTAGGCAAAGAACGATGACCAGATGGCAGATCAGTTTTTGTGAAGGAAGTAAACCCAACAATTGTCACACGGAAGCAACTCTTAGTTAAAGAAAACTTCAGGACATCCAATATTTTCTCCCTTTGTATATAATGAATTTTGTTTGCATATTAAAGGTAGGGAATCACATAATGTAGGTCTTTTACATGTTTTGCCTCGTAGGATTTGTAAAGATAAAAGATCGATCGACTATGATCTATGAATATGATGCGTAATAGCCACATAGGTAAGAATTGGACAGTCATGTTTACAAGTTAGGACACCAACAAAGAGATTGAACAGAGGAGTTATTTCATGTATTTGGAATTCCCTTAGTTATCTTTCCCATCACTATAATTTGTTATTTACAAAATGGATACATGGTAGGCAATGAAAAGATTATCAGTATCACAAAATTTATAACCAATAGTTCCAAGATATCAAACTACATTTGTTATTCATATATATATATTTTATCACTTGCCATAAGCAAGTCCAGTGTCAGTTGAATTGATTACAGGCGAGGTGAAGGTGATCCTCGCAGGAGGTGGCTTTGGCGAATTTTTAATGAAAGCAACCTACTTCCGTTTCTCCTTGAGAAGATGATGCCCTGGAAATAAAGAAGCTACACGTCCCTCTGGACCCATCCCCAGAAGCGTGAGATCAAGCTTCGGAAAACCAGTAGCTGCTGATGTATCTAATGTGTTGCCCTTCGTCAACTGCTTGAGACAAGTCTCATAATGTATGGTCGCACCTTCAGCAGACAATGCATCATTAATAGAATAAATATTCCCAGGGGCAATTAGGTACCCGGCCAAAATGAAGATAAAGTTAAAAACCTAAAGAGCATAGCAAGTTTACTGTAAATATCATGAGACAAAACTATCTTGATTTGCATATTCACATCTTGAACACCAAGATTCGTATAATCATAATACAAAAGCATCCACCCATATGAATGGTTGCTACATTAACAAATGATCGTGAAAATAAAAATTTTAACAAAACTACTTGTAAAATTAGTACCAACCATCACCTGAGAACTCAACATTAAACCACAATTACCTAACAAGCCTTCGATACAGTTCTTATTATGCATATAATTGCAATTCATTGTACACATCATCGCTATAATTAGACTACTCCGGCAAAGATGTCCAACGATCATCAATCATCTCTACGAGTTTCTTATAAGGGAAATAACGGTTTCCATCTCCCAATCTTCATCTTTCAATCAAGGTCATCGTAAGTTCATTCTTTAATCATAAATCATGTTTTTTTTTTTTTTAAGTCAATTTTCATGCTGCATGCATTGTTAGTGATTTCTTTGAATTTCATTGGCATGCATTCTTTTGAATATAATAATGCATGCAAAATCCACATTTTTTGTTCTGGGTATTTTAGATTGTTTCATTTTGCTGTTGATATGAACAACATTTCCCTTAGCAGCAAGTACTATTATTCTTGCTCCAAAAAACTTTTCTGAGATACAAAGTAAAAGGTTTGAAATATAATTGCCTATTTTGAATATATATAAATATTGTGGTAATAGACATGACTTACAAATTAACCTTGTTGAACTCAGATTGTGGGTACCAGCTAATTTAGCTGGGGATTAAGGGTTCTTGTAGTTTATCAAGAGGTCTTTGGATCAAAGAAATTAGGTTTTGTTGGGTCGAGGTAGGTGCTTTGGAAAATTTTCTTTAATTGAATTTACTTAAATGTTTAGCAAGCACATATGAAATGATTTAATGATATTTTCGGGGGTTCTAGAGACTATATTGTGGAATTTTATATAAGCAAACAAATTGATTTGGAGAGCTACAGTGACTTTCAAGGAGAAGTTTGATGAAATTACATTAATAAATTTGTATTCTGCGAATAGTAAGGAACAATTTTGGTTAGAACTATGTATTCGATATTTATCTTATAGTTGCAAATGGGTTAGAAAGTTTGTATCCGAAAGGAAAATTCATATTTATTAGTTCAGATTGCCACTTTTGAAAGTCATAGATTCCTTGATGTGGTTGGAATGAATATATTTTTTAAGTAAATAAAAATGTATCATTTTAAATTTGATATTTATGAGTAAGCTAATTACATTTGTGTAAATGCTTAAGGGTTAATACGTAAGTGTAAATTGTCCTCAGGGGCTTGCCCAACTGGTTTTTCAAGTATATTTATTTGTATGACCATTTGAGTTTAAATCCTAAAAAAGGTGGTGACTTGAAAAATTAATTTAGGCTTTGCCTACCCCGCTAACTTTTTAAAAGAAATAAATGGAAAAACAATAAAATAAATAAATAAAATCTAAGTTTGGATGATTTGGATTTCAACAGTTTTCCTAAATGAAATTACTTGTTCGCCTTTGTAATTAATTGTAGACAATGGAAATTGAGCAGCGTAGTGATTGCCTCCCCAGGGATTTCACAAGGGATTGAAAATGCCGGACTCCTTGATTACTAGATTAAGTAAAGCAGCGGCAGCAGCAACAACAATACTGCTGTGAATAATTAAGTTCACTTAGCTTACACTGGTTGCTAACTCCCCACTCGAAAGTTTAATCCTTAGAACTGTATAATTCTTCTGCTAATCTGTTGGGCTAAACCTTTGATGTGTTGGCTAAGCTTTGGGATCCCAGAAAATATCATATTATAGATATTGAACACCTAAAGTGCTTTTCAGTGAATTGAATCAATTGCAGCATCTCACTTTTCATTCCCCTAAATTTTTAATAGGACCGGAACATTATTGACTTCTGCTTTTTCCTTATTCCAGATAGGGATTTGGTTCAAGTTTAAAGGTGACTGGCATCTTTGTGAGGTATGGCCAGTGAATATATTATCTCGTCTTTTATTTGTTAATGGTGCTGATTAATGTTAAGGTTCTTTAGTTTCCTTATAATTATATTTTCTGAATTAAAATAATCATTTTTGCTAGACACAAAGGTCTGATCAGAGACCTGTAATTTAAATGAAGAATGGGATCCATTAACTCCTAATCATTATTCCTTCTAATTGCTGAATTCTGTTGCTTTTTCCTTAAGCTTAAATGCTTTTGATGTTTGCTTTCGAAGTATTTGTTTGACCAAACTTTCATGTCATTGATCACACATCCTTGAGGTCTTGTTCATACATGCTATACAACTAGCAATTTATTTCCATGCATAATCTATACAAGGGTCCTAATCCTTTCTGCGAAAACTTGATTATACAATTTGAGGAACTCAGATAACTATTTAACATTGGATCTTATTTTTTAAAACAGTTTAAAGTGGAAAAGGTTAATGGAATCCATGTCCTAGATGTAAAAACTGTCACGTTTATGTGTATTTTGATGCATTATAGGAGAAAAGGTTTGCGGAATTTATTTATGAGCGAGAAAGCTGTGTTATTGAAAAAATGTGTCGGATTCGAGGATGAGTTATTTGTGAATTCATTTAATTGATAAGCTCTGTGACCCTGCAGTCTAAGATGTTCTAGCAACTCTTTGGTATCCTATTAGTTATGATTTTCTTAAAATTGAAAGGGCTCCAGTATTCTTAATTCTTTTAAAAGTAAATTTCTGGCAGATTTATGGAACATTCAAATTTCATTCTGATTTTGAAACGATAGCCACCTTGTGTATGGCTCACCAACTCTATGCCTCTTTTCTGATGAATCATTCCATTAAAAGTAGTCTGCATAGTAAACCAGAATAATTGTACATAAGGTGAGAAACAAATGATTTGCAGTTCAGAAATCGATAAATTTTATTTGAAGATGTTATTTGTGATTGTCTTCCTTCCAATTTAAGGGAATGTTAGCTATGATTAATGTAATGCTTTTATGTTGTACATTTTTCTCGTTTTTTTTTTTTTTCATTTTTTTAATCAATATTTGTGCACATACTTGTGTATGGGGTGAAGTCAGCATCTGATTTCCCCTTGTGTTGTTAACCTGTAGGTTGGATTATTTGGATTCAACACTATCAATGTCTTCTGATAAGAGTGGAACGAGTAGGTGTGGATTTGATTCAGGAGTGCCATTTGCTGGCAGTGGAAGGAAGAACATTTTGAAATCACTTAGATTTGGGATGAACATAGGATCGAGAGGGCTATTAAGATTTGGTGAAGCACTAAGATCTGCTGCAGCCAAGTCAGTAATCCCAAAAGATCTCAAAGTTTCTGACAAAAAAACAGCAGAACTGAAAAAAACTATGATGAACTATGAAAGTGTTTATAGCAGAACTGAAAAATACTATTTAGTTCCCTTCAAATATTTTCAATAAAACTGTACATCTATAAGATTTTGTTTCTTCAAAATGGAGGATTATATAGTTGATGGACACCTGCAGTAGAGGAAAGTATTTAGAAAAATATTATGAACCTAAAAATCAAGTGTCAACTGATAGTTTTCTAACATAGGAAACATATGCAAACTCCTACCAGATAAAGTGAATAAGCATGCTTGTAACTATATTTGAAGTCATCTTACCATTTGTGGATGGAACTGTGCAGATAATTGTGTGGTGCGTATTTACTGTAGAGGATTATATCTTTTGCTGGAAGGAAATTTGTAGTGAAACAGAAAGTTCAACATCTGGGTTATGTGAGATATTGTTGGACTGCAGTAGCACTGGTTATCAAGATTTTGATGATTGGAAGCGAGCTAATAAAGAAATCTTTGATGAAAACTGTAATCCTAATTCAGTAAATTCGGATTTCAATTTCGGGATCTACTTACAGGCTATTGGATCTGAAATTCATTTATCCAGGAACTTTTTTGCTCTAAATTCTTTTTCTGTTTTCGGTTTGGCCTGCAAAATTTTAGGTATATTGCTTATTTCGTTTGGCCACTTGTTCTATATGAACAATTGCTTATCGTTCATATTTAGCTATTTTGGGTATTTTTCCTGAAAAACAAAACAAACTATTATATGGGTGCAATAAGTATCTAATTGGTGGAGGATGAAAACTTATTCCTAATCTTAAAATATTCTTTAAATTGATGCTTTAGTTTTACTGACTTAAAATTCTAAGTTGCTAAGTTAATTTGCTTGAATAAAGTTTCTTTTGCTAAGCTCTTTCCATTTCACTTTCTACAGTTCACTAGGCCAGGGACTGGAAACCACCACGTCTTTCCATTTCACTTTCTACAGTACACTAGGCCAGGGACTGGAAACCACCACGTCACCTATGGAGGTTATTTTTTCAGTTGCAGTAGGCTTAGCTAGGCTGTACTTCTTGTGCTTCTGATTGGAAATATGCAGGTAAGTTAGAAAATTGATTCTTGTAGGTGCTTCATGTTCATAGTTCATCATAATTTCTTCATTTCAGGTGAGTATTAAATTATATTTTCTGAAAACTGAGGGCAACTGCAGAAGTGATGAGTCTATTGCAAGGATCTGATTTTTTATCATGCCACTCTACCTGTCGTTTTCACTAGAAAATTGTTCTTAGAACTAATAGATATCTTGTGTTACATAATTTTATAATCATGTTTTGATTTTGACTTTTAATTTGCTGAATTGTTAAAAAATGAGGCAGTGTTATACAAAAGGAGTTGAAGCATTCATGTTTGCAGTGACTATAAATATAACTTCTGCATATACTAGGTGTCTCTCTGTTTTTTTATTGAAAATTACGCTCAATTTTTTTTTTTTTTTACAAACGCTTTGTAACTGTTTGGGGATATTTTGTTCATCAATTCAAGTAATACTAAGGCCACAAACTATTGTACACAGAATTTTGGTACAAACTGATGTGGCATAATAGGTTGAATGAAAATGTAAAATTATAATCACTTTTTACTAGAATTTTTACAAAATTTGTTTGCATATGAGTTTGTGGCTATGTCAAATTACTCCATTTATTTTTTGTAATGGATATGAAGTGTCACAAGTAATTGGATTTTTGTAGCTGTGTAAGTCGTGAGCTCATACTTCTGTAGATAGTAACTAAACTTTTCTGAACACAATTTTGATTTAATAGCTAGCTTTCGATTTCTGATAAATTTGAAAGTTGAGCATGATAAGTATTTAGGTGTTTAAAATCCAATGGTTGGCTTTGAGAATTGTAACTTCTGGTAGAAGATTTAGGTGGGGTAGGATGAGTAAGATGCTCATTAAGTATAATTTGGTGCTCTCCCTCTCACATGTATACTTACTAAATACATGTGCTGAATTTTACTTGGACATGAATGTAATGATTCTGTGTTCAGAGGAGGAAAAAAGAAAAAGCAGCTATCATGTATTTTTCAAATCAACGATATGGAGTCTCATATGTTGTCAATGTTGCAGACCTATCTCACTTCCCTTGTTACTATTCGTCTTGAGGAGATGAGGATCAAAAGACGTGACTACAAACAGTGGATGCATCATTATTGTCTTCCACAAGGTCTCAGGGATCGAGTTAGGCAATATGAGCATTTCAAGTGATTGGAAACACGAGGAGTTGATGAAAAGTCTTCTGAAATATCTGAGAAGGGATATCAAGCCACATCTTTGTTTAAATTTGGTGAGAAGGGTAAGTACATTCAGATTGTATTAGCTCAGTTGCTTCTTGTTCAGTTTATATCATCATTTCAATACTTGTAGACTGGAAGTTGACATTTAAAGGATGTTCATACATAACCATTTTATCATTCTTTAATTCCGAATATAGAGGAAAACTATGCCTGCTAAAATTCTGAGTATTCTGAATGGAACATGCAATCATAACTATCAGTGTGATTTCTTTTTTCAGTAATAATAAAATTAAGAGCTCAACATCTTAATTATTAAATCCCTATTTTGTGCAGGTTCCTCTGTTTGCCAATATGGATAAGCAATTGCTTGATGCCATATGTGAAATGCTTGATGCCAAGTTTATGCACAGAGGGTACATGCATGGTCCAGGAAGGCGATCCAGTTGATGAAATACTATTGATCATTTGTGGCGGCATAGAGAGTGTAACTACGGTTGGTGGAAGGACTGGCTTACAGCTGAGGTTTACTAAAAGAAGGAGATTTCTATCGAGAGGAGCTTCTTTCATGGGCATTGGACCCGAAATTTTCAACTAACTCGCCATTATCTACTAGGACAGTGAGGGCTTTAGCTGAAGTAGAGGCTTTTGCCTTAAAAGCTTAAGAGTTAAAGTTCATTGCCAGTCAATTTAGGCGTCTGCATGGTAGACAAGCGCAGCATACTTTCCGTTTCTATTCACAGTAATGGAGGACATGGGCTGCATGCTTTATCCAAGCTATTTTGGTGCCACAGCCGAACAACGTCTTAAAGAAGTAAGAGAGAGACCGGATTACAAGGAAGTTGGTAATGGGTCATTAGTTGATCAGCGAGGTGTTGATTTAGGTGATGCTCCATCAAGGCTACGTGCTGCAGTCATGGCATCTCGCTTTGCCGCCAATGCTCTTCGAGGGCACATGTCGTTCCTCAGTTCCTACTAATCCCCCCAGGATGTTTTTAAATCTGCAGAAGCCATCTGAACCTGACTTCAATAGAGATAATTAAAAGACTGCATTTTTTCAGATGAAATGTCAATGTAATATCACTTGTTCTGTCCAATTTTAAAGCTTTTTCCGAACCATCATAGTTATGTTAATTGTGTATGCATTTCTCCAAGAACAGGATAAATGATAGTTTGATAAATGTGAATGATAAGAGAGAAGTGAGTAATCATTGAGATTGAAAAAAGAAAAAAGAAAAAGGAAATTCCCTTTTTCAAACAAAACGAACACTTCACTGCAGTGTTTCAACATGTTTGATGTTGAGCTTTTCAAGATTGATTGCTTATGTTGACGTAGAGAAATTCTATGCTTGTCAAAGAATCAAAGAACAAGCAAGCTATACTTTATATAAACTAGAAGATCAGTTAATAAACACGTACTTCAAGAACAAAAAAGAGTACTTGACAACACTTGAACAACGTAAACGTACTTCTAAAGAAATTATTAGTTTCTTTTAGTTACATGATTTATAAACATAGTATAATTCTACAAGTTACCAATAGCTAACAAGTACAATTTCGCATACATTTAAGCAAAAACCAGTTTCGGGACTGAACAAAGAATTACTTTATGATGCTCTTCTGCTCATGCATAGGTCATGCAACCTAATATGCCCAATAATTGCCCATTGGTTCAACTTCGATCAACAAAAACATTTGCCAAAATGCTATAACTATTCAAAGACACCAAACATTGCAATGATATTAAAATCCCAAGTCACCATAATAACATACAATGATGATAGATGTACCGAGCTTAGTGCTGCCCAAAAAGACCGAATGGATCCTTTTGTCATGTTTTTCGAAAGTCTTGTGAATTTTGCGAAGATTATAACTTTGCACCTAAATTTATTGATTTTGAACAGTTGAATAATTTCTTCTTCTATCTTTTCTATATCTATCTTTAAAACTTTTTAAAGTTTTTATTATGTTTTTGTAAAGATTCAAATGATTATCATATTCATAAAGATCTATGAATTCTGAATATATTACAGCACTAATATTTATAATTGCTTGTCTCTCGTGAG
Source organism: Murraya koenigii (assembly GCA_025617385.1). Taxonomy (NCBI): domain Eukaryota; kingdom Viridiplantae; phylum Streptophyta; class Magnoliopsida; order Sapindales; family Rutaceae; genus Murraya; species Murraya koenigii. Next base: position 10,786,999 of record CM046813.1, on the reverse strand, counting down.
ACATAAACCAAATTTTTTCTTCAAATACATACACACAAATATATATGTATATATATACAGAATCTATTTTATTTTTCCAACTAAAGTACATCCGGTCAATGTTTTCACATAAACCTTGTAATCTAAATTCAACATTCTAAATCAAAAAGTTCATATGATCGTTATTATTATTATTATTATTATTATCTATTATAGGTGATCTTCAGTCCTCTTACTGGTTCTGCACCAGTCTTGAATTATTTCAAGATTGGTTAATATAAATTCCATTAATGCTATCCAATTTTCCTCCTCAAAGTTGTCATATATTTTATTATTATCTTCTAGGTTTATCTTTTTAATATCTCTATACAAGCGTTTGAGTGTAATTAATTGAGTTTTAACAATTTTTATTGTATAAATAACTTGATATTCTTGAGTAAAGCCTAAATTATTAATTGCATCTAAAAATTTATTAACTAATCTTTCTATTTTTATGAGATTGAGCTATTATTATTAGTTTCTATCTTATAAAATTCTTAGAAAACAATCAAAGCCTTACATACTTCTATTTGTGCAAAATGTAAGAAGATTATTTAGAGAATAACTAGTGTACTATCTCTCAAAGTTCTGGAATAGATTCACTAATTGCTTCCAACCATAAATTGATCCATGGTCAGCAACAAAATAGCTCCACACATCTTACAAAGTCACCTCATCAACTGTTCCGCATGACCTAAAGCAACATATTATTGTGAGGAATATGGAATCAAGCACACCAAATAATTATAAAATTAAATGATATAAGAATTTAACGTGGTTCAGCAATTATACTTAAGTCCATGGAAGCAAGAGAAAATAATTGTATTATTAACAATTATTTATAGTACAATATTTGAGTAAAGAAACTCACTTCCCGTCACTCAAATACACCCAATACTCTCATACACACTTGAACTCTCAATTGCCCACACTCTCCAATTGATCACTCTCACAATAATTCTCAATGAATTATTTCTCTCTGAATTTGAAACTTTCTCAAATTCTCTCAAGTTTGAGATGCATTAGAAATGAATAAGCTCTTACTATTTATAAGAAAAATTTCACCAACCATGCAACAAAAGTCTTCAACAATTGGTAAAAATTTAACAATTTGGCACCATTTTCTTTATTTCAGTGCCAAACTCTACTTACCAAATTGAAAGTCTTGCATGCTAATTGTGGTAAACATGTCAGCCACATGTTTGTTGAAAATTGGCACTTTTAGTGTTGACTTTTCTACAATTCTCCACCTCGGCGAAAATTTATTCAAATCTGAGCCGACTACTAATGAACCATCATCCCCAAAGTGGCTGCATCTCTGTGACTGCCTACGTACCAAAAATTTGGGATCAAGCCAACCGTAGTTCAAAATTCTTCAAACTTAACACATTCGAAGAATTTGAATTAGTTTCAAGCAATATTGAAAGTTAATTCTAGAAATCACCTTCATTAACATATCTGATGGGTTATTCTGAATATCGATCTTTTCCAATAACACATCACCGCCCTCAATAATCTCTCTCATATAATGATATTTCACATTTATGTGTTTCGTCCGAGTGTGATATGTTTGATTCTTCGCAAGGAATATTGCACTCTGGTTATCACATAAAAACTTAATATTCTCTTGGATTACCCCCAAATCACCTAACCAACCTTTCAACCAGATAACTTTTTTTATAGCTTCAGTTGCTGCCATGTACTCTGCTTCTATATTGGACAGAGCAATTGTTGATTGTAGAATCGATCTTCAACTGATCGGACCTCCACCCAATATGAATATGTAACCCGTTGTTGATCTTCGTTTGTCTAGGTCTCCAGCGAAATCAGAATCACAATACCTAATACATTGTTGACCACAATTCTTCTTAAACAATAACCCAACATCAACTGTCCCATATAGGTATCGAAGAATCCACTTAACCGCAAGCTAATAATTTTTACTCGGATTATACATGTATCTAATAACCATACTCACAGCTTGAGATATATCGGGCCTTATGCACACCATAACATACATAAGACTACCCACAATACTAGTATATGGAACACGAGCCATATAGTCGTGCTCTTTAGAGCAAGGACATAAAGAAGAGCTTAATTTGAAATGAGGAGTTATATCGGTTTAGTTTTGTCATCTATACTGAACTTTTGTAGCACCTTCTTCAAATAAGACTTTTGGGTCAATCACACACTTTCATTCTTTCTGTCTCTGTGAAATCCACCTAAGTATTCTCTGTGCATCACTCAAATCTTTCATCTCAAACTCAAAAGCCAGCTGCTTCTTTAGTCTCTCAATCTCACCTCTATTCTTCGAAGCTATAAGCATATCATTGACATAGAGTAACAAATAGATGAAAGCTTCATTTTGTAGTCTTTTAAAGTAAATATAGTGATCGTGTTCACTTTTATTGAATTTTTGCCCTTGTATAAATTGATCAATTCTCTTGTACCACTGCCTTGGTAACTGTTTTAATCCGTACAAAGATTTAATCAATCTACACACATGATTCTCCTTTCCAGCAACTTTGAAACCATAAGGCTGAGTCGTATAGATTTCTTCCTCTAAATCTCTATGTCAGAATGCTGTCTTAACATCCAATTGAGCCAACTCTAACTCATATTCTGCTACCAAAGTAAGTGGGATACGAATGAAAGTATGTTTTACGACTGGAGAGAAAACTTCATTATAGTCAATACCTTCTTTCTGAGCAAAACCTTTTGCTATGAGCCGAGCCTTATATCGATGAGTTGATCGATTTGGAGATCCTTACTTCTTAGTGTAGACCCATTTATTATCAATAGCCCTTTTCCCCTTAGGTAACTCCATAAGTTCTCAAGTCTGGTTTTGATGGAGAGATTTCATCTCTTTTTCCATGGCTAACTTTCACTGATTATTTTCACTACTGCGTAATGCTTCATCGAAAGTGTTGGAGATGTCATCATCAATAACTGGAAATGCATAGGCTACCACCATGTCTTTTGTAAGCCATCCAGGTTTCTTTATCACTCTTTTTGGCCTCCTTGTTGCTATAGTCTCATTTTCATAATCTATATCTTCAGTTGTTTCTTCATCTTTTGGGACATCAACAGAAACAACCTCTTCTTCAACTATTGGTGTCACTTCCAAAGTTGAACTCATTTCTGTAGAACTAATTGGTACATATAGAGTTGCATCAAACTCCACTTACTGCAATGTCTCATTGGTCTTGTTCTTTACCTGTTAAGAACTTTTCTTAGAGTTGCTTTTAATATAGAAACTTCATCAAATGTGACATCTCTGCTATACACAAACTTTTTATCTTCAAGATCCAAAAGCTTGAAACATTTAACTCCACCTTTAAATCCCACAAAGATAGCTTTTCTTGCACAAGGATCGAGCTTATCATTCTTTACATGATAATAAGCTGGACACCCAAACACAAGAATGAAGTCATAGTCTTGTGCGTACTTTCCTGACCACATTTCCATAGGAGTTTTACCTTCAATTACAACAGAAGGCAACCGGTTAATTAAGTGACTTGAGTAGCGTACAGCCTCAGCCTAAAAATTTTTATCTAAACCAACATTAAATAACATACACCATATTTTCTCCAGCAAAGTACGATTCATATGTTTAGCCACACTATTCTATTGCGGAGTATGTTTCATTGTGAAATGTCTTTTTATACCATTCACCCTCATTATCAGATCATAATATTTTGATCTTTATGCCAGTTTGAGTCTCTACCAGTTTCTTCCATTTCACGAAAATTCCAGAACTTCATCATTTGCTCGCATGGTGTACACCCACATATGTCTAGAGAAATCATCAACAAATGTAACAAAATAATGACTTTCACCAATTAATCAGTCTTGATTGGTCCCCATACATCACTGTGAACATACTCAAGAATCTCACGAGTATCGTGATTAGCCGTACCAAACTTGACCCTTGTTTTCTTGCCTACTACACAATACTCACAGAAATTTAATTTACAAGTTTTGGTACCTTTTAAAAGCCCATGCCTCATTAGAGTTTGCAAAGACTTCTCTCCAGCATGTCCTAGTTGTACATGCCATAGCTTGGTAGTGTCACTATGTGCCTTAGCAACATTAACTCATCAGTAGTACTTCCCTTCAAATAGTACAAATCATGACGCCTGACACCTTGCAGAATCACCATAGCTCCATATATGAACTTTATTGTACCACTTTCAATGGTAACCTTGTAGCCATTAACTTCCAGAGCACCCACAGAAATTAGATTTTTCTTTAAAGCTGGAACATATCTAACCTCTTTCAGTTCTCTGATAATTTCATTGAACATTTTAAGCCGAATTATTCATATTCCTATTGTGTGACAAGATTGATTATTTCCCATTATAACTAATCCAGATTCTAAATTACGAAAATCTGTAAATCATTCCTTAATAGGACACAAATGATAGGTTGTTCCGATGTCAAGTATCCACTTATCTGTACTAGCCACATATGCTGTAGGCATAATACTTAGTGAATAATTAAAGTCATCATCTTTCCGTGCCATGTTTGCTGCTACTAGTTCCTTCCCATATTTTTTCTGAGCCTTCGGACAATCTTTCCTCTAATGGCCCTTTTCATAACAAAAGACAAACTCATCTTGACCTATATTTCTACTTCTCGATTTGGACAGAGAACTCTTCCCACCATGCTTCTTCTTTTTCTCCATCGTCCTTTTTCTAGCTATCAAAGTTTCAGACGATGCTCTTTCATAATATTTGTCATTATTCCGAATCTCCAAATTAGTCAATGTTGTACAAACATCTTTAAAGATGATCATGCTTTTCCCATATATCAAGGTAGTCACAAAACGGCTATACTCTTCTGGCAATGAGTGCAGCAGAATCATAGCCTTGACTTCATCCTTAATATCTTCATCAAGATTCTCTAATTCTCCAAGTAACTTTTCAAATCTTTAAATCTATAATATTAATTTCGCGTGAATATATGCACCAGTAAAGTTCTCAGGAGAGTAGAAGGGTCACAACGGTCCTACTTAAAACTTAAATTCCTTAGACTCTTATTGTTTTATTGACAGAACTTTTCTTAAATATGTATAAATACACACTAATTACAATAGACTGTTTCTCAAGTACAAATGGCCGTCTCTATCATATTTATAAACAGTATTGTATTTTTAAATAGTGCCGAATATATAAATAGTACATACTTATGAATAGTGTAGTATACGTGAACAGTACCGCATACCTAAGTACGAACCTTCGGCTCTGATACCACTTGTTGTGCGTGGATTATGAAATCAAGCACACCAAATAATTATAAAATTAAATGACACAAGAATTTAACGCGGTTCGGCGATTATGTCTACGTCCACGGGAACAAGAGAAAATAATTATGTTATTAACAATTATTTATAATATAATATTTGAGTAAAAAAACTCACTTCCCGTAACACAAATATACCTAGTACTCTAATACACAATTGAAAGAAAAATAACTCTCAATTGCTCAAACTCTTCAATTGCTCACTCTCACAATAATTCTCTAATGAATTATTTCTCCGTAATTTGAAGCTTTTTAAATTCTTTCAAGTTTGGGATGCATTAGAAATGAATAAGCTCTTATAATTTATAAGAAAAATTTTACCAACCATGCAACAAAAGTCTTCAACAATTGGTAAAAATTCAATAATTTGGCACCATTTTCTTTATTTCGGTGCCAAACTCTACTTACCAAATTAAAAGTCTGGCATGCTAATTGTGGTAAACATGTCAGCCACATATTTGTTGAAAATTGGCATTTTTAGTGCTGACTTTTCTACACATACTGTAAACTAGCCTAACAAGATTAATCTAAGAGATCTTCTTACAATTGTCTCTAGAAGAGTGCTTAATAATAAGAAATCTTTTTTGTCTAACACAAGTGTTCAAATGTAAATTTTTTTATATATTTTTAAAACTACATAAGATGCATAAAAGTATGATGATTTCATTCAAAAAGAATTTTATGTATTTCATTACTAAATTTTTACAAAGAAGGGTTAAGAGTGAGGAATACAGAGAGTTGTGTCAAGATGGATTCATTCCTTATCAAAATGGTTCTATTTATAAGCTTGAAGAGATAATGTTATCTATTTATAAGCTTGAAGAGATAATGTTTTCATACTTGTTACATTTTCATGGATAACACATTCTTTGGAGAAAAGGTGTCCTCTCGTCCTACTATTATTGGAGACAACATCTATCTTCTTTTTCTAATGGTCGATAGCCTTCACACATGGTAGAGATAAGGATTTTGTTAAGCTTTATCATTTTCCTTGGGTTTTTCTTATGATTAATTAATGCTTTTCAGCTAGCATATTTTGTCTTTTTCGGTAGTCTCTTGTCACATGCCTATTATCAGCTCTCCATCTAGTGAGATGTCCTCTGCACTGGATCCCTATTTTGATTTTTTGTAGCAAAAGCCACATGTATATTGATATTTAAGCATCTCGGCTGAATTCCATAAAATTTTTCATATATTGCCTTTTCCTTTTTTAAGATGGCTTGCTTGACTAAAATGCTTTTTTTTTTTTTTTTACTTAAATGAAAAGATTATATGTTCATACGTAGCTTTGTGGAGGCACGCTTTTTCTTTACTTATCCTCTCAAACGACATGGATTTTCCATTTGGGAGCGGTGAAAGTAGCTCTAAGAAGAGAAAGCTTTCTGAACAAAAGGATACCAAAGTTGTCTCCGAAGTCTTCACCAATATTACAGATTCAAGTTATCAAGAAACCGGTTGAAAAATCAGAGAACAAATCATAAAAATGCTCTGGATTAAAATCACTCTGCCAAAACTATTACAGCGATGATGATGAGTAGTTATTATTATTATTATTTTATTCCTGAAATGTAATACTTCCAAGAACTATCACATATTCTAGTACATAATTTCAGTCATTGAAAAAATGTAAATAGCTTTCAAATACTTGAAGCAAACTCTTCAAGTTCTGGTTACGGATTAACAGCAGCTGCAGTAATAATGCCATTTCCGAAAATAATAGGAGTTAGAGAAGCAGATACGTACAAAATGTACAATAGTACGCAAGTTTGTTTGTAATAGAGGTGGGCAGATAACGTGCGAACTGATGCTCTGATTCGGATCGGATGTGAATGAAGGATCCGATCGGATCGTGATCAAGTTGGATTTCAGAAACTTCTATCAGATGCACAAATAAAATAAAATAAAATAAATCGTTTTTGATATAACATTCATAAAAATGCCCTGGCCGTTGTATAATTTCCTATTGTTTTATTCTTCCATTTTACCTGTGTCGTTCGCAATGATTTAAAAATATTGAAATCCACTTTAGGGCATTGAGCTCAAGGTGGTTTAGTGCTGTAATTCATAAAGATTAAAGAAAATTAAAGTATAGTCGTAATTTGCAAGCCTCATTCACTGCATGTATAAACCGACCATGGATAAACCTCTTGTGCTTGAGTTGAGTGATGATGTGAGCTTGAAGAAGCTTCTTAAAGTAAAATAAAAAAAGACGAAAAAGGTCAGGTTTGTTGCCGCAGGTGAATCACAAGCGGCTGAAGCAGAGATGGAGAGACTGTCGCGCCAACGGCAGGCTGGAACGTTTGAAGCAATTAAATTTTATTTTCTAAGGTAAGAAATCAATGGGTAGAAACATTTTTGTTTTGTGATGGTAATAGTTTTTTATTTTTGTTGAAAATCAATAAAATTAGACTAAAATAAGATAATTACATGAAAATAATTTTCTAATAACTAAAATAATTTTTAAAAACTCAAAATAAAATTTAAAAAGCTCAAAATTACCCATAACCGGAATACATCCTAATTGGCCCGAATCCATTTTTAATCCGAGCTCGACATTATGATAGATTCAAATTTTTTATTCGAATTACATCTTTCTCGTGTTGATCAAGTTGATCTAAATCCAAATTTATGCACCCTTAGTTTGTAACGCAAGAATGATTTTAAACATTTTAGAATCTTTGTAAATTAGTTTCCGAACAATTAGAAGAAATTAGTTTAGAAATAAGCCCAAAAGGGTGTATTTTCTTTTTTGTTGCTGTTCTTGGCGGTAAAAGAAACCGATTCACTATACCCTGTTGATGACGTGGCATGGTCAATTTGTCAAAGTCAGGGTATCCAGTTATGGTCAATTTTCGTTACTAATCGTTAAGTAATAGATTTCTATGAATAATGTTGTAATTGATTTATAATCACCATAGAAATTTTCCTCACTTTCTCTGTTGCGAAACACTAAACTAATTGACAAAAACAAAAGCAATTGATGAACTAAATGTAAATCTGCATTAAAAAAGCAACAGTTCACAATGAATTCAAAGATCACTGATCATCACTCATCAGTTTGTGTTTTTTTTTACCAGTAACTAAATAAACATAAATTTCCTTCATATGTGATTTTACGAGTAAATTAAAAACAAAAACAGAGAATCGTGGCAACAAAAGTACCGAATAAGATCCTTGCACTCATAAATTCCAAGTCACCTTTTGTATTATTATTCTGCATATTCCATTTTCACAATAAAATTTGAAAAATAAATGTTTGCGGGACAAAGATTTTCAAATTTAAATTGAATTTTTATTTTAAATTTTGGAAATAGAAAATTAAAAGAGTTATTTAAAAGATTCATAGCATGCACATTTTGTGAATTTCATTTACCATTCATGTTTCATTAACATGATAAAAAAAAAAAAGATTATCGTCTTCTCCCACTTAGATTCAATTTTTTTCTCATAAAAGAAATGCTTCATAAATGACGATTTTGACAACAAAAAACCACAGTTTATAATGATGCGCTTCATCAAAAGTAACATTTACTAGTAGTAAAAAGATTTGAGGAAGAAAAAAAAATTAATAAGATAATATGAATAGTTGTTATGGTAGATGATTATGTGTTGCTAATGAAATTTACTTATGCAAATTATGATATTAATTGTTGTGAAAATTATGAGAAAAAAATATATTTTGCAAAAATTTCCCCCTTTTTAAAAATAACTAGACTTCAACATTTGTTCTAAAAATAAATCTAATTTTTTTTTTAAATAGAAAAGACACCTTCTTTTTTTTTTTTCTTTTTTCTTTTTTTAGGTTTTTAAGTAACATGAAAAGTTTGTGAAGATGATCATTGGAAATTTGAGGTGCGTCAAGCTATCAAAGTGGGGTTTTTATCTTATGAAACAAATAAATTATAATATTATTATGATATGTAGTTTAAATCTTTATACACGTCAATGGTAATAAAAATAGAAATCACAAATTATGAATGATGAATTTTAATAAAAAGTATCCTTTTAGTAAACAATTTTTTTCTAAAAAATAATAAATCTATCTAATTACATTTATTTATCATATATCCCTTGAATAATTGTTAAATAATGTTTATATTCTGAGATATTGGTGTGAGATAAAAAGTTATGAAAATATAGTATGTTGTCCTTTATCAACATTAGATAAAAAATCTTTAGCTAGATACAAATGTTCAAATTCAACGTATAGTTGTATAAGAGGATTGCCTAGACAAGTAGAGAGCAACATAGCTACTGATATTGCGAGTCTATTGAAAATACTCTGGGATTGCTCCGACGGAGAACTTCATGAAGCATTTATCGAATCAATATTGTAGAAACAGAAAGCGGTAACTCAAGAGGATTTTCGATAAAAAAAGATTTGCAAACCGGTCAAAATCCAACTATTTCAGTAACTCAATACACATGAAACTAATTCTAATAAACCATTTTATTGAAAATAAAAATTTGTTCCTTTTTTAGCATAAAGTGACAGGATTCTTGAATGAAATTTTATTAAATAATAAAATAATGGTATGTTGTATGGTTAAGAATTTTTTTAAATAATTTTTTTTTTAAGTATGGATTGAAGTAGCCAATGGCTTAAGGTAAAAAACCTATTAAAATCCCACACTCCTTTTTATGAATGAGATACACGTAAATTTTTATAGTCAATACATAGGCGGTTGATGAGACAATGAATCATCTTAGATGGACTATTTACGCAAAAAGCATGCGTTTATTCAAGAAAATTTTCTATCTCTTCTTTCCTGCAAACAGCCGAGCACAAACAACACTTGTATAGTTGAGATTTCTAACGTAGCCAGGATGCTCACAACCATGAATTCATATGCTTGAAATCATCAGGAGAGTTTTACCTTGTATATGTTAAACCAACAAAACTCGAGATTGTTAAACCAATCAGAAAATCCAATGCTATTGAACTGGCATAAGTACTTGTATGTCTCAATGATAGTTCTTTACCATACGGTTTTAAGTTTGACCCTTACTTTCTAGTGTTGATGAACATTTGTTATGCCATATTGGAACAAATTTTAACCAATGAGACATCATGACACATGGGAATTAGGCCAATTTTTGTTATTCTACTAATGAGAAATTTTAGAATACGTACATTAAAGCTATTATATTAATCATATAATAAATAAATAATATTATGTCATATATTCATTTATTTTAAAAAATTAATATACAAGTGATAATTATATTAAATTTATTTATATATGTCATTTATGTACTAATTAATTATATTACTTACAATATTCTATCAATTTTATTCCATATAAAAAAGAAAAGAAAGATGCGGAGAAGGTGATGACTGATGATGCCGGTATTTTGTTGAACACCACGCCTGGAGGGGTACGTATGTCTTCTTATACTATTTTCAATACTCCCCACGTGGGCAGAACTTGGAGTGAATCTTCAGGGGACCAAATCCTTCAACGGGGTAAAAATTTTGTTTAGATTGTGTGGTAAAGAGATAATATGGTTGAAAAAGGATTGAGACTTAATTGCAAAAATAATTAAGGCTGCTGCAATTGTTAATAAAAAAATGAAAAAGCAACCAAAGAGAAAAAAGGTTCCCAAGCTTTATGAACCCCTGCCTTATAAAATTATGGGCCTTGGTTTTTTTTTTTATTGTTATTGTTATTTATTAATACTTTGATTTTATTGCACATTAGTAGTGTTCAAAAAATAAAAATAAAATCACATTTTTATCTTATATATAAATGTTACATATAAAGAATACATGATCAGATTAGTTATTTTATATCTAATTTTTCTTTTTTTTTGGAAAAAAGATCACCAACACCTTTTTAATATGATAAAATAATTATAGAGACTTCATGTTTTCATAAATAATTACACAGATTTCTTTTTAGATACATCAACTCTCTTTACAGACAAATTTTAGTGGTCTTTTTAAATCTATGATCATCTCTAAACACAAAAATGAGTTTATGTGTCTAGAAATAATTTGTATGATCATTTATTAACACAAAAATGATCTATGTACATTATATGTGACCATTTTTTAAAAATTAGAGGGACTCTATGACCATTACCTCAAATTAAGGGGATGTCGGTATTCTTCTCCTAATTTTATTTAGAAACTCAAAAAAAAAAAAAAAAAACTCTGAAGGGGTCATAACCTTCTCTAGCTTTATACAAGCTCTATCCCTACACAGCTTACCGAAAATAACGAAAAAAATGAAGAAAAAAATTGTGACCTCTTGAGCCTTAAATTGGTTTAGAATTGAAATATAACTGTCATAATTTATTTTTAAGAGGCCTACCATAATATTTCCTAAGTTTTTATTAGTGGCCTTGTTGATAACCCCTTTTTGGGTGATGATATCTCTATCCCATAGTTTTTGTAAACTAGCCCTATTTTTAAAAAAATAATTATAAAAAGTGCATATTATTCTTTTAAAAAAATCAAATAAAAAAGAATTTTTGAGAATTAATTAATTAAATATATCCTAATTTACTTTTTTTACTTAAATTTTTTTATTATATTTGATTACAAATACTACTTTGATAAAAATTTAAATTAATTATTTCACTCTTATAAAGTAAAACTACTAAAAATTTACTTTAATTTCAATAACTTTCTAATTTCACTCTTACTAAACTCATTGGGTAAAACTAAGAGTTCACTTTAACTTCAATAGTTTTTTAATTTTATACCAAACTTCTTGTTTCTAATGCTACTTTTTTACTATGATTATTAAACTTTAATTAAACTAACATAGGGCCTTTATGGCATAATACTAATGTAAATTATTGGGTTGTTAAATTTATGTTATTTACATATAAGGGTGGTGAAAATAATAATTAAATTTTATTTAAAAATATTAAATTATAAGTCACGAAATTAACTACCTAAATTATTAGATCAATAACTCATGTTTATTGAGTTAATTTGGTCGTTTTATATCATAATAATAAAATAGTAAAATAAAACTTATGTTAAAGTTTATGATCAAATATGATCAAAGGAACCTAGAAAGAAAATTAATAAAAGAATTTAATTGATTAATAGTACAAAATTTTATTGATTTTTAATTTTTAAAAATATTGTGAACTCATTGTAATTATAGTTTAGAAGTGGGTTGATTTTAGAAAAATAATAGGTTAAAAATATCCCCACTCCCTTTTCTCCAGTTTTAACCAGGACACCAGCATGAAAATTTAAACATGTAAACAAAATGGTAGTACTTCCATAATTTTGTGTTTACATTGAACATTCAATGATTCCATGCATCTTTAGCATGCTGCTCTCATCAATGACTCGGTTGGGGTGATGGCTACAAATACAATAACTCTTGCAAATTTAGGTAAAAGTTTTCTATAACAACTAAATAAGTAAAATTTTTGTTAAATTTTTTTATTTATAAAAATTTTATTAGTAGTATATTAATTTAATTAATGAGGCTATAATTGAAAAAGGGTACCAAACGAAGCCTAAATTAATTTAAGAATTTCTGACCTTTTGTATGCAAATACTAATAGATTTATATTATAATAATGTTAATAAAAAGAGCACTGATATTTATTAAAAAAAAAAAAGTAGACAAGATGAGAGAAATGATAATGGGCACCGCTCGCAGGGGGTTTATTATTACTAAACTCGCATTCACACAAAATTTAAATTATTAAACTCATCCGCAACCTACTATGGGTTTTAATTTTTTTAAAAAAAAAAATCCGCTGTTGTGGGTTTTAACAATTAACAAATCCAAAATGATACTAAATTGAATTTTTGTGGGTTCTCACATTTAAAATCATAATTGTTCAATATATAAATTTATAATAATAACCTAAAATTCTATATAAAATACTCAATTCTAAATTTAATCAATGTAAAAAAAAATTAAAATTTTAACATTAATCCAATACAAAATTTCAAATTTCAGTATGAAATGCACAATTCTATCAAAACAAACACTACACCAACAACAATTGTCATCCAAAATTCTCATTCAAGATAAACTCCAAGAGTTAAGATCTTCATTTTATTCACCACTATTAACACCCATCCAACACACTTTCTAAAGTAAAGATTAAGATGAACATTTTTTAAGGACTAATACTTTCTAAACACTAATCTAAATAACAAAATTATAATAATTTATGAATTAAGTTAAACAATAATAATCCATATAAAATTATAATAAGTATATAATAATTCATTTTTTAAGTTAAAGAAACACATTTATATTTATTCATTTTATATATTTTTATATTTAAATATTTTTAATTAGAAGATTTTAAAAAATAAAAAAAATTTAAAAAAGTGCTAGTTGGCAAATACCTATGCGAATATCTACCAAATATTTAACATTTATTAAACTCACTCATAACATAGTATAAATTTTAATTTGTAATATTAAACCCACCCGCAATCTGTGAAATTTTTGACGAGTGGATTTAGATGAGTTTATGGATTTGCAAGTACGATTGTAATCCCTAAAGATGACAATAAAAATAGCTATAACGACTAAATTTGCCAACTTAAGTTATTATTTACAACAAAATAACTCCGTCGAGTTATCCATTATTCTATTGTTATCTTATCACTAATATCCTCATTATTTTTCTTAAGGAAAAAAAAAAAAAAACAACGTATCTTATCGCATCGACATCATTACCTCCTTTTTTTTTTTTTTTTTTTTGTTTTTCTAACAAAAGCTAATCGTGCCTTATATTGTTCATGAATCATGAAATAACTGTGGTGTGTGCTTTTCAGTGTTCATTGTTGATCAAGTTGGGTGGTTTAGTCCTGTTATGGGCTTGATCTTAAGGCCCGTAACCGTAGGTACGGCGGGTTTACTTTGTTAGGCCTATAGAATGGGCTAAACTTAACAATACCCCCACCTATTATCTTTTTAGACCCTCTATCATTTATTAATTTTGAAGTTTAATTTTATTTCCTGCATTCATTATTAATTTATTGATTTGTAATCGTATTTGAAATAAATATTCCACGCATTTAATGGAGGGTATTACGGGTACAATCTTATATTCATGATAGCAACATTGGGCATATAGAGTATAGGTTCACCTATTGCAATTCTTCGAACCATGCTATTTTATTATTAATTTTCTTTCACTGATTACAAATTTGAATATCTAGATCGATTATGTTGTTTTATATAAAGAGAAGTAACGACGTAAATCGTATGGGGTTCAAAGACGGTGACAAAATTAACATATAATAAATTTCAACATTGAATCAATGATGATATGAGCATAATGTTAGAATAAATGGACTCTTGTGAGATATTAATGTCCTGTTTAGTAAGGTATAGTTACTATAAAAAAAATTATAATTATGTAATAAAAGTTAACAATAAATAGTAATTATGATTTTTATATAATAATTTTCACAAAAATATAAAAGTTACTATAGGATTTTTAGCATATAAGTGTAAAATTAAATCAATTTAATTTCTAAAATATAAAAATTTGTGTTTACCAAATATTTTAATATTGTAACTTAAGAACTATAACTGTCTAATCTCAACATCATAGAAGACCTAAATGGAATTTAATAACGCTACTCATTAGTTGTTGTGCCTAAAGTGCATGGAATGGGATTTTTGATGTTTAAAAACAAATAAAAACTCGTTATATCTATAATGTAGTGTTATTTTTTAAAATTTTATAGTAGTAAACATAATATATTGTAAATTAAGGATACAAACAAAAAAATAAGGGCCAACAATGAAAATTTTTGAAGTTTTTTCGATGAAAATGAATGTGTCAAAAACGTTTTCTTAGTTTTTTTTTTCTTCAAAGAAAAATAAAATTCTTAGTCATTAACATCTCTAACAATAACTTTTTCTTTTTATTTTTGATTTTTGATTTTTTTTTTATAATTATTATACATCTCACTCTAAATTAAATGTATCTCTTTAAATTTGAACATTTAGCTTTTTACTTCTACTGCAACTGTAATAGACTATATCTCGAGACCTCCAACAATAACTAAGCTTAAAAGTTAGGGTGGACATCATTTAGTTTGGTTTAGTTTAGGCTCAAAGTCAAAGCAAATTGAAACCAAATGGTTCATAAAATTTTGAACTAAATACGAACTAAATTATAGGCTCGAATTGAATCAAACTAAATTAATTCAATTGAATAGTTTGGTTTTATCATGAATATTCATTGTTCAATAAAAATGATATAATAGTAATACACTACTACTGTAATAATAATTTTTTTTTCTTTTTTTTTTAAAGGATATGGGGGCGGGCAAGCCCAAATATAATTTTTTAACTCCTTCCCACTCCCAAGAATCGAACCCAGGTTTCCACGGTTCTACAGCGAGTATAGTGACCAACCCGACCACACCCTTGGGGGCTACTGCAATATTAAATTTATGTCTAATAAATTCACAAACAATAAACAATATAATAAAATCTAATAATATAAAATTAACATAAAGTCTAACATTATTATGTAAATCCATAAATAATAAACAATATAATAAAATCTAACAATAAGAAATCAACATAATAAATTGTGATGAATTGTGAATGTGATATTGATAGTTGATATGTTTAGTTTTAGTTAAGAACGTAAGGTTTTCATTTTTTTTAATCATTTGGTTCGGTTTTGAAGCAAACCAAATAAAAAACTAAATGATTTAGAAATTTTAAATCATTTGGTTTTTATGTTCTAATTCAAACTGAACCCTACTAAAAGAATATCTACATCCTGCAAGATCATAAGAATGTATTATTAAATTCCCCAATTTTTAAGTTTTTAATGTCATTTACTTTTTAAAAAATAATTATCAATATAATTTACTTACGATCTTGTACCTTTTATTTAGATAATTTAAATAAATCAATAATTTGTGGAATTAGTGAATTGAATACTTTCTAAAGGGGACAACTACAGTATATATATGTATGTGATACATGCAAGATTTTTTTTTTTTTCAAAAAAGAAACAAACATAAAAACAACTTAGAGCAATTAGTAAGGAGCAACTAATTGCTCCTTAAAAGATTTTTATATCATATAATAAATAAAATAACAATTATTTTAATAATAAAGGCCCACAACAATAAAAAAAATAATTTTTATAATAATTAAAAATTAATTTCAAGTTTAATGGTCTCAGTATCAAGTTAATGATAGTTGTTTCATGTTTATTAATTCATTAATTTAATGATTTTCATAGTTATAAGTTAATGGTCTCTAGTGTCATGTTCATTGTTCTTAGTTTTAAATTCCATTGGTTTCAAGTTTAATTGTCTCAGTATTAAGTTAATAGTAGGCGTTTCATATTTATTTGTCCATTAATTTCATGATTTTTGGGGTTGCAAATATCCTCTATTTCATGTTCATTTCCTTTAGTTTCAAGTTTCTTTCGTTTCAACTTTAATGGTCATAATATTAAGTTAATGGTAGTTATTTCATGTTTATTGGTCCGTTAACTTCATGGTTTTCTAGGTTGTAAGTTAATGGTTCCCGGTTTCATGTTCATTACTCTTAATTTCAAGTTTCTTTGGTTTCAAGTTTAATGGTCAAAGTGTGAAGTTAATGGTAGTTGTTTCATATTTATTGATTTATTAATTTCATTATTTTCCAAGTTACAAGGTAATAGTCCCCAATTCTAGGAATATTTGAGAGAATTTTCTGAAGAATATTGAATATTGTGATGATAAAAAATGAGTGAAAAAAAGATAGAAAAAACCTCATTTTACAAGATCCAATTCTTTGTTCAATAGAAAAGACAAAAGAAATTATAAAAGAAAAGGGTTTAGTTTTAGATTATGTCTGTTCTGTACACATTTGCTTTAGTCCAACAGGTCGTTCTGAAGAAACTTCAATCAAGTTCGTTTTGCTATAGAAAAATGGATTCGTGGGGGTTTCCTCCTGCTAAGAAACTACCCTCAGTTTTAAGTTCCTTTGGTTTCAAGTTTAATGGTCCCAGTTTCAAGTTAATGATAGATATTTTATATTTGTTGGTAATTAATTTTATGATTTTCGGGGTTACAAGTTATGATCCCAAGTTTCATGTTCATTGCTCTCCACTTTAAATTTCTTTGATTTCAAGTTTAATTCTTCCCTATCAAGTTAATAGTAGGTGTTTCATATTTATTGATCCATTAATTTCATAATTTTCAGGTTTGCAAATTAATGGTCCCTAGTTTCATATTCATTATCCTTAATTTCAAGTTCCTTTGGTTTTGAGTTTAATGGTCTCAGTATTAAGTTAATGGTATGTGTTGATGTTTATTGATTCATTAATTTCATGATTTTGGGGGTTACAATTTAATAGTCTCCAGATTCATGTTTATTGCCCTCAGTTTCAAGTTTCTTTACTTTCAAATTTAATGGTTCCAGTATCAAGTTAATAGTAGGTGTTTCATATTTATTAGTCCATTAATTTATTGATTTTTAGGGTTGTAAGTTAATGATCCTAAGTTTTATGTTTATTACCCTTTGTTTCAAGTAGAGATGGCAAAAAATCCTTGTGCGTAAGGGGGCTCGTGGGTTCTATTACATTAGGGTCGGGTATCGGGTCTATTTTTTTAATTTAAAAAAAATCAGGTGCTGGTATAATTATTCATACCCGTTGATTGGACGGGTAGGGTACGAGTATTAAATACTAACACCTGTACCCGTTTGATTATTTATTATTTATTAAATTTTAAAAGTTAAAGTTATTAATTAATAGCTAAATCTAAATATTAAAACCCGAAAAGTTTAAAATTTTAAAAATTAAAGTTGGCAGCTGGAAGTCTTTAATTGTGCAATATTTGATATCATAAGGAATGTCAAAAGTCGATATTTTAAGGCCTAAATATCTTTACACTTGAGTTTCAAGATGCCTATTCGAGTTCACTAAAAAAATGAATGAATTGCTTTCCAAAATCAATAAACAACCTCCATCTTAGATGCCAAATTCTTATAGTTTAAGGAAAAAAATTCAATTGAAAATTTAAACATCATTCATCAATTGGCAAGTATTAGTCATTTAGTCATCAATAATTCATCAGGTATTTCTCCATATTTTATATTGAAAATTCCTTGTTATTTTTTTGTGATTTTTTATTTTTCCAATGGTATTTCTCCACATGAATTCATTATTCTCAGGCTGATATATTGTTGTGATTTGTTCATTTTTTTATATATAATGTTGTACCCTATAGGTTTAATATGTCAACTCAAACACCGAAGCTTGTGGATATAGATGAAGGCTTAGACAAAGCATATGACATTGCTCAGAATCCTCTAAAGAAAAAAGGAAGGAAAGTCTCTAAATGTCCCATATGAAAAAAAAAAAAAGGTAATTATCGGAATGGTGAAAGCAGTGTGAAAATATTGTAAGGCAGATGTTGTAGCACGAACTTTGGATGGAACAAGACATCTGCTTGACCATGTCAAATCTTGTCCGAATCGAAAACAAATGACAATAAAACAATGTTTAAATGAGAGTCTATTGAAAGTAGTGAAGGATGGACAAGGAAATGCCAAAGTGGAGAATTTCATTTTTTATCCAAATATCACAAGGAAGAATATTGCAGAGATGATTGTTTGGCATAAGTACCCTTTAAGTTGTGTGAAGCACCAAGGGTTTAGGAAAGTTTTATCTTCCCTTAACACAATGTGGAAGCATATTTCATGTAATACTATTAAAAAATGGACATGTACCAATCGGAGAGGACTAAGTTGATGAGTTTGATGGAGAGTAATTCAAGTAAAATTGCCATTACGACAGATATGTGGATAGTAAGCACCCAAACAAAAGGATATATTGTAGTTACAATACATTATATAAGTGATTCTTAGAACTTACAAAGTCAAATTCTTAGGTAATTATTTTGGTTATTAATAGAATTTTTTAAATTATTATAAATAATTTAATGTATTAACCCAAATTGTAATTACTTAATTTGTCTTTTGTAGGTTTATATATGTTCGTGCTCCACACATAGCTAAAACACTATGTAATGCTTTGTACGTTGTTTAATCCAATTGAATATTGATCGTAAGATAATTGCAGTACTAATGACCGTATAATTAAGTATTTGATAGAAAACTTGATAAAAATGATTTGATCATGAGTGGAAAATTGTTTTATGTACGTTGTACAACCCGTATTTTAAATTTGATAGTTAAGGATGGCTTTATTGTTATTGGTAATGTTCTTATAAAGATTCAAGAGAGTGTTAATTTTTGGATAGCAAGTGCTAAGAGGAAAGAAACATTTGAGGAGTACAGACATAGGCAGAACTGTGCATGTAGTAAAAATTTAGTTCTTAATTATTTCACTAAATGGAATTCCACATATATTATGCTTTCTGTTGCATTACAATATAAGGATATTTTCTCAACGTTGAAGCAACTAGAGCCATAATATAAGTGTTTTCCTAGTGATACTAGGTGGGATTTGGTTGGTATATTGGGTGCTAATTTGAAGCCTTTTTATGGTGTGACTGAGTTGTTTTCCAGCACTAACTACCCAACAGTCAATTTATTTTTCATGCAGATTTGTAATGTTAGATTATCATTAAAAGATTTGCTTGGTTCTACTCGTGTCGAGTGATAAGTATTGGAAGGATGTTAATGGAATATTGGCTGCTGCAGCAGTAATGGATTTAAGATATAAAATGAAGTTAATTGTATACTATTTTCCCATGATTTATGGTGATACTTCATCATCACATATTAAGAGAGTTCAAGAGTTTTGTTACGATTTAGCAAGGGATTATCAAACTAGATTTCCACCAATCACTGATAGTTCTAATTTTAGCAGCCCTTCACTTTTTAAATCTTCTTTTGTGGAGCCTTCTTCTGAGAAACAAGTTGCACTTAAGTTGGGCTTCAAGATTTTATAAATCCATATACTAGTAAGATTGTGAAGATTGAGTTTGAGATATATTTGGATGAAAAACACTAGCCTTTAATAGATGATTCTTTTAATATTTTGGGCTGGTGGAAGGCAAATGCAACTCAGTATCCTTTATTATCTAAACTTGCTAAGGACATATTGGCAATTCTAGCGTCCACAATTACTTAATGAGTTTGCATTTAGTATAGGTGGTAGAATTGTGAGCCCACATCGTAATCAATTGCATCTACATATAGTGGAGGCACTAATGTGCAGCCAAAGTTAGTTGCGTGCTGCCATATATATATAAGAAAGGGACTGAGCCCTAACAGCCCCGTTAAATGGTGATTCAACATAGATTCTACATCCTAAAATCAAGCCATATATATATATATATATATATAGAGAGAGAGAGAGAGAGAGAGAGTACTCATTGAAGAATCAATTTTATTTTTCTTGTTTTCTTTTAAAGATGAGATATCTACACCAACCGATTTACATGCTACGTTTAAAGAGGAAAAAGTTTTTGTTGAGGAGATCGATCGAAGAGAATGATGAGTTTGCAGAGGATGAAGAAGAGGTATGGATTTGGTAGCACAATATTTAAAAGTTACATTATTGTTATTCATACAAATAATAATGCTTTTGTTTTCATTATTATTTTAGGATGACGAAGAATGGCTGTAATGAGCATTGTTTAAAACTAACAATTTATAGATCATGTTGCATGAGGTTTTGGCAATAAAATTAGGTACAAAATAAACAAATAATAAAAAATAATTATTGAAAAAATTCCTAATATTGTATTATCATTTAAATATTCTTATTGTTTTGAATATTTATGACATCAATTTTTAGTAATATTTTGCAGCATTAAGAGTTTGGGAAAGATTTCAATGAGGCTGGAGTGCAAAATATTACAGTTAAAACTGATATATAGGCAGCCACTGTTTTAGCAAGAATTTTGAAGAATGTATTTAGCATTAGCAAGTAGAAGTGGCAACCACTAATATACTATGTGTTTTTATTGGAAGTAGAATGTAGGAACTTATAGCTTTTTTTTTTCTCGACTTATTTATGTATTTAGGAAGTAATTTATTTATAATTTAATAGGATTTTTTTTATTCCAAATTGTATTAGTCATCTCATCACATAATTATTCAAACTATTTAGTGATTTTTTTATTTTTTATTTTTATTTAAATGAATTTAGTATTTCTATTTAATAATATATTAATTAAAATTGAATTTAATAATCATTAAATTAGAAGGGGTTATAGGGGATAGGAGAAGGGGACAAGTATTTATATTTTTTAACAGGGAATCCTTGACTCGTACCCGTTCAAACACACAACGGGTAAGGGTAGAGGATGAGGATATCTACTATTAAATGGGTATGGGTATGGGTATTAGTATCCCGAACACATAATACCCGCCCCATTGCTATCCCTAATTTCAAGTTTCTTTAGTTTTAAGTTTAATGGTCTTAACATTAAGTTAATGGTATGTGTTTCATGTTTATTGGTCGGTTAATATCATGATTTTCGGAGTTGCAAGTTAATGATCTCAAGTTTCAAGTTGATTGTCCTCTATTTTAGTTCCATTGATTTCAAGTTTAATAATTCTAGTATCAAATTAATGGTAAATATTTTATATTTATGGTCTGTTATTTGAATAGATTTCTTAATTGCAAGTTAATAATCACAAGTTTCATTTTATTGTCCTAACTTTTAAGTTTATTTAATTTCAAGTTTAGTGGTCCTAATATCAAAATTAATGTTAGGAGTTTTATTTTATTGGTCCATCAATTGAAAGATGAAAGATGAAGAATAACTAAACATGTCTTTTCTTCACCAAAACGGCTAACCGATTTTGTAAAATATGGTTTCTATTTGATAACGGTAGCCTTTTTTTTTTTTTTTAAGCAGCTAGTCGTTATCGATGACATGCATGTTGTCATGATAACTGCTAGCCATTTAAGATTAAGGGGCTAGTTGTTTTTCTTAACATGCTTTTTGTTCGAAAACAGCAAGCCATTTTATTCAAGTAGCTTGCCTTCTTTTTTTACATGCATTATGTTTTAACCCACTAGTTGCTTTATTGCTTCCACTATAAAAGGCAATCAATTGGGCTATCATTTTATGTTAATATTATATGATTCAAATGCATGCAAAAATTATATAGATTTATGAAAATAACAAGTGCTAATCAGTTTACCTAAAATGTTATCTTTAATTTTAATCATCAGAATATAATACCTACTTTTTATTAAAAAAAGATTGAATATATAAAGATTGGGTTTATGTTGTTAATTATTAAATCAATAATCATAATTATTTTAATTATTATGAAATTTTACCTAAATAATCATATGTTCTTTAGTGACTTGTGTTAGTTGTTCACCTAATGCTGTAATATGTTCAATAGAAGCTTGTTATTTGTTCAACAATTACTTATGATTTAAATTTGATATTATATTAACTGAGAAAATTAAATAAGTCATAATATTCTAAAATTATATACATATGTCAAAAGATCCTTCAAACTTCAGATTATCTATTATGAGAAGATCTTTATTCAATATTTTGGAGCTTTAAACTCATTTTTG
Organism: Murraya koenigii; assembly: GCA_025617385.1. Taxonomy (NCBI): domain Eukaryota; kingdom Viridiplantae; phylum Streptophyta; class Magnoliopsida; order Sapindales; family Rutaceae; genus Murraya; species Murraya koenigii. Next base: position 10,764,190 of record CM046813.1, on the reverse strand, counting down.
TAATTATTAATTTGTAAAATTAATTAATTATATCATTCTTTCATTTTATTGAATCTCAAAAGTAACTTAAATAATAGTAACAACACTCCTGACTTCACCATATTCTAAGTTATTGTAATCATGCTACTGATGTATTAACTAAATTTGCTTTTAAGTGTTATGATTATTATATCAATAATCATAACTGTTATAATTATTATTGAAATTCTAGCTGAGCAATGCATGCTTTTAATCTAATTTGATGTTGAAGCTTGAAAAAGTGCCACACACAATGAGTGAATTTTGCCGCTAATTTTCCGAAACAAATTCAAAAGAGCTCTTATATTTTGCTGCTAACTTTTGCAGCCAAAGTCTCTACCGCAAATAACCTTATAACCATTTTTAATTCCTTAATTCCCTTACAAATTTGTAGGCTAACTTCCCCATTCCGCTAAATCAATTTGTTTATTTAGTAGTAATTATAGGAAACACAATTTAATGTAAGTAAATCAAATTAACTATTTCTATATCAGACATAATATTTTCTACATATCATCCCCAAAAATCCACCACAAACATAAAAGGCTAACATTATATCTAAAAAGTATGGTAGATTATTACAATTCAACTCAACCTCTCAACTACATAACAATACTAGCAGCCCACTTGAAATATCATCAATTTAACTTGAAAGACAAAAATATAAATAAATAAATAAAAGAGATTATAAAATAAATAATTAATTGATTATAACAGATCCAAAATCCCCTAAAAAAATTCCATAAACTGATACACTAGTGTATCCAATTAAGAATAGCTTACTTTAGCTTTTCAATCCATGCTTCAGTTCCCTTTGTTGAACAAATAACATCAAGCTACAATCCACCACCCAAGGAAGATTTTTTTTAGATTAAATAAGTAAAAGCAATGAGATATATATATACTATTTCTTTTTTGATATAAACAATCACATTGTTATTTTACCAAGATCTATATGAAGACAACGCTTCTTCCCATTGTTTGTAAAGCCAAGCATTTCAGGGTTTTTCTAGACAAAAGCATATAAGACAGGTTACTAAACACTCGCCATTTGCAACAAAGATATTTCCACGGTCAAGAATTAGAGAACAAAACCCAGTGAAGAAATCAAACATCACCCCAATTCGACAAAATAAATAAATAAATAAATAATTATCCAAGCTTGTCAGTGTATATTAATCCAGGTCGCCTAGGAAAAGAGTTTCCAATTATCAAACAGCCTTTTGCATTATCTATCAGTTATAAACCAAATTTAACAAAATAACAATATGTAGCATTTTATTGCGACTCTAGATTATGAAGATCTCATAAGCTGAAACCTATTTTTAAGGCTAATGATATAATTTGAACATATAAGCCAACAATTAGTCAAGAATGGTTAAAATATAGGGGACTTTAGAATATAGTATTGTATATTTGGCAAGTAAAAGAAAGTTTATTTACAGAGTACAAGAACTAAGCATACAACAATAAGAAAATAGTTTCAAATTTCAAAAAGCCTAAACAAAGGTATGTCACCCTTCTTCAGGGGCTACATAGAATACACAAAGTTTCGTGTCTTTGGCCAAAAAATCTAGGTCTAAACACTCAACAGTTATACAACTACTTCTCAGTCTTTAATGCTTTTGCCATTATTTGTTGTGAAATTATAAGACCCAACAATTCCACACCCATCATGGTAACTAAAATACAGTTTTCACTTAACAAGTATTGCAACTTCAAAAAATTATAACAATTCATGTTTTAAGAATTTTTGAACATGAAACGTATAAACAAAAAGCTCAGGAAATTTAATTTTAAATCATATAATTTGTTTCACATGATTTTAATTAAATAAAATAATATTCAACAGAATATCCATACTGTTCAACACATCTCAGAATTACTAAAAAATATATTCTCATCATCATTTTCAAGAGTTAACCGTATGACAATAATTATCAGTCAACCAACCATCGTAAAGAAACCATGTTCATGGATTAATCAACAATAACTCAAGAGGTTAGCCTCTTCTTACAAAAGGAATGCCAATCCAAAGGAAAGTAAAAGAGCCTAAGCAAACTTCTTCCAAAATAAAAAAGAAAACAAATACTTGTTTTCCTGCTCTTCTTCCTTCGCAAAAATAGCAGCAGCCATATTCATCAATGCAAACCAGTTGGGTATTGGTTCAAATCGCTCGTCAAATCAGGAATTATAGATGGACAAGGAAAAAAAAAAAAAAGAAAAGAAACCAAATGGGTCTCGAAATCCAAGGAGAAAAAAAATCCAGGAACATAACTACAACTAATAGTTAAGTAATTAACAAAAAAAGAGGGACTTCGAGTTTAAGTAAAACAACTTTTACAATTAAAAGAAAAAAGAAATTTCAGAAGTGAAACGACAGGCGGATGACTAATCGACGATATCATGGCCATCATTGCTTTCTTTCGTTCTTCTTTTCAAGAGTGCTTCTGTTAAAATCACTTCTGATCTTTCTTCCTCTTCTCTGTCTTGATGATGTTCGGTTGTTATAACTTCTTCTTCTTGTTGTTGGAGTTCAGAAGCGTTCGCTTAGTGATACTGATTGAGAAGGAACTCCTTCAGCTGCAGCCGTTGATCGTTGAAGACTCGCGCCGCCGTTGATGGCCGTGGTGAGACGTGAGGTGACGATTTTTTTTTCATATATATTTTTAATCTAAGCCAAACGCCTAACTGGTTTTACCAATCCCCAATTCTCTCAAAATTTTTTATTAATTATTAATGAAATAATTAATAAAATGAATTTCAACAATTAAATACACTCTATTTTATGGGGTTTTTTTAATTAAATATACTTCAAAAGTATAATATTTATGTGCATATGCCATGTAATTTAAAATTATATAGATATATTATTTTAGCGTGTGTATTATTTAAATTATTCTTATAAGAAAATATAAAACTACATAAATAAACTTATTTTTTAACACACTCAACGTTTCACTCTTCACACATATATTTTCAAAATAGAGTTATAACAGTCAATACAGTGAAATTTGGTTAGCAACCAAATGTACTATTCATTTAATGAATAAGATATTTTAAACTTTATATTTATTTTATGTTATTTATGCATTTCAATTACTATTATAATATATTTAGGGTTTTAATTGGTTATGATAAAAAAACAATTATGATAAATAACAAAACAACTTATATTTTCATTACATTTGCATCATATGACTGCTATGTGATGAATTTTTAACTACATTGATTGAAATCTTGTTCTTGTGCTAAATTTTCTTGTTCTGTATCCATTGCACACGACTGCAGTCGTGTATTTTTGAATTTACACAACTACAGTCATGTATTTCAATAAGTTACACTATTGATGTCGTGTATGTATGAACTTACATGACTATAATCGTGTATTTATAAACTTATACAACTACAGTCGTGTATTTATGAATTTTATATGACTGCTATCTTGTAACTGTAAAAAATGTTACAATTATTATAAGAGTCTAGCCTAGCTTTGTATTAGTGTAAAAAAAATATTTTTTTTACTAAATATGTCCCTTAATTATTTATTGGATATAATTGTGTATTTTAATAAGTTACATAACTGTTGCCATGTAAATGAGCAGGGTGTCAACGCTTTTATATGTCTTGTTTGATTTTATTTTTTTATTTATTGTAAAATTATGTGTTGTGTTATTATAGAAATGAATCATGTACGTGTGCCTATCATATTTTGTGGTGAATGGATTGAGCAAAACGGTCATTATAGATTTAATAGTAGAGAAGTAAGATGACTTATGGTGTCCCGTTTTACAACATACTCACAATTAATAGAAAGAGTATCTCGGGTTATCTCCATTGATATTTCTGAATTTGACATTGAAATGAAGTTCAAGCTTAAAATATCCAATGCCACCTGTTTCAATTATGAGTAATGATAATGTAGTTTATTTTTTTAGAGGAAACGATTAGTGGAGCTGAGTTATAAATTCTTCTTTGTATTATATACAAGTAAAAATAGAGTTTGGCTGCTCTTATTGCTGATGTTGACCTTACCTTTGGGCAATATGATTATCTACAAGAACCTGTCGAGCCATGTATTGGAGGTGAAGGTTTAAGAATAAGTAATATTATTGTTGAAGATCAACCAGTGTCTGAATTTGTTCCTGAAACACAACTGAATGATATAAAAAGGCCAAATTTGAAATATGTGAATGTTAGTACCTAAGATGATTTTGATGGGACAGCAGTTAGATATCCAACAATAAGGAACTCACAGCCTTGTAACGTGATTTTCCCACCCACTGATGTCTATGCTTAGAGTCAATTTATTTGTATGCAGTAATTCATTAGACTAGGACAACTCGCATTCGAATAGTAATAACTCACCATCCATGGAAGTTGTTCGTGATAATGATAGGTCGATAGGAAAAAATTGTTTAGTTTGAGGAAAAATTTTGAATTTAAACCTTCAAGTCAGGGAAAAATATACTTGTTGTTACATGTCTTGATAATAATTGTAAGTGGCAACTTGGGGCCACCAAGCTTGGAAGTTCAAATATATTTGAAATCAAAAGGTACTATAGCATCCATACTTGCGCACTTGATATTTATAAGAGAGATATCGTCGTGCTTAATTCAAGCTTATTGGATAAAAGATTTATCACAAGTATAATGGTACTTCATCCTCATAAAAGCCTGATGATATTAGAGAAGATTTTCATAAATAGTTTGGGTATGAATCAAGTTACCATAAAGCATGGAAAGTAAGAGAAAATGTAATAGAGAAAGTTAGAGGCACGCCTGAAGATTCCTTCAAGTTACTCCATTCATACATGGTAATTTTAGAGAGGAAAAATTCAGGTACCCATACATTTTTTAAAGTTGACCATGCAAATAACTTCAAATATTTCTTTATAGCAATTGGGAACTGTATACAAGGATTTATTTTATTAATAAGGCCAATTATTGCAATTGATGGTATGTTCTTAAAGGAAAATTTAAAGGAACTTTGTTCATTGCGACAACACTTGATGGTAATAATCAGATTTATTCAGTTGCATTTGGTATCGACGACAGTGAGAATGATGCCTCATTTAATGAAGTTAAAGGAAGCAATAGGTGAAGTTCCTAATTTGGTTTTTATTTCTGACCGGGGCCCAAATATAAAGAAAAATGTTAACATTGCATTCAAAGATATTGTATATGGTATTTGTACACACCACTTAAAGTAAAACTTACGGGCTAAGTTTAAAGAAATTGAGGTTGGTGCAATTGTTGAACTAGTTGCAAAGGCTTATCGACCACAACATTTTAATAGCCAGCGTTTTATGAAATTGTGTAACATCATTCTGTTGGCAATATGTGTTGACATCAAGGTCATAGGCTAAGACCTCCAAATACTGCAACAAAAATGCTCCATAATTACCACTAATAAAATTAATATTTATCAATATTAAAATCATCAATCTTATTTTTTTTTAAAAAAAAGTATATAATCTCCTCAATTCCATACCCTGATTTTTGTTGCGGGATGTTTTGTACTCTTATGATGGGCTAAGGATTCTTTAATATAACTTCAGCACAATCTGGATGTGTTTCGTGATATGATATCTTCTAGAGCAGCAAATGTATCATATTTGCAATAGGAAGCAATTGTTTGACTAAAATAGAATATTTTGTGTAATTTACCATAAAGTCATAAACAAAAATATTTCCCGTAGGTATATTGACCATCCCAAGAATCCAATACTCATTCATGAATATCGGCAAGTATACCTGTGAAATTTAGATAATATTTTTAACAACAAAGTACTACATAATGTAAAAAAAAAAGGCATATAATGAGAAACTCACTGTCGATACAATTTTCCAAGAAACGGCATAATCTAATTTTTCTCCACTTGCATAATCAATGCAATAACTATCCTTTTGCCACACACTATCTAGGTCTTGTATGTATACCTTATGTCTCTCTTTCATATTATACTAGAAAATTTAACGAGAATGTATTAACAAGCATGTATTATCTCCTATTATTTTGAGAGGTTAAGGATTATGTAATGAAAAATAATCATACCAGAAAATTATTATCCATAATGGCACATATTTATCTGTTTGGAGCCATAGAATTAGACATATCTTTCCTTAGGTAGTAGTATGAAACCGATTAAGAAATTAACAAACATTTATCAAAATAATCTTCAGAAAAAAATATTGTGCTAAAAAGAACTTACCAAATTAGATAACCACATGTGTGGTATATATAATGTTGGGAAAAATTCTCTATTAACCTCCACAAGAGTCAAATTGATAAATTTTCTATATAAATAGATGATAAAATGACAAAAAGTGTTAAGTAAGCATACACTATATATGATCAAAATAAATAAAAAGTTAATACCATAATATTAGATAACTTACGGATTTTTTTATCATTAGCGATATCCATCCATCGTTGAAGCTCTTATAACTCCTCTTGGGGTATGAAGGAACGCACTTGAAACTCACTATCTCTTAAGGATGCACTTCAACATTCGTTGTTTCTCGTTGCTTCTTCAAGGGATTGGTGTACGGTGTCCGTAAGTATGTCGAGGTTTCCCTATCTTTTCTCTTCCTTAAATTATACACCAATCTATAATATTTTCCTTGCATTGAGATGACAATAGGATCCATTTCTGTAGCATGGCTATTATCCGGCATCTTTAGTAGGAGTACTGCAAAGATTAATGAGCGTGTCCAATGGTTGTTGCTCGAGTGAGACAAATGTGACATCGACAGGATCATTTATGGGCTATAGAAACAACAACAAAATTGTCTTAGAAATTAATAAATTAGAAAACATTATAAGAATCAAATATTGATAGTTTTTAAACCTTATAATCAAATGCTTGAATATCTGAAGCTGAAGGTTCCTCAAGTAGTTAAATAAGCTTGTTCAATTCGCCATCAATCAAATCAATATGACTAATTTTCCCCTGAATGTTGACAATCTGTATGACCATATTCATCATCATATTTTCCATCTCAATGATATTTTCTTCAATATTATGAATGCGACAACTAAATTGATTAATTTTTTCCTCTGCTATAGAACTATGAAAAACACAGGAGATATGTCGAGATAGACCACCCTGAAATGAACAAAAAATAAACTATTAAATTTGCAGTAACTATCTTTTTTAGACATATATTATTAAATAAAAATATATTAGACTTATTTTTTTTTCATTGGTATTAATGTTGCTTTATTTAAATATTCTGGAGGCAATGTTTTTGAAGTACTAGGTGGATGGGCCATCTGATTCACTGCCATTATGAGAGTCAGTAAAGGTACTTAACTTAATATCATCTGATTTACTATCATCTTGTGAATTGTTCATCTCTTGGTGACTATCTGATTCATTGTCGCTATCCTCTTCTTCACCGATGTCTTTAAGCCACTCATCTTGACCAAAATACTATATGTAATATTTATTTTTCTTCACAGATCCAGTAGCATGTAACCTTTTTTCGAAAATTATCTTGGAGGCTTTTTTATTGAAGATTTTCTTTTGAATATCACCAAAATCTTTAGCTTTCGTTGATTTCCATATCAAAATTCGAGGAAATAAATTTTGAAATCTGTTATCTCTCACACATTTCTCGTCAATGATCGAAACAGCTTCGTATGCCCAAACATGTGTAATCAATGACATAATTTATAAATTAAATAAACGAAAAGATAAATTATGTCAACTAAAATAGGCAAGTCGTTAGTTTAGTTTTATTACCAAAAAACCATGAGAGAACCCATGGATACTATAGGTTGCTCCTTTATATTTCCAATCTGCGTTGGACTACTTCTTATATTTAGCCAAACGGTCTGCAACGTCTTTTCTCAGACTCTCAATGGTCATCTTGAAAGAATAGAGTCCTTATGGATATTCATTAAACTCGTTAAAATTGTCCACAAGGAGTACGAGAGTTTCATTTATATAGTTTCTGTTATCCTTTCCAAGTAATACCAAATTTACAAAGTATAACTTAACGAGCTTAACCATTTTCATATTAGCATTCATAAATTTTTCATGGAGTTCTTTGTTGTGATTGCACAATTTCTTTCTAAGAACTCATCTACTATTCTCTCACCATCATCAATATCTTCAGTATTGGGCGTGTACGATGGATTGCAACTCAATCCTATTACCAAGGCGAACTCCTCGATTGAGAACAGAATATTTTTCTGTCCAATCCTAAACCACATTGCCTTCTCGTCTGATTTGACTTCCCTTAATAAAATGCTGTGGAATAACTGGGCGAAAAACTTCAACTCTTACATATCCAAAAAAATGACCAAAATAAGAATGCCTACAAATATTTTTTTGTTGATCAGAGAGTTTTCTATTGATGTCCTTAATTGTATCTAGTGAGGACCAATTAGAAATTTTTGCTTTGAAATAATCAGATTTCTTGAATTTCGGTCCCATCTGCATAAAAACAAAAAAAAATTGAATCACAATACGAATACATCTAAAAAGTATCATAATAATATATTCTAAACTAATTCGAAAAGTTACATATCATACTATTTGTATAACGTATCCCTTATACGACTGCAGTCGAGTAAAGTTATCATTACACGACTGCAGTCGAGTAATGTATGAAAATACCCCAACTGCAGTTAAGTATTCATTACATGTCTGCAGTCGAGTAAAATATTTATTATATGAAACAAACTTAAAAAAGTGCCATCAAGCATGTAAAATAAATAAAAACACAAGCGAATTAAATAGTTTCAATAATCCAATCTATTGAAGGTTTCAGCTCATAAGAAAAGGTGTTATAATGTCTATTCACTTACAAGGAAAAATTTAACTAATGGACTTCAAATGTAGATCCAAAAACAAGCCTAACTTCCTTATAGGAAAGAACCGAACAATTGTATTTCAAAATCTTTTAATATGTTACTATTCTCACTATATATATTAGCATAAAATATCTTTTGGTAAAATCCAATAATCTCTGAATACTTTACAACTTATATATATATCCATGATCCGTCACTGATTTGATCAGTTTAAAGAACAATAGTTTCAATAATAATTGAGTTTTGCATCAAAATCATAACGTATAAGAAACTATATTATTTGATAAGAGAAAAAGTTTTTCAATTATTTAAAGCACCATGTACGCAACAAGGCCAAACAACACATTTAAAATGAAAAAGAAAGACAATTTTGTTTTAGAAAAAAGCTAAGTACATTTTATTGATAGAAAAAATATTTTAAAAAGATGAAAAAAAAAAAAAAACTTCATGAAAGTTTAATGCCATTAAATACCTGTTACACCATTAGCAAAATACAGAGAACCAATATACTTTAGCAAGTTTTTTGCAACCCCGTTATAATCGATTCTAGCATGATTATTTGAAATATGCAACGCATTAAACATTAGTTAGGTTCTGAATTGGATATCTCATATCTGTTGAAGTTTAATCACAACTTTTCTTCATAAGCTAAAAAAAGGAAATTGGAGCTTACTCAAACCAAAGCTTCACTTTTAGTATTATCTCAAAAATTCTGTAAAATAAAAGGAAAACAAAAAATGACAATTCTTCAAAGATATACTATAATTAAAATGAAATAAGTGAGAGATTTAAGCATAAATCACTATTTTTAGTAACTTCACAGATCTTCTTAACTTTTGTCTTTGATAATCCTTTGATTTTAGTCATTGTAGCACAGAGATTAATAGCTATTAAGTTGCATTAAAAAAAAATTATCAGAACAAATGATTAGAAACTGACAATATATATTAAACCTTCTTAGTTTGCATCATCAAGCTATTGCAGGTGTATATCCCGGCATCCTCAAGCTTTTTGGTATCTCCATCATTGATTCTTTGAGAGATCACTACAGGAATGCACATAAAACATTGTCAACTAACCAAGCCAATTTCCTAATATTAGGAACACTCATAATAATTATAGTGACAATGAGCTCCTTTTAAATCACTTCCTTCAATTTCAACTCCACAAGTTCAAGAAGCTTCATTAGATAATCTAAGAATAAACATTATCAGCAAACATGCAATTGAAGTAAGAGAAACTGAGAAGTACCAGAATGACCAAAATCACAAGGGCAATTTGATTTTTTAAACCTTAATTCATATAACTCTAATAATTATAAATCTTAAATTCTCTTTACGAAGTAAAAATCAAGTGCAGATGTGGTAAACCTTTAATTCGTGGATTTTCCAACAAAAGTAGCAGATTTGTGGTGGTAGAACAAACAGTAACAAAACCATGAAGTAACGACAACAGAAATGTCGTGGGTGTTTACCTCACCAAATAGCCCACTAGAGCAACATCACCGGACAAAGTTTATTCTTACTTTCAATCGGATTTTATTTTAACGCTGATTTATTAGATTTTAGTTGTTGTTTATATTGGTCGTGAGTGATGAATTGGATGTTGTGTAGTCGTGTATTGTCGTAAATGATTTAAAAAAAAATTAAGTTTTGAGTTAAGGTAATTTAGTAATTGCATATAAGAAAGGGCAGTACATGAGTAATCTTAAAGTAGTATGGTGTATTGACATAAAATAAGGCGTTTTAAGGGTATAGCGCGTATAAATTCCTGTCTCATATGAGCTTAACAATTTGGAGGTCATGGGTTTCAGAGAAAAAAAAATAAGAACTATTCATATGGGGATAAGGGTGTCGATGATGGATCATGCCTTTATGACCTTGTCTAGGGATGACAATGGGGTGGGGTAAGGTAGAGAGGCCTACCCCATTCCCTACCCCATTAAAAATCCTCATGTGAAGAATAATTTCCCCTTCTCCATCCCCACCCATATTTACTTCATATATAAATATATAATTTCAGTAAATAAAAACTTAGAGACTTAAATAAAATAATTACTATATTATAAAATATTTAAATTATTAAAAAAAGTACTCCAAAAGTTTGAAACAGTATCTTAAAATGATATCAAAATTATAAAATGTTTAAAGAGAGCGGCATCATAAGAGAGAAAATAAAACATAATAATATTTTAATATTGAAGAAGAATTATATTGTAGAGTTTTCTTTTAGTTATAACTTATTTATATTAGATAAAAAGAAAATAAAAATTTATTAACGAACTAACATTATAATTTATAAAAATAAAAATTCAAAAAATATTTACATATAATGAAGATTGGTGTGAGAGTAGGGTAGGAAGTACAAAATCAAAACTCACCCCATAAAGAATTTACAGATTATTTTCTTTCTATTTCCTACCCTATTGCCCAAAATTTATTCAAAATTAACTTAACTTGGGGTGGAGTCTCATGGGACCCAAACTCATGGAGGATTTTATCGACCCTAACATTGTCATTGTGGGAAATAACTCACTGATTAAAAAGAATTAAAATGTTAGCGATACTATTAAAATAGTGGGATAATAATTAATGTTGAGAAACAACTTTGAAATCCTTTTGATATTTTCCTTTATTTTAATGTCATAACAGCAGGTTTGTAGGGTGTAAAGAAAAATGTTAAAGGTAACACTCAAAAAAGACATATTGAAATTATTGTATTATAGTGTTAATTATTTTATATTAATTATATGTGACCAAGGCCACATTAATTATATGACTTACATAATTACGTTAATTATATATGACATACATGAATACATAATTCACACGACCTACACTGCTCGATGACCTATACAGGTGTAGCATCATTATGCCACCATATTACATGGTTTTGAAATCAATACACGATATTATGTGTAACTCATTATATTTTTGCATCCAACACATATTCAATATATAGATCTTGCTTAAAAAAGAAAAAAGAAGGTAATTGAACAACATAAATTACATATATTTTGACAACATGTACGAAGCATAGTGAAAAATATAATGTTCAAAATATGGAGAAAAATATTTGTATATACACTTTTTCAAAAAAAAAAATAAAGATCTAATAATATTGACATCTCTTGTCAAGTTGTTTAATGAATAATACACCTTCTTTCAACTAAAAGAGTATGATTGTTAAAGATATGCATGAGTAATTATATTTGTTTAAAAGGTTTTGAAAGGTATTTGAGTATAAGCAGAGTGCGAAAGATTTAAAGAATACTACATTGACATCTTCAATAAGGGTGTTTTAGACTTTCTCACATTTCCTAGGGTATTCATGTAAACCAATAAATGGAGGGGTATTTAAGTTATTTTAATTTAAAAGGTATTTACTGAAAACCTTGACAGCTTAGCCCATTATCACAAACCTGACCCGACCGGACTGACCCGAATTGTGAGTTGTTCACACAGAGAGCTGAGTCAAAGCGAACTGCCGGTGCAGTGAGTGATCGCCATTTTTCCATGAAAAGATGACGAGTCGGACTCTTGCTGCTACTTCCCTTTCTCTCATTCTACTCGCCTTTCTCACTTACCAGACACAGCCCGTACTCTCGTGGAAGAAAGACGAGTTCCGGAACTGCAACCAGACACCCTTCTGCAAACGCGCCAGATCTCGCAACCCTTTTTCTTGCTCTTTAATCGCCGACCAAGTCACCATCTCCGAAGACGGCGATCTCTCCGCCAAACTCGTCCCCAAGAACCACGATGATCATCATCAAATCAACCCCTTAATTCTCTCCCTCTCCATCTACCAAGACGGCATCGTGCGCCTCAAGATCGACGAGGACCCCACCTTAAACCCTCCCAAACAACGCTTCCAAGTCCCCGATGTTGTCCTACCGCAATTCGAGTCTAAGAAGCTCTATTTGCAGAGATTCTCCAAGGAGACGATTGATGGCGAAGGCGATGCCTCGGTGGTGTACTTATCTGACGGCTACGAGGCTGTGCTACGTCATGATCCGTTTGAGGTTTATGTTCGTTATAAAGGCAGTAATTCACGCGTACTCTCTTTAAATTCAAATGGGTTGTTTGATTTCGAGCAATTGAGAGAGAAAAATGAAGGGGAGGAATGGGAAGAGAGGTTTAAAGGACATACTGATACGAGACCGTACGGTCCAGAATCTATTAGTTTCGATGTGTCGTTTTATGATTCTGATTATGTTTATGGGATTCCCGAACATGCTACTAGTTTTGCTTTGAAACCAACTAGGGGGCCTAATGTGGAAGAATCTGAACCTTATAGGTTGTTTAATTTGGATGTTTTTGAGTATGATCATGACTCGCCATTTGGGTTATATGGATCCATTCCGTTTATGATATCTCATGGGAAATCGGGAAGAACTTCTGGGTTCTTTTGGTTGAATGCGGCTGAGATGCAGATTGATGTATTGGGTGATGGTTGGAATGCGGAAAGTGGGATTTTGTTGCCTTCTAAACAAAAGAGAATTGATACTTTTTGGATGAGTGAAGCTGGGATTGTGGACACTTTCTTTTTTGTGGGTCCTGGTCCGAAAGATGTAGTAAAGCAATATACAAGTGTCACTGGCATGCCATCTATGCCGCAGTTGTTTTCCATTGCATATCATCAATGTAGGTGGAACTATAGGGACGAGGAGGATGTGGAGCAAGTGGATTCCAAGTTTGATGAGCATGATATTCCTTATGATGTTTTGTGGCTTGATATTGAACATACAGATGGCAAGAAGTATTTTACTTGGGATAGGTTGTTGTTTCCAAACCCGGAAGAGATGCAGAGGAAGTTGGCGGCCAAGGGTAGGCATATGGTAACAATTGTGGATCCACATATTAAGAGGGATGATTCGTATTGGTTGCATAATGAGGCAACCGAGAAAGGGTATTATGTTAAGGATGCGACAAAGAGGGATTATGATGGATGGTGCTGGCCTGGTTCGTCCTCATATTTGGATATGGTGAATCCAGAGATTCGGTCTTGGTGGGCTACTAAGTTCTCCTATGAAAATTATGTAGGTTCAACACCTTCGTTGTACATTTGGAATGACATGAATGAGCCTTCTGTCTTTAATGGTCCAGAGGTATGTTGTTTTGTTTCTTCTGTCTTTCTCAAGTTCCATGCTTCTTTTAAGATATTTCAACTTGTGTTCAACTATTTTATTTATGAATGAAGTTAATCATGTCGAATAAGAACTGGGTTCGGTAGAAGAAATTTTTTTCAGTTTCTAAGCCGGCCTAGTGCATAAGATATGACACCATAATCTTGCAAAATTCCATCGTTACCTTCTGTGGAAGAGTAGATTGATTTAGTGTCTGCTTTTTAGTTGTTGGATACTTGGATATACTGAATATCTGTTATGCTACAAAATATTGCATTATGATAAATGGACAACGTTTATTGAGGCATATTATATTCGCAAGTGTGCAAGGTTAGAGGCAGATTGATTTTTTGATTAAACATTAGTCGTTTTTGGTGAAGTTTTACAATCTACGGTTTCCTGTAATATGGGGCTTTTTGGGTCAAATTTACTTGTCTGCAAATAATCATCATACATATAAATCCATGTAATGGGGTATGTCCATGGATCGTATGTTTACCTGAAAAAATGTATGTCATAAGTTTGATTATAAACAAATAGTCTGGTGGAATGATTTAGAGTGTACTACAAAACTTATTTTGATTGAATGAACTCTGGCAATTAAAGAACTGCCAATAATGGTGATTTTTAACGAGGAATAGCAAATAGGAGATTTATATAACTAGCATACGAATGGATTGTGTATAGGGAATAACTAGTGTGTGTGTGTGTTAATGTATACGCATGAAAGTTGGCTTGGTGAATTCATAAAGTTTTAATTTGGAGACTAGGGGCCAGAGAGCCAAGGATTAATCAAACCTTTGGCTTTAATCAGGTGACAATGCCTAGAGATGCTTTACATCTTGACCGTGTTGAACATCGAGAATTACATAATGCTAATGGTTATTACTTCCATATGGCTACATCTGATGGGCTTCTGAAGCGTGAAAATGGAAAGGACCGGCCTTTTGTATTGTCAAGAGCATTCTTTGCTGGAAGTCAAAGGTATGGAGCAGTTTGGACAGGTGATAACACAGCAGAATGGGAACACCTCAGGGTTTCTGTTCCAATGATTTTGACACTCAGTCTAACTGGGATGTCATTCTCTGGTGCGTAGATTTGCCATTCTTAATTAACTTAAGTTTTTATCCCACCTGTATGAATAGTCGAATAGTCAAAACAGGGGTGCTTTTGCAGGTGCGGATGTTGGTGGGTTTTTCGGCAATCCTAACACCGTGTTATTAGTTCGCTGGTATCAACTTGGTGCATACTACCCTTTCTTTAGGGCACATGCACATCATGACACCAAAAGACGAGAGCCCTGGTTATTTGGGTATGACTTGATGTTTTCTCTTGCTTTTTTGCAGTATGAGCTATGTTCGAGCTATGGAAATACTGTAGGATTTTATATGCTGCATTTTTCAGTAATCATTTTTTATTTCATTGTTTCTGTCATTTTCATTGTCCTCTTTTCTTTCTAATGGAAAATCTTCTTTCTTTTTGAAAGTAGCGTATATCTATGTTTTACTGCTACCATCTTTTACCTGTATGATGTGTCTTACAGCTCAAAATAATAGTAGTTGACTGATTTTGTATTTGCATACGTAGACATCGTAGGGAATCTAGCAATTGCAAGTGTTGCTGAATCATCTTTTTTGCGGTCTCTTTTGTCAATACGATCTCCTGCTTAAGGGAAAGGCCCCTTCGTGCTTTCTCCCATTGAAATGCATTATAACCTGATGAAAAAGCTTATAATGAACTGATTTCTGTACTTTACTCTCTGTATGGCACATAAAGGTATGGCACATAAAGGCATGAAGAATATTTAAGTTTTCTGTGTCTGCATTCCATTGACTTGATTGTGTTTGGTTTGAGTTGAATGACAAGGGCCCCACAGCATGCAGGTTGCATGTGGGTCTATGCTGATTCATAAGGCATGATGATTATATTATTTTGATGGAAGGTATGGTTATGGTTGAATGGTGAAAGGTGTGAATAAAGAGTAGGTTCATTTTTGTGATTAGTTGAAGGCTTGAGGCTTGCTTGCCTAACCTGTTCACCAGGTTGTTTTGCCTACAAATTGATCCAGATCCCGGTTTGCAGTTTCTTAAATTTGTTTTTCTCTAGAGTTCGCATGCCGACAGGGATAGCCATCAATTCTTGTATAAGGGATACAGTGTGAGAGTTTGTAATCTAGATGAATTAGACTTTGTGATGATGTTTAAGTTTTTGGTGATGTGTTCCTTGTAATCTGGAACCCACTGGATGTTTTAATTTTCTTAGACTCTTTCATGGGTATATTACATTGTTACAGTGTGTTAACGCACATGCTTCACATTTTTGTCAAATTAAAGCTGGCGAGCAGTAATTGAAGATAATTGAGTATTTTATTCAAATGTTTGTAGTAGAATATGTTGCATACCAACCATTTTGGGAACTTGTATGAATAACTGAAGTTGATATGGCTTATATTGACCATCTTATCATCTTGCATGAATTTATTTTAAATCCACACTTTGGAGATTGCTAATTTTATCATATTAAATTGTCTTAAACTTTTACAGAGAGAGAAATACACAACTTATAAGAGAAGCCATACATGTTCGTTACATGTTTCTCCCATACTTCTACACCTTATTCAGAGAGGCAAACACTACTGGTATTTCTGTTGTTCGCCCATTATGGATGGAGTTTCCATCTGATGAATCAACTTTTACGAATGACGAGGCTTTCATGGTTGGAAATGCACTTTTGGTTCAAGGGGTCTACACGGAGGTATTAAAGTGACGTTTGTTATTCCTGCTCTCCCTTCTCCCCTTGTATTTTTCTTGTTTGCTGCATCTCCTATTGCAGCATAGTAACTGAAGCATTATATTTTTCTTGAACCAGCGAGCTAAGCATATATCAGTATACTTGCCTGGGAAAGAATCTTGGTATGACATTAGAACTGGAGCTCAAGTTAAGGGAGGTGTTACTCACAAGCTGGAGGTTTTAGAAGAGAGTGTCCCTGCTTTCCAAAGGGCTGGAACAATCATACCTAGGAGAGACCGTTTCCGACGAAGTTCCACTCAGATGGTTAATGATCCTTACACCTTGGTACGTAGTTGATTTCACTTTGATACTACTGTGCATGTGCTACAATTCTAAACCTCATCATTGTCTCCTAGGACATGTTTTATACTTTAGCCTTGCATCGCATTTCGCTCTTTTTTGAATTTCATTTTCAGGAGTTTTGACTATTGGTGTTGATTAGCCATACTCCTAACTTTTCTGAGATGTATGGTGCTGTTGGAAAATGATGAAACTATGCAATCCTATACCTAACTTGGTGGAAATTTTCTGTTTTACTCTTCACTATTGAGAAACCTAGACCAAATCTACATGTGATTGTTACAAAATCTGACATATACTAAAATTGGATACTCAGTAAAACCTCGATAAATTAATATTCGATAAATGGAATAAGCTCGTTAAACAATAACTTTACTGGTCCCAACTTTGGGCTAATGTAGTAAATTAATAATTCGATAAATTTATAAAGTAATAAGAAATATATTCATAAATTAATAATTTATTAATTTATCAATTAATTAATATTTGCTAAATTAATAGATTTTCCATTATCCCAAGGCTATTAATTTATTGAGGTTGTACTGTAAATGTAAGATGTTGATAGGACATAGGAGTTTGCTTTCATGGACTTGGTATAGCTAAGAGGATTAATCTTGACTATTAATAGAGAAAATCTAATGATACCATCCAGTACAATCTTGTTTGATATGTTTAATAGCTGTATTACATGAAAAGTAGCTATCTATAATTATATTTGATAATAGTATCATTCATATTTTTGCTGGAGTTCAGTCATATCATTCATATTTTTGCTGGAGTTCAGTCATATCATTCATATTTTTGCTGGAGTTCAGTCCATGAAAGGATGCAAAATTGCAAATAATAGTATAGTGTACATACCGTCACCATTTCTTTTCTATGCCGGAAATACTACAGGATTTTTCGTTTTTTCTTTTGCTAAGAAAAAAACAGACGATATATTAAACAATAAAAGGGATGTACAATCATAGGATTACAAATACACAGAAACAAGGATGAGAAGTCCCAACGAAAAGAAAATACTCAAAACTCTACATAGAGCAAAAATAGCCCAAAATCCAAAAACAACACAGCTCACTAAGAATGCAATTCCTTTCAGGATATAGAGGCTTCCCAATTAAGCAAAATAAAAAAGAAAGAGATATCTTAGAATTCAGCAATGGTAGAAGTCCAGAGGGAAGCCCAGAACTTTACTTTATCCCATAGATGTGAAGGATCTTCACCAACTTTGTTATCAAAGATTATCAGTTTTCTTTCATTCCACAAGTTTATAAAACCTCTGCTTTTCCACTTCTTTTTAGGGTAGAAAATATTTCCAATAAGAGGGAATAACAAGAAACAATCTAACACTACTTGGAATTTATCTAACACATGCCTGTCTACGTTAACTGTACAAATTCTGAAGAGTTTGGATCAATCTAAAGAGCTACATCTCTATTTAATTTTGAGAGAACAATCTACCAGTGAATTCCAGTACTATATATATCTGTTTAGATTCTATATGTTTCTGAGAGTTGTTTTCAACTTACCTGAAGATGATACATGTTCTGAGGCTGAATCCACGGTCCAACAATCTTTCCTCTAGAGTTATCTTCTCTGTTTTATGTTGAGTTTGTAAGGATATTATTGGACTAAGATTTTGTCTTTATTTTGTCAGTTTCTGGTCATTTTACATTTAGCTCTTTTTTTCTATGTCAAGTTTGTTGAGAATTCATGGACAGAATATTATTCTTTTGTCAACCCCTTGCTTCCCAACTTTTTCTTGTTCTTTTTTGTGTATGCACGTGTTAAATATTGTAGTTTTTTTTTTTTGTTTGAACAAAATAACTTAGTGATCTGGTAATAGCTTGAAATGCATGCTTTTGCTGTGAGTTTGGTTTTATTAAAACATGTTGCAGTAGCTAACAATTGTGCGCAAGTTTCTTGTTGATAGTGATTTGGGGATCTTGAAGCCCACAACTCTGTTTTTGTTAATCTTATGGTAAAGATATTTGTTAAGAACCATGTTTGTTTTTATGCACCCATTAACTATAACATCTACCTGTCCTTTTAGGTTGTAGCTCTAAACAGCTCTCAAGCTGCTGAAGGTCAACTGTATGTTGATGATGGCAAAAGCTTTGACTTTTTGGAAGGGGCCTATATCCATCGTCGATTTGTATTCTCTAACGGCCAGCTTAAATCTATAAACATGGCTCCTGCTGCTGGCAAATCTAGATTTTCGTCAGAATGCATCATTGAGAGGATTATTCTGCTCGGTCATGGTGGGTCTAAGAGTGCTCTAATCGAACCGGCTAACCAAAAGGCTGAGATTGAGCTTGGACCACTTCAGCTTCAAGGGCGGCATGGCCGTACTGTCTTAACCATCCGCAATCCTGGTGTGCGGATATCTGATGATTGGACGATTAAAATTTTGTAAGAACTTCTTGTGGATCATTGGATGTATTCCTTTCTAATTTTCTCACTTCTTTCCGTGCAAAAAAGAATATCTTCAAATGTTATCAGTACGGTTTTCTTATCAGTAACGTTTTCTTGTTAGGGTGGTAGAAAGAATTTAAGTTCCTACTACAGTCAGTTGTGAAGAAATTTTAGCACACAAATTATGCGCACTTTTGTGCAATTTAATTAGTGAATTAGTGAATAATGTTGTACACACTCTTATTTTGTTTGCTTTAATCGAATTTTTTGTTATGAAAAATTACATCATTGAGATATGGAAAGTCCTTCCTGAAATGTTTGATTTAATTACCTAAATAACTGCTGTGAAAATAATGTAAAATTAATTCATTCGCTGTTCGTTTTAATAAAGATCGTTCAATCAACATTTATGCACTAATGTGATCATAAACAGAAGTAAATTAAGAATATGGTGCTATGTGACAACATCACTAAGCATTTGTCATTTCGATTTGAGTCCAGGTTGTCGGGCTGATAAGTGTTGCAACTTTTGATTGTTTGAATATCACTAAGCGTCTAACACAAGTAATGGGGACTAAACATCAGACTAGACATTGCGAAAAATTTGACAGAATATTGATAAAAATAACAGTAACTATTTTAATTGAACAGTAATAAATTAACACAGTAATCCCAACCAAATTTATTATTATTTTTGTCAGCTTTCTGTTAACCTTCAATTTCTTTAACATTTTTGTGATCAATGAAAACACATTTAACCAGTCAGATGATTATTTAGGGACTAAGCCTGTTAGTGTCGTTTTTTACATGGTCTGGTTGGGACGCTAAAATGTCTAAATCAGCACAAAATCTGTAGCGTTCTGGGCTAAAAATCTGTAGGTCAAGAGTTTACTAGGGTAACGAGTACGAAGATTCTCCCTTTGGTTCAGGTTTAAGACTTAAAAATGTCTAATTATTACTCAATGAAATAATTTACAAAAGGTCTCTTTTTCTTTTTGTTTCGTCTATTGAAAATATCCTATTCAATCGAACATTCTCCAATTAATTAATTATATTTTCTGTACTGGCTCTTATCTTATTTGAAATTATGTCCATGAATACAGAAGTACTTATCATACTTTATAAGGCAGTGAAGCATAACTATACAGATTCTTGATAGCTTTATTAGAATTGTCCATAAATATCAGGTTAAAACCATGTGAATTCATATCTGCTGCATATATACAATTGCCTCAATCAATCAGTATTAGCTACAAAAAGCACTTTTTAATAGAGCTGACATGTGATAGTGTCTAGTTTGAGGATTCCACTCGTAGATTCATTGAAACTTTAGTATTCTGGTCTCCTTAGGTTACATTTAATATAATTTACATTCATGAAAATTTACCTACCGGCCTACATGGTCCTATTGTTCTGTTATTCATTTTTGCAATGAAAAAATTTAGTTATAAGTTACAATTAATATAGTTTAGGAAAACCCTAGTATCTAATGTAGAGTATTGTAATAACGTGAGAATATTATTAATTTAAAAAAAAATGCAGGAGTATTGTGGCATCAAAGTAAGCATAAACTATGACCATCATTAAAACTTTAGTACTTGTAAGTTATTCTTTAGTGTGAATATTTGTATTTTTGAAAATATAAATTTAGGATTTTACAATATTGTAAAATTTTTTTATAATATTTTAAAATAATTTTTAACAATACAATGTTGTAAAATTTTTTTACAATATTATAAAGTTCTGAATTTATATTTTAAAAAAAATAAAGACATGTACATTTAAAAATAATATAACACGGTCAATCCAGGGTCGAACTAAAGAAAATTTTAAATTAAATAGTTTATTATTAAACTAAAATTAATAGTAGAAAAATAGATTATTTATTTAAAAAGTGTTAAGGTTACGGAATTCACTCTTAGAATTCAAATTATTTTCATAATATTCTCTCATATTTATATTTTACATTTTATTTACTAATTAAATATTATGTTATTTAATTTTTAACTAACCAATTTTATGGATGAATATGAGAATGAAGTACATAATGTGCCACGACTAAATTAGAGTATTGACATAATGTCAAAATATCATATAAATCTAATGAGATTTTAAGTTTATAAATTAATATGACATAAAAATATTCAGTAAATAAAAATACAAAATAATAAATATTAAATAAAATAAACTTTGAATTTACTTGAGAGAGATATTAATTCCATAATTTAAATATTTGAGCTTCACCCTTTACCTTGACTTAGTAAATTATCTACTCATATTGAAAAGAAAAATACTCATTTTATTCGATAAACTTTTGAAATATATTACAAAAAAATGCCTAATCTTCAGTACCCGTATTAAGTGAACAATGCCAACCCTAGTCCGAACTGGCTCATTTTCCATCCCTACTTTATATATATATATATATTAAAGATTAAAAAATAAGACAATCACCAATTTGATTTGTATATCTACAGTTTTGGCCAAAAAGATTTACAGCTAGTGATATTTTTCAAATATAAGCTTACAAAAGGCAATCTAGACAGTTTGGCAGTATGTATAATATTGTTCATGTACTTATCGTATTTGGGAAATCTTTGAACCAGTGATGTAAGTGGGATATATATAATCTTGCCAAAGAACAACATTAAAACTACTTAAAGCTAAGCAAGCCAGTAACAAGATTTTCAGTGATTCATTTGGTTCAAAAGTTGTGAATGTTAGGCAGCTAAGTAGTAAGAAGATAATTGTATATAATATAAAAAAAATCTAAAAGATACCTTGAAAGATTTGCATAGCTGATTCAATGCTCTGATCTATCGATAGATTATATGATGGGATTGTCCTGCAAAATAAATTGAGACCTTGAGTGGAAATCTAGTTAAAAAGTACATGCTACTACTTGCCAAGATAGTTGAAATTAATTTTATTACGAATCTTGAGTGGAAAGCCAAATCTAAATTGATTGTTATTTGCAACATGTGTGTATATTATATATACACACACATGTATCGTGCTATTTTTTTTATATGAATATATCGTTAAAATATGTGGTTTAATAGAGTCAGTAAAGATATTATTAAACCACATAAATTTATAACAAGTCTACGTTACAAAAAAAAAAAGTGATGGAGATTAGACGCAGCAGCACGTTAACTGCAATTTGAACATTCTAAATAGCATTTGAAAATATAGTGGGTAAGTGACAATATTAATTACCAAAGAAAATTTAATGATTAATTTGTTTGGCTTGACGTGGAGATAAGGTTTTCATCTAAAAATATTAAATGTAAGCTCATTAATTATTTTAAGATAGTGAGATGCATGGTAGTCAGTTTACATAAACTTTATCTTATGATTATAACTCTAATAAATATTAAGTACATTGCAACAATTACTATCAGTAATTTATTGCTTACTAGCAATAATAATAATAATAATAATAAGATCATCTAATTTTTATAATTTTACTTTATTTTTTAGACATATGCCTGACAATAACCAAGGTGGCAACTCGAGAAAGCAGTGTTTCAATTTGTTAAAATATATTAAGATACAGAGAAATTTTAAAATACATAAGGTAATACAACAAACTACTATCATAATTATGCTGTTAGGTAAGCTAATTCAGTTCCGCTGGCTTCAATATGAAAAATTAAAGTGAATTTTTTTTTTTTCGGTAAACCTCCATGCATGCTACGAGGGAATTTTAATAATTAAAAAGAAAATTGACTCCTAATCAGGATACATAATGAATATTATCCCTCACGAGATGCACAAGAATGCAAGCAACTAACTAAAAAACTAAATATGAATGCAACAAACCAGTTATTAGAAAAATTAACAGAATATATAATATGGAAATTCATTAGCATCTTTCGAAAGAATAGAAGGGATTGAATGAGGAGCCGCATCTAACCAAATAGAAGTAGAATGATTCGTCCAAAATTCGCCAATGCATCGGCGGCAATATTACCTTCTCTGAACACATGAGAAAACCTAACTTGCATGGAAGACGTACAGTAAGAATAATTATGCCACTGATGAAGGAGAGACGATGGAGGTTGAAAGTTGAAACCTATTCTTCATCATCACTTTCAATCCAATATGTAACCAGTCACATACATGAACTTCTTCAATCGCATTATCACGGCGAGGGGAGGGGCGGACCCCATTCAGACTAGAGGGTGCCACGACACTTGTAGAATTAATTAGTTTAGTTATGAAATATGATAATATCATGAGTTTTAAGTGTAAAATCTTTAGTTTACAAGATTTCACATTCTCTCACCATTTTAAAATGTTAGAGAAAAATGTCATTTAAGTTATATGATTCCACAAACATTAATTATTATAACAACTTGCACGGTTGTAATTATTAATTTATTTTTAACAAATTGTTTTATCTTTTATTTCTTAGAAACAATTGAGCCTTTTTTTTTTTTTTTTGTTGGTGTTTCATAGGTTTTATTTTATTTAAATTTGTATCATCCTTTTTTAATAGGAAAAGAGCTTTATACTATGAAAATAAAACTTTACATGTCATAGCCTATTCAAATGAAAAAATTATATAATGAGTTTTGAAATGTTTTAATTTGGCCCCACAGAGTTGAACTCTGACCTCCTCTCTGATCACAGCAAGTAACTTAGCAAAAAAGCCCCCACGAAAATAACCCATTGCTTACCCTTTGACATCCCACCTGTGTTAATCTTAATTCAAGGTGACAGTGGAGGGTGTCATCTCAAAATAAAAACTTTAGGAGCCTTGCTTAACAGGAAGACCAAGCCGAAGAGAAGCTGATGTTACTGGATATATTTTAATAGTTTAATAACTTTAATATTTTTAATAAAATTTGAAAAAAAATTCAGTTTGGATTATTAACTAGAGCTTCTTGGATCAAAATCATCACCAAAGCTTTGGTGGCAAACAATTGCATGTGGATAGTTACAATTTTG